>JAIFGZ020000823.1:0-18348 GCA_019925245.2 Oryza australiensis
AGTGATATGCCCTAGAGGCAACATGGAGATGTTGGATATCACGTCAATGTTTATGTATAAATGAATAAAGTGTTATTCAATTCCATGAAATAGACATCTTGTATTGATCAATAAGTACGTGACTTATTTATGAGACTCTATATGTATGAATCTATTTCTAAACGATCCCCGATCATATGTCATGTTTGTTGGAACAAATATGATTCTAAGATCGGCATGTTTATTGATTGATGATCATGTCTCATAGATCATGGGTATGGAGATACCAAATCAATAAACATGGACATATGTGTTAGAGAACACATTGTTGGATAGACCCACCATGAGACACTACGGGAATTAATGTGCCATTAGTTGGTCTCGGGTAGTGTTGGTACAAAGTCCTTAGACCTGAGATCACCATGGATTCCAACATGTGTAGTAGCCTACTTTGGGACTACCAAACGCTATTCCGTAACTGGGTAGTTATAAAGGTAGTTTTCGGGTTTGCTATGAAACATGGAGTGGGATGTGAGTGATCAAGATGGAATTTGCCCCTCCTTTGGAGAGATATCTCACAGGCCCTCGAGTAATGGATTATGGAAATGCATGGCCATGCTAAGTTGATTGAGGAGTCAATCAACGGGACGGATAATCAATACGGTTCGAGTGAATGCTTAAGCTATTGAAGGGATGGCACACATCTTGCCTATAGCTTAAGCGGTATCGTGAGGCAAAGGGATTTGTGTACACATTACAGGTTACGAGCCGATATTATATTCTTGTATACTATGGTGTCAATATGTGCTGCTAGGCGCCGCTATTGACAGGTCGGCTGAGTTGGACTCGAGCCGATGATCGGCTAAGTTAGACTATAGCCGAAACCGAGTATACCTAAACCTACAGGGTCGCACGCTTAAGGGGATAGAATAGATATTCGAGTTGGACTCGGATACGGCTCGATCGGATAGGGATCCGATCGGATAGAGTCCTATGGGCTTACGACGTATGGGCGGCCAACTCTATGAGATACGGATGAGATCCGATTCAAAATAGAGTCCTAATCGGCCACTAGTCCCAGTCGGCCAACTCTATATAAAGGAGGGAGGGGTGGAGAGCTGAATAGACATCAATTGCATCGCGTGCAACGAAGTCGCCGAGATCAATCTCCACGGAAACCCTCCCCACTTTCGAGCCAAACCCTAGCCTTGCATCGCGTGCTAGCACACGGGTGTACGGCGTTACGTCCCCGGACGTGTGGATACCGGTAGAGGCGCTGCTACGTTGCGCGGCTGTTGATCGGCCGGATCGAGCTGCAATCGGAGCGATCGGCGTGGTGGAATCGGGCTGCGGTCGGGCGCATCGGAGCGGCGTGAGAAACGCGGTCGGACGGCTCGAATCGGCTATTGGCGAATCGAGGGCATCTCGGGAATCGGCTACACTGCTTGTTCCAGATCGGATTGCCACTGATTGGTTATTCATTTGCACTCTACTCAATCGGTAACGATCTATCGGCCCTTACTTGCAAGTGTTCCTGGTTTGCGCGGTAAAAGTTTTTGTTTTTGGCTAGCGTAGCCTCCGCGTAACCCTTCGGTGGTATCGAGCTAATCTTGCTTAGTTCGGGTTTTAGATTGGATCTGAAACAAGTTTTGCGCACGGGTTGATTAGATCAATCGGTTTTACGGGATCTGTTGAGGAGAGTAGATGGTAATTGCGTTCCTTGATAGTGTATCGGAACGACGTAATGTGATTACGTCGAAGCAATTTCCAAATAACTCGGTTTGAGTTGGGTTCGAGATAGCGTTCCTTGATAGTGTATCGGAACGGTATAATGTGATTATACGAAGCTATCTCGTAGTCCGACTTTGTTGCTGCCTCGCGCCTACGCAAACCATCTCCCTTGATAGTGTATCGGGACGGCATAATATGATTATTGCCGATATGGTTTCCATAAGCGATTTCATAGATTGGATCCATAAGCGGCTTCCCCCTCGACCCCCCGCCCGCTAGCAGGCTAGCGGGACCGCCGTGTGCGTACCCCTTATAGGTCGTCTCGTGCCGTATCTCTGCGATAGGTAGAAAACGTTTCTACGCCTAACTTGTTTTTTGCGAGAGAATGCTTTGAGATGGTATGGCCCTATTGTATGTATGAGATGCATGTGATGCATGTAATATTCTTTCATATGTGCAATCCTGTAATATTCTTTCATACGTGCAATGCTTGTAATATTCTTTCACGACTGCGAGTCGATGTAATCTTCAATTAGAGCTTCTATAGTAGTAGCTTAGTTTGAAGATATCAAGCATTCGACACTTGGAAGATGGTGCCGAAGATGGAGATCCTCGGCGCCGACATGGAGATGGAGATCACCATGTGAAGGGGGCCATACTATTTCATTATATGCTATTCTTCTTGCTTTCATATGTGATATGTTTGTTTGATAGGATAGCATCCCTCTCAAAATTAAGTAGTAATGATGCCCTTCCAAATGTTGCACCCGTCACCGTTATGCTCGTCAATGGTGGGTGCAGCAAAGCGAGTGCCATTCTCTATCATAACACGAGGGGTATATGTCGGACATATACATGCGGGAGCATTTGGTTTACTTAACAAGGCTATCAAAAGCAGGTTTTGGGCCTTGGGGCATAGGTTGGCGCCGGGGCATGGAGATGCCACACCGACAACAAGAGTCACATAGAGATGTGATTAGCAAGGTGTTGCTTACCGATGTTACTAATTTTCTAGCGGTGATGCCAAAGCTCACTAGAAAATTAATTAACATGTGGATCTTGACCCAATACGTAACCTAGAGGGAAGGTGGAAAATACGTAATGGGAGTCTAATGTTAAATTGTTTAACAATAGACATAGCATAAACATTGTGCTAAACTTTGCTTTTACTGTTGTAGAATAAATGGCGGCTAATACTACACCCGGTACCTTTAATTTGCGATCTATTCTCGAAAAGGAAAAATTAAATGGAACAAACTTTATGGATTGGTATCGCAACTTGAGAATTGTTCTCAAGCAAGAGCGTAAGGAGTACGTTCTTGAAGTACCCTATCTGAGGATTTGCCAACTAATGCCCTTTGCAAGCTTGCACGGAGGGCTTATGAGAAGCACACTAATGATGCCCTAGATATAAGTTTGTCTCATGCTTGCTACAATGTCCCCGAGCTTCGAAGCAATATGAGAGCGGCGATGCTCACACTATTATTCGGGGTTTGCGTGGCATGTTTGAGAACCAAGCTCGGGCCGAGAGGTTCAACACCTCAAAGTCCTTGTTTGCGTGCGAGCTTGTTGAGGGGAATCCCGTCGGTCCGCATGTGATAAAGATGATTGGCTACATTGAGAGTGCGGAAAAAGCGGGTTTTCCCTTAGCCAGAGTTGGCTGCGTGTGATTCTCCGGTCGCTCCCTCAGAGCTTCGAGCCATTCATATTAAATTATCACATGAACAATATGGATAGGACCTTGGCTGAATTGCATGGGATGCTAAAGACAGTGAGGAGAGTATCCAGAAAAGCGGTCATCATGTGATGATGATGCGAAGGCTAAGCGCAAACCACTGTCAAGAAACTTTGCACCAAGAGGAAGTTAACTCCCGATGAGATCGCGAGTGCCTCTAATGCAAAGAAGGGCAAGAAGAAGGGTCGGCGGCATCGGATGCCGTTTGCTTCTACCGCAAGGAGAGGAGCCACTTGGAAAAGGAACTGCAAGAAGTACATGGAGGATCTCAAGAAGAAGCAAAGTACGACTCGCAGGTATTAATGTTATAGACATTAATCTTGCTACTTCACCTACTGACTCTTGGGTATTTGATACCGGATCGGTAGCTCATATTTGCAAATCGTTGCGGGAATGAGAAGAAGTAGAGGATTGAGAAGGGGCGAGGTGAACTGCGCGTCGGCAATGGAGCAAGCGTTGCTACGATTGCTTGTCGGCACGATACCACTTCATCTACCTTCAGGATTAGTTTTGGAATTAAATAATTGTTATTGTGTTCCAACACTATGTTCAAAACGTTATTTCCGCTTCATGTTTGCAAGCGGAAGGATATGATTTTAGATCAATGAACAATGGTTGTTCAATATATCTCGAGAGATATGTTCTATTTTCATGCTCCATTGGTGAATGGATTATACGTTTTGAATCTTGAAGCGTCTCCCATCTATAACATTAATACGAAAGGCAACTCTCTAATGATATAAACCCCACGTTTATCCGGCATTGTCGCTTAGGCCATATAAATAAGAAACGCATGGAGAAGCTCCATAAGGATGGATTGCTTCACTCTTTTGATTTTGAATCATTTGAGACATGTGAGTCTTGTTTACTTGGTAAGATGACAAAGGCACCTTTCACGGGACACGGTGAAAGAGCAAGTGACTTGTTGGCACTCGTACATGCGATGTATGTGGACCAATGAGCTCAACGGCCGGAGGTGGTTATCGTACTTTATTACCTTTACCGATGACTTTAGTAGATATGGTTATATCTACTTAATGAGGCATAAGTCCGAATCCTTTGAAAAGTTCAAAGAATTCCAGAATGAAGTACAGAATCATTTAGGGAAAACAATCAAGTTTCTACGATCGGATCGTGGAGGGGAATACTTGAGCCAAGAGTTTGGTAATCATCGAAAGATTGTGGAATTGTTCCACGGTTAACTCCGCGAGGAACTCCACAATGGAACGGAGTGTCCGAACGGAGAAATCGCACCTTGTTGGACATGGTGCGGTCGATGATGAGCCAAAGTGATCTTCCGTTATCTTTCGGGGATATGCTCTTGAAACATTGCGCTCACACTAAATAGAGTTCCATCTAAGTCGGTTGAAAAGACACCATATGAGATATGGACAGGGCAACCCCCTAGTTTGTCTTTTCTCAAAATATGGGGATGCGAAGCTTATGTAAAATGTTTGATCGACAAGCTCAAACCCAAATCGACAAGTGCTTCTTTGTGGGATATCCTAAGAAAACTAAGGGATATTACTTTTATAATCGGGAACAAGGCAAAGTGTTTGTCGCCCAACACGGTGTCTTCTTGGAGAAAGAGTTTCTTTCAAGAAGGGTTAGTGGGAGCGGGGTGCATCTTGAAGAAGTTCAAGAAACACCGAGAAAATATTTCGGCGACCACAAAACCACAACGGGAGGTGCAAAGTGTTGCGCCACCGGTTGTAGATACACCCGCCCACGGAGGTACGAAAGATCACGTCGTGCACCGACAGTACAGTGCGGAACAACGTGATATATTGTTGTTGGACAACGATGAACCTAAGACCTATGAGGAAGCGATGGTGGGACCCGATTCCAACAAGTGGCTTGGAGCCATGAAATCCGAAATAGAATCCATGTACGACAATCAAGTTTGGAACTTGGTTGATCCACCGATGGTGTCAAAACCATTGAGTGTAAATGGGTTTTCAAGAAAAAGGCCGATATGGATGGAAATGTTCACATCTATAAGGCGCGATTGGTGGCGAAAGGTTTTAAACAGATTCAAGGAGTTGATTATGATGAAACCTTCTCGCCCGTCGCAATGCTTAAATCTATTCGGATTATCCTAGCGATTGCTGCATATTTCGATTATGAGATATGACAGATGGATGTCAAAACGGCTTTCCTGAATGGAAACCTAAGCGAGGATGTATACATGATACAACCTCGGGGTTTTGTCGATCCAGAATCGCTGGAAAGATATGCAAGCTACGAAATCCATTTATGGATTGAAGCAAGCATCTCGGAGTTGGAATATTCGTTTTGATGAAGTAATCAAAGGGTTTGGTTTCATCAAAAATGAAGAAGAGGCCTGTGTTTACAAAAGGTCGGTGGGAGCGCAATTGTATTTCTAATCTTATATGTGGATGACATATTGCGATTGGAAATGATATCCCTATGCTTGAATCCGTCAAGTCTTCATTGAAAAATAGTTTTTCCATGAAAGACTTAGGGGAGGCAGCATATATATTAGGCATTCGGATCTATAGAGATAGATCCAAGAGGCTAATTGGATTAAGCCAAAGTACATACATTGACAAGGTGTTGAAAAGGTTCAACATGCATGATTCCAAGAAAGGTTTCTTGCCTATGTCACATGGCATCAATCTTAGCAAGAATCGGTGTCCTCGGACACATGATGAGCGGAATAAGATGGGTATGGTTCCATATGCTTCGGAAATTGGATCCATCATGTATGCCATGCTTTGTACACGCCCGAGATGTCTCGTACGCTTTGAGTGCTATGAGCAGATACCAGTCAGATCCAGGTGAAGGTCACTGGACCGCCGTAAAGAATATCCTTAAGTACTTGAGAAGAACTAAGGATATGTTCCTAGTCTATGGAGGTGAAGAAGAGCTCGTTGTAAGTGGTTACACCGATGCTAGCTTCCAAACAGACAAGGATGATTATAGATCGCAATGCTGGGTTCGTGTTCTGCTGAACGGAGCGCGATCAGGTGGAAGAGTTCCAAGCGGGATACTATTGCTGATTCTACAACGGAGGCCGAGTACATTCTTGCCGGAATCTGCAAAGGAGGCTGTTTGGATCAAGAAATTCGTTTCGAGCTTGGTGTGATTACTAGTACGACTGGTCCAATGTCTCTCTATTGTGACAATAGTGGAGCCATTGCGCAAGCCAAGGGAGCCGAGGTCACATCAGAAGTCCAAACACATACTTCGGCGATATCATCTCATCCGCGAGATAGTGGACAGAGGTGATGTCAAGATATGCAAAGTGCACACGGATCTCAACATAGCCGATCCGCTGACAAAACCTCTCCCTCAGCCGAAGCATGAGGCGCACACAAGAGCAATGGGTATTAGATACTTACATGATTGACTCTAGTGCAAGTGGGAGATTGTTAGTGATATGCCCTAGAGGCAACATGGAGATGTTGGATATCACGTCAATGTTTATGTATAAATGAATAAAGTGTTATTCAGTTCCATGAAATAGACATCTTGTATTGATCAATAAGTACGTGACTTATTTATGAGACTCTATATGTATGAATCTATTTCTAAACGATCCCGATCATATGTCATATTGTTGGAACAAATATGATTCTAAGATCGGCATGTTTATTGATTGATGATCATGTCTCATAGATCATGGGTATGGAGATACCAAATCAATAAACATGGACATATGTGTTAGAGAACACATTGTTGGATAGACCCACCATGAGACACTACAGGAATTAATGTGCCATTAGTTGGTCTCGGGTAGTGTTGGTACAAAGTCCTTAGACTGAGATCACCATGGATTCCAACATGTGTAGTAGCCTACTTTGGGACTACCAAACGCTATTCCGTAATGCTGGATAGTTATAAAGGTAGTTTTCGGGTTTGCTATGAAACATGGAGTGGGATGTGAGTGATCAAGATGGAATTTGCCCCTCCTTTGGAGAGATATCTCTGGCCCCTCGAGGTAATGGATTATGGAAATGCATGGCCATGCTAAGTTGATTGAGGAGTCAATCAAGACGGATAATCCAATACGGTTCGAGTGAATGGTTAAGCTATTGAAGGGATGGCACACATCTTGCCTATAGCTTAAGCGGTATCGTGAGGCAAAGGGATTTGTGTACACACAGTACAGGTTCGAGCCGATATTATATTCTTGTATACTATGGTGTCAATATGTGCTACTAGGCGCCGCTATTGTGGTCGGCTGAGTTGGACTCGAGCCGATGATCGGCTAAGTTAGACTATAGCCGAAACCGAGTATACCTGAACCTCGGGGTCGCACGCTTAAGGGGATAGAATAGATATTCGAGTTGGACTCGGATACGGCTCGATCGGATAGGGATCCGATCGGATAGAGTCCTATGGGCTTACGACGTATGGGCGGCCAACTCCATGAGATACGGATGAGATCCGATTCAAAATAGAGTCCTAATCGGCCACTAGTCCCGGTCGGCCAACTCTATATAAAGGAGGGAGGGGTGGAGAGCTGAATAGACATCAATTGCATCGCGTGCAACGAAGTCGCCGAGATCAATCTCCACGGAAACCCTCCCCACTTTCGAGCCAAACCCTAGCCTTGCATCGCGTGCTAGCACACGGGTGTACGGCGTTACGTCCCCGGACGTGTGGATACCGGTAGAGCGCGCTACGTTGCGCGCGCTGTTGATCGGCTTTGGATCGGGCTGCAATCGGAGCGATCGGGCGTGGTGGAATCGGCTGCGGTCGGGCGCATCGGAGCGAGGCGTGAGAACGCGGCCGGACGACTCGAATCGGCTATTGGCGAATCGGCGTCTCCGGGAATCGGCTACTTGTTCCGGATCGGATTGCCCGATTGGTTATTCCGCTGCACTCTACTCCAATCGGTAACGATCTATCGGCCCTTACTTGCAAGTGTTCTGGTTTGCGCGGTAAAAGTTTTTGTTTTTGGCTAGCGTAGCCTCCGCGTAACCCTTCACTAACACATGTCCACGTTTATTGATTTGGTATCTCCATACCATGATCTATGAGACATGATCATCAATCAATAACCATGCTGATCTTAGAATCATATTTATTCCAAAGATATGATATATGATCAGAGATCATTTAGAAATAGATCCATACATAAAAAGTCTCATAAATAAGTCACATACTTATTAATCAATATGAGGTGTCTATTTCATGGAACTGAATAACACTTTATTCATTAGTACATAAACATTGACCGTGATATCCAACATCTTCATGTTGCCTCTAGGGCATACTCCTTGCCGAGGCCGACACCGAGGTAGCGCCTGCCGACGAGTCAAGGGACGCATTCATAGAGCGGATTCTCGAAGGACCAAAGCACCTTTGAGACTTCATTTGGCTAGCGACGAAGTCAGTGAATACGCACGTCCTTGGCGTAGTGCACGAGTTGTATCCTCGCACGAGGATCGAGGCGGTCTCCAACGGCTGGCCGGTCAAAGTTTCGGAGGCCAATGTCCCAAGCATCTACGCCGACGTCAAGCTGACGACCGAGAAAATTTTATCTAAGATGCACTTTTGATTAAGTAGCCATGTACCTAGGATAAAGTAGACAAGAGGAGTTAGTCTTATCCCACGAATTGTGAAGTTCTAACTTTAACATTTGTTATGAAAAAGCTCTTTAACTTCTGCTCATGGAAGGAGATCAATTTTGCTCTGTGAAGAAAGCTTTTTTAATTTTAACTTCTATTCGCTGCGTGTCTAACCATTGCGTCCGAGCAGGTTGGGCCATCAACAGATCAGGTATGGGGGATTCCCAAGTCAAGCTCAAAAAACATAGCCGTTTACGCAGCGAATAGGCTAATAGAGAGATTGAGAGATAGATGGCGGAGCTCCCAAGCTCTTATGCTCAGTATCTTGCTAAGCCATGAATAGTCTTGGCCCTAAGCTGCCTCGGCAGGGAGCGTGCCCTTACATCGAAGAGCGTATGGGGGGACCGTCGCGTTTAGGCGGATAGACTGTGCATGAGTTCTTGGGGAGGCTACTGAGCCACCGGGTAGCTGGAGCGTCAATAGACTTCCTTCCGGGGAACTCTGACCATAGCCGGTCGGGGACGCGTAGCACAGGGCGGACCATGAGCATAGCAAAGAAGTTATTGAGCGTGTGTGGGCTGCCCAGGGGTTTGGGAGAAAGATGAACCGGAGAATGGGAAACAACTAAAGGCACAACCCTGTGAAACGTGAATGCTTTATGAAAGAGTTGAGTTTAGAATACTTATCTGCGGCGAGTTGAATCGGTGCAAGCGCTCCCTGTTTCATCGGTCGGCATCTCCTTCCCGTCATGAAGTTGGAGGCAAGGAAACCGCCATCGCACGCTGGGATCGATGAAGACATGACCCTACACGCGCACCAACTATCGATGGGTGATCGATCAGTCCTCCAAGAGGCTACCCGAGGAGGAGAAAAAGTATGCGAAACGTCATTCAAAAGGGCGCGATGGTCGACTCAAGAGAGAATGTGAGCGAGAGAGATTTTAGACGAGGTTTGGCCCTCCAGAAGGATAACAAGCCTACGTCTTGTGTTCTTTATGGGGTATGTATGGAACATAGTACAAGGATCTCAGTTCTTGGGGCTCTAGAGATTAGATCTAGCTCCCCACGAAACGATCCCCCTTCCTACCGTGGACCTACCCTCCCTTTTATAGATCAAGGAGGGCGTTACATGTGGACTTGGGAGCCAAGAAAACTAAGAATAAAAGCTAAAAAGTAAGTACAAAGAATATCGAAAAGTACATAGGGATCCTCCGGGTCCGGACTCCATGGGTATCTCGCCCTCCACCTCGCCTTGGGATCCGTCCTCCATAGGTACCTTCTACGTAGTCTTGTCGGGTGATCTCATCTTCGGCGGGTGTCCCCTCCTTATCCTTTCCGTGATCCTTGCGTTGCAAGCCTTCCCCCGGGAGGAGGAGGTCGAGCCAAAGAGCCGTAGTCGGGATAGGACACCCAAGTCGGGACAATCGGGAGGTAGGGGTTCCGACTCTAAGGAAAGGTCAAGCTTCGATCACCTCCCGGGACTACCGGTCCGACTTCGTGATCTTAATTCCGCTCCTTTGGCTACCCCGGGGTGTTACCCTCACGGCAGCCCAGAGCCTAGGGGTGAATAGAATATTCGCTCTTAGGGTCCGAGTTCTTCTTGGTTGGGTCCCAAAGCCAGTTCTCGAGGTTTTTTTATCAGGCTTTGGCAAGTGCACCGTCTAGGTGCACCTGCCAGGTATGGCCTATGATCCTGGGGCTAGATGGCACATATGGGTCTAGGGTCAAGATTTTTCATAGCCGAGACCATGGACAATGTCTTCTTGACAACTTAAGAGTGTTTTGGCAAGTGCACGCGTCCGGTGCACTCGCAAGTGCGCCCAGAGCTGGGCTAGATGGTACATCCAGGCCTAGGGTCAAGTCCAAAAACATCACCCTCGGGATACCTTTAGGGCATCATCTTTAAATTGGTGGCATATGGTGGGATAGGGAAAGTCACTACCTAAGGACGGATGGCGGTGGCGAGTGGCCACTGGCGGGAGGCCGATGGCCAAGGTTCCTCGGCCGGAGGCGACAAGGGCTGGCCGGAGCGATCAGCCTGAGGGCGATGGTTGAGTTTTAGATAACAGTGGCATGGCGACACGAGCTTTTTATTTCTAATCTAAGCTAAACATGTAATCTTACGATCCTTTACTTTAGCTGAAACCATGCGAAACAAAGTTGTACTTTGGGGAGATATGTATTTTGCAACTTTGCTTCGTCTATCAAAAGTTAATTTGAAACTTGTTGATGGCTACGTGTTGATTTGAATTCATGGGTTGCGATCTGTCGAACTGATGGCTGATGTACTCCATTATGGTCTTATTTATACTTGATATGTTTTCTATCAAATAGCCACATAATGATATACAAAAGTTTAATTTTAATTACATGTAAATAATTAGATAGTTTAGATACAGAGCCTATAAGTTATATGATTATCTTTTTAACTGTTGTATAATAGCTTACCGACAGCATGGATTATACATGCCCTACCCCGTCGTCGAAAAGTGCAGCGGTTACGTGAAATATTTCCCAAACTAAACAGCAAGCAGGCTGCACGTCGCATTGAGAGATCGTTACATCAGTTAATACTCATCAATAGTAATATGTAAGATTCGAAAGCGCCATTCCAGTGTTGCGCACGTCTTCGAGAATCGCAGTACACAAGCCAAACGCAACGCAAAAAAGCGGCCCCTCGGCGCCGCGAAAAGCCAAGGGAATAGTATCCAGGAGCACGTTGTGGTTAAGAGAGAGCGTTGATCCGTCTGTTGGCTTAGCTGGAAGCAACAAAGCCAACAACTCCTCCAAACTCTAAAAGGTTAGCTGCAGCCAAGATCGAATCCCCTTCCCTTCTTGTAAAAAAAAAATATCCCCTTCCCCGTACCGGTACGGGATATTCGAGGCGCCGACGGAACATTCCCCGGTGCGATGAAAGAGAATCACCAGTAGATGCTCTATGGCTGCCTACCACTTCACCACTTTGCATGTATGATGTAGTAGTATGCGGTATGTATGCAAGCGACAAGTCGGTACTAGTATATCCATGCGTGCAACCGCCGTCACTCCGTCTCCGATGGCTGGGCCTGGCTTCTCCTATTACTAAAAAACATCTTTGAGCATACTCAATAGGATCTCATAAAATAATTCTTCAAAAAAAATATTTAGAAAATCTTTCAACTATTTTAAGCATGAAATCACACGGCAGATTATTTAGAAACATCCCTAATTGATAAATAACTAGTCCCACAAACAGATTGAAAAATTCACAAGAAAACAAAATAGAATAGAACTCACGCGAGATCAGGCGCGCGCGATCTTGCCGGTCTTCAAGCCGCCATCGTCATGTTCTGGTGCAGATTGAACAGCCTACACGATTAACCTCGGCGATAAATTCATTGGCAACCTACTTCTAGCAAGGCTCGCGCATGGTTTGGTGCCAGCAGCCGCACGCTTGGCAAGTCACGCCCGGTGGTGGCGCCGTGCGAAGCATTGAGACGGCGATGATCACAAGGGAAATTTGAGAGCGGCGACATGACTTGCTTACTCACTGCCGCGTTCCATCTTCTTCCATTACTAACGCAGGTGTACAACTCAACTACTTTGATTATCTCCTGCCGCTTTGCTCCTCACGACCTCGCCATGGCGGCCCACGTCGCGTCCTTCCTCTCCAGAGACAAGCCCTCGTCGGCGCCGCGGCCCCGACGCCGCGCCACTCCCGTTGACAACCTCGGCCGGCCGCCAAGCGAAGCGCCCTCCCCACAGCCGCGCCGGTCACCCAAAGCATCTCCGCACGGCGTGCCACCTCTGTTCCTCCATGACACCTTCGAAACTTGGTTTCGGCAATAGAAATTAGGGGTGCAGCCAAGATCCAAACACGATGGGTTAGATGAAAAACAAGGATTAGACAGGTTCGGGCCCTCTCGTGAGGTAATACCCTACTCTTGTTTTAGGGATTCGATCCGCCGAGTGTTGTATTGATCTCTTGATCTCGTGTGTTGCATATCACATATATCGCACCTATCCCTCAAGGGACGCCCCTTACCCCCCTTATATAGTCTTGGAGGGTGGGCTTACAAGTCGGAAACCTTATCCTATTCTAAGTCGGTCTCCTCAATCTTATCAGACTATGACTATGAGCCATTGCCTTATCTAATCGGCAACGTAACACCCAAGTCATAGCTTGTTTAGATAATCATTAGGCGTAACCTATCCCTATTACTAGTCGGGCAAGCTTGCCATGAGGGTATCCGATTGTCATAATGTCCACAGTGCTCCCGAGACATTGCGATCGACGAGATAACTTTGCTTCGTGCTAAAATAACACACAGTCGAATGACTCCCTGGCCGAGTGCTTCTGGTGCCGAGTGGTTCCATCATCTCTGCCTGAGTCTCCTGAGTGGTTCCAAAGACTGTGAAGGGTTGAAAAACATCTCAAAAAATTCTCAAAAATAAATATCTAGGTGCATCTCCTGATGCACCTTTATTAGGTATAGCCCCCGACTATGTGGTTAGTCAAAAACAAACTAAGCATATAGTCAAGAACTATAAAAAATCACACTCATATACTTAGCTCAAGCTAAAGCAAATATAAAAAATCATATAACACATTACTCGGCAAGCTCATGCTTATTCGAGTAAATTTGCCCGAGTCGTCTCGGAACAAATAATTTAATTAGCCCTCATGGGTAAGAAATCAATTCACTCGGCAAGCTCACGCTTATCCGAGTTGATTTGCCCAAGTCATCTCGAACAAATAATTTAATCGCCCTCATGGGTAAACAAATTTTCAGTCATCGAAAAATATGACCAAAATACTAAATAGCTCCTGCCATAATATTAGTCTTAATGTAAAAAGATCTTCACCAAGGTGGAAAAATAGCATTGATATAATCATTTAATCAAATACTTAAAAACCAAACAGTCCCAGTCATCAGGACGGCTATGAAAAGCTTAAGCGTATGTCACCTTTCAAATTGCATCGTGCCAACTTCTCATGAAGTTGCGCAAACCTGGCATGAAAGGATTTTAAAGGTATTGGGCTATGTGACACGTGCATATTGCGAGGGAAAATCCGCTTAAGTCCATCCACTTAAGTCCCTAAGGACACGCGTCGAGCCACACCTTAGCTGGGCCGCAAGTCTCTCATGGGCTCGGCCCATCGCGAGATGACTTAGCAAAAACCCTCAAGTCTTTTTACGAAGCCTCGAGGTCATCCCCGCCACTTCGTCTTCCCAAAATTTCCTCTTTCACGTCATTGTTCACAAGCTCTCCACGGAGAACCCTAAACTCGCGCGCGCCCCATCCATCCATCTAGGAACTCTCGTTCCACCACAAGCCATCTTTCGCATCCAGCCTCCAAGATTCCCTTGACGAATCCCCATCTCCGTGCCGGATCTATTTTCCCCAAATCGCATCCATGGCGGGAGAGAAAGAAATCCCCTTCGAACAACGGCGACCTCGACGTTAAGGAATCGACTCTCGAGACATGGTGAAGAACGGAGTTCTTCCGACCAAAAAGATCATCGGTGGCGTCGGCGGCCAGGTGAAGAGTTCCCCACTCCAAACACTCTTGGTGAGATCGTCGTTTTCACCTCTTTCTTCTACGTGGCTTCGGCCTTCCCCTCGAGTTCTTTCGGGGTCTCCTTGAGTATTATGGTCTTCAAATCTATCACTTGAATCCCAACTCCATTCTTCATATCACAATCTTTATACACGTCCGTGAAGCCTTCCTCGGCATCCTTCCCCACTTCAACCTTTTCCGCCGCATGTTTTATCTTAAGCCACATCCAAACAAGGATGAGCCCTGCGTCGTTGGTGGGCCGGCTTTCAACTCCGCGGAACTCTCCGCAGAGATTATTTCTCTCTCCCCTTGAAATCTTCCAACAAAGGCGGCATGTGAACCGGTTCTACATCTCCAACCTTGAACCCAGTTTACCCAACTTTGTTGGCCTTCCACCAGTTCTAAGGCCTAAGCTGAGCTGCTCGTGCCGGTAGCCCAAGATTGGGATGAGGCCAACAAGCTCCTTGCCAATATCCTTGAAATGAAGAAAAAGGGCCTTCGGGGAGAATAAATCACTTGGCACTTCATCAAGAACCAACTGGCGCCTATTAAAGAAAGATCCAAGCCGCATTCGAGTATGAGGGTGAAAGGGACCTCAATCGGGAAGACCGCGATTCCTTGAGCTACGAGACCCGAAGACTCGCATGTACAAAATCTTTTCTTCTAGGATCGCGGTTGAGCGCAGCCACACATGCCGCCGGTTCTCCCATACAACTTGTACCGTCCTCCTCCCCGTAGGTGACTCAACTTCTTTAATCTCTTTCAATCTTAATATTGCATCTCTTAGTGTATAAAAAATCCTCCTTGTAGAAAAATGCTTTCATCATCTCTAAGCCGTACAAGGTGCATCATGACGATGCGCCGGCTCGGCCTGCCAAGAAGCTAGCCGTCGGCGTATAGATCGGGAGTGATCCCGTCGGCAAAGAGGCTGCTGGCGATGAGGATATCAGCAAGCGAGCGAGCAAAAGGAGGCTGGTGATCGATGACTCGGATGATGATGTTTCAGCTCCTCAAGTGAAGTAACCCCTCCGAGGCCATCCACCAAATCCGCACCTAAAATTCGCCGATCAACGGTATGTCTTGAAATCATGTCCTTGTTGAAAATCTTTCGCCTTTGTCCCGATTGTTCCCATCTTTTTTCTTGCATGAAGCCTCGTAACATAGATCCTACGGGCAAAGTGAGGCCTCAAAGCCATCCGCAACGGTGAAGAGATAAAGCCCGCAGAACAAGAATCTCGGGGCCCTCTCCCGAGCGAGAGCGCTCCGAGTGAGAAGCTCCCACCTCCCGGTGAAGATATCTCAATGGAGGAGCCCCCGAGCGCCGCCTAGGAAACCCCGCCGGAAACCAGTCGACCGAAGAAGAGATCCCGATCGCCGCTCAAGGCTCCCGAGAGTCGGTCGGGTGTGAACCAAGAAGAAAAAGGTAGCCGGGAGGTACTAGTCGAGGACTCGGCCACCGATGCTAGTAAGCTCCAAAGCAGTCTTTTGATTTTAGTCTTCAATCTGTCTTTCCTTTGTCTTCATGTGTCTTTTTCAAATCAATCAGCCAAAGAAGTGGAGATCCCCAGGCTACAATCTTCGAGAGACCTAGATCCCTCCGATTAAAATAGAGTGGCGCGACTCCGAGGGCTTGGAGCAGGCATCATCTTGAATAAGCGAAAGAGAATGAAGAAAGAGATATGCTTGTGGACAGCCTTAATGAAGCTACCCGGCTGCTAAATGTAACATCGCTCTTCTCTGTCGTAACCTCACGATTTCTTTTAGTCGACTAACTCTGAACTCGCGTGCAGAGAGTATATTGTCGATCAATGGCCAAGTTTGACGCCCTCGACAAGCTGGTCCCCACTTGAATTCCCGGAGAACATCCGGCGGAGCTCAAGGCCACCCGGAAGAGGCGCATCAAGAGAGGCTGCCTTGCGGAGAGAGATTGTCGCGCTCGAGAAGAGAACCTTGACCTCCGGGGTTCGGTCGGGAGTAAGTTTAATCGTCATGGTCTCTTTATGCCTCTATTTGTAATCTGTCTTAATCTTGACGTCGGCAAATTTTCTTGTTGCGAGAGAACTCGTTAGAAGTCCACATACTCTAGACCCGGCTAGAAGACGCTAATGCTAACAAAGCCGAGTTGGAATCGAGTTTGAAGGTAAATTCTTTTAAGATAGCATTCTTCATTTTGCTTCATCTTTGAGTGTCTCGTGTAATCATATGTCTCTTGCAGACTTATAAAGTCAAGACCCGGCGCAATTCGATGTCTTCGTCAAAAGGTCCGAAGAGCCGAAGGTGTAAGGGACGATATTGCTAATGCGGCCACACCGATCCTCTTGTATTTGTTCCAAAGCATGGGCTCGGGACAAGCTCACTAGATGCCGTCGAAGTCTTTGACAAGCTCAAGAAGGCCCCAGGAAAAGTACATAGCTAATATCTCGAAGGAGCCACCATGGGAGCGAGCTTCGCTCTTGCGCAGCCAAGTCACTCTATCCTCGGATAGATGTTAACTCGGTCGGGAAGGCTTCGCCGACGGCACTTGGATGAGCAAGCCTTGAGTTGATGTGTGAAGCACGGAGTCGGCCAGAAAAGTAGGCTGCTGATGTAGTTGATAACTTCGATCTTAATGACTTTGTGAATGTTGCTTGTAACCTCGATGTGAACTTGTAGGTATCTAGCTTATTTATGTTAATGCTTTGACCCGAGTCTTCATAGAAAATCTCTTAAGTAATTTTCGTCCGATGTCACCAAGCCTAAGCTTGATTAGGTCATCAAAAAATTCTCAGTCCTTATCTATTGAACTCGAATCAAAACACTAAACAATGATAAACCAAATATACACAAGTTGTCGAAGAAAACCATGCTTTATTGACACATGTATAGCCCCCTACTGTCAACTCAAGAAGTCATCTTGCTTGAGGTTGGCAGTCAAGAATATCATAAAACTTAAAGCAATTTAAGCATAGTATCGTCGAAGATGTTCGATATTCCAGGAGTTCTCCACCATGGATCCATCTTCACGCTTTAGTCGATATGCTCATGGCCGAGTCAACTCAGCGATTATGTATGGTCCTTCCCCATAGTGAAGATAATTTGTGATGGTCCTTGGTGGTCTGAACTTTGCGCAAAACCATATCACCGACGATGAAAGCTCGCACCCGAACATTGCGGCTATGGTATCGTCTAAGTCCTTGAAGATATCTTGTCGGCCGGATCAAGGCCGGGCCTCTTCAATCGGGTCGGTTCATCCACTCGGTCTTGATCATAGCGCTCGTCGTTGAAACTGCGAACTCGAAGAGACTCATACTCCATTTCATTCGGCAACATGGCTTCTGCCCCATAAACCAGGAAGAAAGGAGTTTAGCCGATAGCGCGACTGGGCATAGTCCGCAGTGACCATAGGACCGAAGGCAACTCTTGAACCCATTTGCCGGCATAAGGATTTAGCCTATCAAACACTCAGGCGTTGATGCCTTGGAGAACCATGCCATTGGCGCGCTCAACCTGTCCATTGCTTTTAGGGTGTGCAACTGATGCGTAGCAGATTTTGATGCCAAAATCTTCACAGAATTCCTTGAAAACGCCCCTAGTGAATTGAGTCCCATTGTCAGTTATAATTCTATTTGGGACACCAAACCGGTGCACGATGTTGACGATGAAGTCTCGTGCCTTGTCGGCGGTGATCGTAGCAACCGGCTTAGCCTCGATCCACTTGGAAAACTTGTCGATCGTGACGAACGGATGTGTGAATCCTCCACGGAGCCTTTTTGAAAGGACCGACCATATCCGGAGCCCCAAACCGCGAATGACCATGATAATGGAATCGTCCGTAGCTCTTGG
>JAIFGZ020000824.1:0-13360 GCA_019925245.2 Oryza australiensis
AGGTGCAAGTGTTGCGCCACCATTGTAGATACACCACGGCCCACAGTGCGAAAGATCACGTCGTGGCACTTTTGAGGTACAGTGCTGGAACAACGTGATATATTGTTGTTGGACAACGATGAACCTAAGACCTATGAGGAAGCGATGGTGGGACCCGATTCCAACAAGTGGCTTGGAGCCATGAAATCCGAAATAGAATCCATGTACGACAATCAAGTTTGGAACTTGGTTGATCCACTGATGGTGTCAAAACCATTGAGTGTAAATGGGTTTTTAAGAAAAAGGCCGATATGGATGGAAATGTTCACATCTATAAGGCGCGATTGGTGGCGAAAGGTTTTAAACAGATTCAAGGAGTTGATTATGATGAAACCTTCTCGCCCGTCGCAATGCTTAAATCTATTCGGATTATCCTAGCGATTGCTGCATATTTCGATTATGAGATATGACGGATGGATGTCAAAACGGCTTTCCTAAATGGAAACCTAAGCGAGATGTATACATGATACAACCTCGGGGTTTTGTCGATCCAGAATCGCTGGAAAGATATGCAAGCTACGAGAAATCCATTTATGGATTGAAGCAAGCATCTCGGAGTTGGAATATTCGTTTCTGATGAAGTAATCAAAGGGTTTGGTTTCATCAAAAATGAAGAAGAGGCCTGTGTTTATAAAAAGGTCGAGTGGGAGCGCAATTGTATTTCTAATCTTATATGTGGATGACATATTGCGATTGGAAATGATATCCCTATGCTTGAATCCGTCAAGTCTTCATTGAAAAATAGTTTTCCATGAAAGACTTAGGGGAAGCAGCATATATATTGGGCATTCGGATCTATAGAGATAGATCCAAGAGGCTAATTGGATTAAGCCAAAGTACATACATTGACAAGGTGTTGAAAAGGTTCAACATGCATGATTCCAAGAAAGGTTTCTTTGCCATGTCACATGGCATCAATCTTAGCAAGAATCGGTGTCCTCGAGACACATGATGAGAGCGGAATAAGATGGGTATGGTTCCATATGCTTCGGCAATTGGATCCATCATGTAGCCTGCCATGCTTTGTACACGCCAGATGTCTCGTGCGCTTTGAGTGCTACGGCGGATGCCGATCGAGATCAGTGAAGGTCACACTTTGCCGTAAAGAATATCCTTAAGTACTTGAGAAGAACTAAGGATATGTTCCTAGTCTATGGAGGTGAGGAAGAGCTGGGTTGTAAGTGGTTACACCGTGCTAGCTTCCAAACGGACAAGGATGATTATAGATCGCAATGGGTTCGTGTTCTGCTGAACGGAGCGCGATCGGAAGAGTTCCAAGCGAGATACTATTGCTGGATTCTACAACGGAGGCCGAGTACATTGCTTGGCCGGAAGCGCAAAGGAGGTTTTTGTTTGGATCAAGAAATTCGTTTCGAGCTTGGTGTGATTACTAGTACGGCGGTCCAATGTCTCTCTATTGTGACAATAGTGGAGCCATTGCGCAAGCCAAGGAGCCGAGGTCACATGAAAAGTCCAAACACATACTTCGGCGATATCATCTCATCCGCGAGATAGTGGACAGAGGTGATGTCAAGATATGCAAAGTGCACACGGATCTCAACATAGCCGATCCGACAAAACCTCTCTCCCTCAGCGAAGCATGAGGCGCACACAAGAGCAATGGGTATTAGATACTTACATGATTGACTCTAGTGCAAGTGGGGAGATTGTTAGTGATATGCCCTAGAGGCAACATGGAGATGTTGGAATATCACGTCAATGTTTATGTATAAATGAATAAAGTGTTATTCAGTTCCATGAAATAGACATCTTGTATTGATCAATAAGTACGTGACTTATTTATGAGACTCTATATGTATGAATCTATTTCTAAACGATCCCTGATCATATGTCATATTGTTGGAACAAATATGATTCTAAGATCGGCATGTTTATTGATTGATGATCATGTCTCATAGATCATGGGTATGGAGATACCAAATCAATAAACATGGACATATGTGTTAGAGAACACATTGTTGGATAGACCCACCATGAGACACTACGAGGAATTAATGTGCCATTAGTTGGTCTCGGGTAGTGTTGGTACAAAGTCCTTAGACACGAGATCACCATGGATTCCAACATGTGTAGTAGCCTACTTTGGGACTACCAAACGCGTAGTTATAAAGGTAGTTTTCGGGTTTGCTATGAAACATGGAGTGGGATGTGAGTGATCAAGATGGAATTTGCCCCTCCTTTGGAGAGATATCTCTGGGCCCCTCGAGGTAATGGATTATGGAAATGCATGGCCATGCTAAGTTGATTGAGGAGTCAATCAACAGACAGATAATCCAATACGGTTCGAGTGAATGGTTAAGCTATTGAAGGGATGGCACACATCTTGCCTATAGCTTAACCGGTATCGTGAGGCAAAGGGATTTGTGTACACATTACATGTGTTGAGCCGATATTATATTCTTGTATACTATGGTGTCAATATGTGCTACTAGGCGCCGCTTATTGTGGAGTGGTTGAGTTGGACTCGAGCCGATGATCGGCTTGGCTAGACTATAGCCGAAACCGAGTATACCTGAACCTCTGGGGTCGCACGCTTAAGGGGATAGAATAGATATTCGAGTTGGACTCGGATACGGCTCGATCGGATAGGGATCCGATCGGATAGAGTCCTATGGGCTTACGACGTATGGGCGGCCAACTCTATGAGATACGGATGAGATCCGATTCAAAATAGAGTCCTAATCGGCCACTAGTCCCATCGGCCAACTCTATATAAAGGAGGGAGGGTGGAAGAGCTGAATAGACATCATTGCATCGCGTGCAACGAAGTCGCCGAGATCAATCTCCACGGAAACCCTCCCCACTTTCGAGCCAAACCCTAGCCTTGCATCGCGTGCTAGCACACGGGTGTACGGCGTTCGTCCCCGGACGTGTGGATACGTGGAGGCGCCGCTACGCTACGCGCCGTTGATCGGCTTTGGATCGGTGCACCGGACGATCGGCCGTGGTGGAATCGGTTTGCGGTCGGGCGCATCGGAGCGAGGCGTGAGAACGCGCCGGACGACTCGAATCGGCTGTTGGCGAATCTAGTTTGTCTCCGGGGAATCGCGCAACTGCTCCGGATCGGATTGCCCCGATTGGTTATTCCGCCGCACTCTACTCCAATCGGTAACGATCTATCGGCCCTTACTTGCAAGTGTTCTGGTTTGCGCGGTAAAAGTTTTTGTTTTGGCTAGCGTAGCCTCCGCGTAACCCTTCACTAACACATGTCCACGTTTATTGATTTGGTATCTCCATACCATGATCTATGAGACATGATCATCAATCAATAACCATGCTGATCTTAGAATCATATTTATTCCAAAGATATGATATATGATCGAGATCATTTAGAAATAGATCCATACATAAAAAGTCTCATAAATAAGTCACATACTTATTAAATCAATATGAGGTGTCTATTTTATGGAACCGAATAACACTTTATTCATTAGTACATAAACATTGACGTGATATCCAACATCTTCATGTTGCCTCTAGGGCATACTCCTTGCCGAGGCCGACACCGAGGTAGCGCCCGCCGACAGTCAAGGGACGCATTCATAGAGCGGATTCTCGAAGGACCAAAGCACCTTTGAGACTTCATTTGGCTAGCGACGAAGTCGGTGAATACGCACGTCCTTGGCGTAGTGCACGAGTTGTATCCCCCGCACGAGGATCGAGGCGGTCTCCCAACGGGCCTGGCCTAGGCCAAAGTTTGGAGGCCAATGTCCCAAGCATCTACGCCGACGTCAAGCCGACGACCGAGAAAATTTTATCTAAGATGCACTTTTGATTAAGTAGCCATGTACCTAGGATAAAGTAGACAAGAGGAGTTAGTCTTATCCTACCAATTGTGAAGTTCTAACTTTAACATTTGTTATGAAAAAGCTCTTTAACTTCTGCTCATGAAGGAGATCAATTTTGCTCGTGAAGAAAGCTTTTTTAATTTTAACTTCTATTCGCTGCGTGTCTAACCATTGCGTCCGAGCAGGTTGGGCCATCAACGGATCGGTATGGGGATTCCCAAGTCAAGCTCAAAAAACATAGCCGTTTACGCAGCGAATAGGCTAATAGAGAGATTGAGAGATAGATGGCGGAGCTCCCAAGCTCTTATGCTCAGTATCTTGCTAAGCCATGAATAGTCTTGGCCCTAAGCTGCCTCGGCAGGGAGCGTGCCCTTACATCGAAGAGCGTATGGGGGGACCGTCGCGTTTAGGCGGATAGACTGTGCATGAGTTCTTGGGGAGGCTACTGAGCCACCGGGTAGCTGGAGCGTCAATAGACTTCCTTCCGGGGAACTCTGACCATAGCCGGTCGGGGACGCGTAGCACAGGGCGGACCATGAGCATAGCAAAGAAGTTATTGAGCGTGTGTGGGCTGCCCAGGGGTTTGGGAGAAAGATGAACCGGAGAATGGGAAACAACTAAAGGCACAACCCTGTGAAACGTGAATGCTTTATGAAAGAGTTGAGTTTAGAATACTTATCTGCGGCAGAGTTGAATCGGTGCAAGCGCTCCCTGTTTCATCAGTCCGGCATCTCCTTCCCGTCATGAAGTTGACAGGCAAGGAAACCGCCATCGCACTGCTGGGATCGATGAAGACATGACCCCTACCTGGCGCACCAACTATCGATGGGTGATCGATCAGTCCTCCAAGAGGCTACCCGAGGAGGAGAAAAAGTATGCAGAAACGTCATTCAAAAGGGCGCGATGGTCGACTCAAGAGAGAATGTGAGCCAGAGAGATTTTAGACAGGTTTGGCCCTCCCGAAGGATAACAAGCCTACGTCTTGTGTTCTTTATTGGGGTATGTATGGAACATAGTACAAGGATCTCAGTTCTTGGGGCTCTAGAGATTAGATCTAGCTCCCACAGAAACGATCCCCCCTTCCCCGTGGACCTACCCTCCCTTTTATAGATCAAGGAGGGCAGTTACATGTGGACTTGGGAGCCAAGAAAACTAAGAATAAAAGCTAAAAAGTAAGTACAAAGAATATCTGAAAAGTACATAGGGATCCTCCGGGTCCAGCACTCCATGGGTATCTCGCCCTCCACCTCGCCTTGGGATCCGTCCTCCATAGGTACCTTCTACGTAGTCTTGTCAGGTGATCTCATCTTCTGGCGGGTGTCCCCTCCTTATCCTTTCCGTGATCCTTGCGTTGCAAGCCTTCCACCCCCGGGAGGAGGGAGGTCGAGCCAAAGAGCCGTAGTCGGGATAGGACACCCAAGTCGGGACAATCGGGAGGTAGGGGTTCCCGACTCTAAGGAAAGGTCAAGCTTCTGATCACCTCCCGAGGACTACCAGTCCGACTTCAGCTGATCTTAATTCTGCTCCTTTGGCTACCCCGGGTGTTACCCCACACAGAGCCCCGAGCCTAGGGGTGAATAGAATATTCGGCTCTTAGGGTCTCGAGTTCTTGCTGGCTGGGTCCCAAAGCCGCAGGCTTCTCGAGGTTTTTTTATCAGCTTTGGCAAGTGCACCGTCTAGGTGCACCCTGCATGGCCTATGATCCCGGGCTAGATGGCACATATGGGTCTAGGGTCAAGATTTTTCATAGCCGAGACCATGGACAATGTCTTCTTGACAACTTAAGAGTGTTTTGGCAAGTGCAGATCCGGTGCACACTGCCAAGATGTCTGACCGAGCGCGGACTAGATGGTACATCCAGGCCTAGGGTCCAAGTCCAAAAACATCACCCTCGGGATACCTTTAGGGCATCATCTTTAAATTGGTGGCATATGGTGGGATAGGGAAAGTCACTACCTAAGGACAGATGGCGGTGGCGAGTGGCCACTGGCTGAAGGCCGATGGCCAAGGTTCCTCAGCCCGGAGGCTGACAAGGACTGGCCCGGAGCGATCAGCCTGAGGGCTGATGGTTGAGTTTTAGATAACAGTGGCATGGCTGACACTGAGCTTTTTATTTCTAATCTAAGCTAAACATGTAATCTTACGATCCTTTACTTTAGCTGAAACCATGCGAAACAAAGTTGTACTTTGGGGAGATATGTATTTTGCAACTTTGCTTCGTCTATCAAAAGTTAATTTGAAACTTGTTGATGGCTACGTGTTGATTTGAATTCATGGGTTGCGATCTGTCGAACTGATGGCTGATGTACTCCATTATGGTCTTATTTATACTTGATATGTTTTCTATCAAATAGCCACATAATGATATACAAAAGTTTAATTTTAATTACATGTAAATAATTAGATAGTTTAGATACAGAGCCTATAAGTTATATGATTATCTTTTTAACTGTTGTATAATAGCTTACCGACAGCATGGATTATACATGCCCTACCCCGTCGTCGAAAAGTGCAGCGGTTACGTGAAATATTTCCCAAACTAAACAGCAAGCAGGCTGCACGTCGCATTGAGAGATCGTTACATCAGTTAATACTCATCAATAGTAATATGTAAGATTCGAAAGCGCCATTCCAGTGTTGCGCACGTCTTCGAGAATCGCAGTACACAAGCCAAACGCAACGCAAAAAAGCGGCCCCTCGGCGCCGCGAAAAGCCAAGGGAATAGTATCCAGGAGCACGTTGTGGTTAAGAGAGAGCGTTGATCCGTCTGTTGGCTTAGCTGGAAGCAACAAAGCCAACAACTCCTCCAAACTCTAAAAGGTTAGCTGCAGCCAAGATCGAATCCCCTTCCCTTCTTGTAAAAAAAAAATATCCCCTTCCCCGTACCGGTACGGGATATTCGAGGCGCCGACGGAACATTCCCCGGTGCGATGAAAGAGAATCACCAGTAGATGCTCTATGGCTGCCTACCACTTCACCACTTTGCATGTATGATGTAGTAGTATGCGGTATGTATGCAAGCGACAAGTCGGTACTAGTATATCCATGCGTGCAACCGCCGTCACTCCGTCTCCGATGGCTGGGCCTGGCTTCTCCTATTACTAAAAAACATCTTTGAGCATACTCAATAGGATCTCATAAAATAATTCTTCAAAAAAATATTTAGAAAATCTTTCAACTATTTTAAGCATGAAATCACACGGCAGATTATTTAGAAACATCCCTAATTGATAAATAACTAGTCCCACAAACAGTTGAAAAATTCACAAGAAAACAAAATAGAATAGAACTCACGCGAGATCAAGGCGCGCGCGATCTTGCCGGTCTTCAAGCACACGCCATCGCTGTTCTGGTGCAGATTGAACACCTACACGATTAACCTCGGCGATAAATTCATTGGCAACCTACTCTAGCAAGGCTGCGCGGTTTGGCATTGACGCGCACGCTTGGCAAGTCAGTCGCCGTCAGGCGGCGCCGTGCGAAGATGGAGATTGGCGATGATCACAAGGAAATTTGAGAGCGGCGACATGACTTGCTTACTCACGCCGCGTTCCATCTTCTTCCATTACTAACGCAGGGTGTACAACTCAACTACTTTGATTATCTCCTGCCGCTTTGCTCCTCACCGACCTCCTCATCGGCCCGGCCCCCTCTACGTCCGTCTTCACCCTCCTCGAGACAAGCCTCGTCGCGCCGCGCAGCCCGACCGCCGCGCCACTCCTCGTTGACAACCTCTCCGGCTCCGGCCCCTCCAGCGGCGGCCCTCCTCCACGACGCCGCGCCGGTCCACCCAAAGACATCCGCACGTCGCCGCCACCTCTCGTTCCTCCGCGAGCACTGCCGTCTAAACTTGGTTTCGGCAATAGAAATTAGGGGTGCAGCCAAGATCCAAACACGATGGGTTAGATGAAAAACAAGGATTAGACAGGTTCGGGCCCTCTCGTGAGGTAATACCCTACTCTTGTTTAGGGATTCGATCCGCCGAGTGTTGTATTGATCTCTTGATCTCGTGTGTTGCATATCACATATATCGCACCTATCCCTCAAGGGACGCCCTTACCCCCTTATATAGTCTTGGAGGGTGGGCTTACAAGTCGGAAACCTTATCCTATTCTAAGTCGGTCTCCTCAATCTTATCAGACTATGACTATGAGCCATTGCCTTATCTAATCGGCAACGTAACACCCAAGTCATAGCTTGTTTAGATAATCATTAGGCGTAACCTATCCCTATTACTAGTCGGGCAAGCTTGCCATGAGGGTATCCGATTGTCATAATGTCCACAGTAGCCCCCGAGACATTCGCAGTCGACGAGATAACTTTGCTTCGTGCTAAAATAACACAGTCGAATGACTCCCCGCCGAGTGCTTCGTGCCGAGTGGTTCCATCATCTCCGCTCGAGTCTCCCGAGTGGTTCCAAAAAGACTGTGAAGGGTTGAAAAACATCTCAAAAAATTCTCAAAAATAAATATCTAGGTGCATCTCCTGATGCACCTTTATTAGGTATAGCCCCCGACTATGTGGTTAGTCAAAAACAAACTAAGCATATAGTCAAGAACTATAAAAAATCACACTCATATACTTAGCTCAAGCTAAAGCAAATATAAAAAATCATATAACACATTACTCGGCAAGCTCATGCTTATTCGAGTAAATTTGCCCGAGTCGTCTCGGAACAAATAATTTAATTAGCCCTCATGGGTAAGAAATCAATTCACTCAAGCAAGCTCACGCTTATCCGAGTTGATTTGCCCAAGTCATCTCGAACAAATAATTTAATCGCCCTCATGGGTAAACAAATTTTCAGTCATCGAAAAATATGACAAAATACTAAATAGCTCCTGCCATAATATTAGTCTTAATGTAAAAAGATCTTCACCAAGGTGGAAAAATAGCATTGATATAATCATTTAATCAAATACTTAAAAACCAAAGGTCAGTCATGTGACGGCTATGAAAAGCTTAAGCGTATGTCACCTTTCAAATTGCATCGTGCCAACTTCTCATGAAGTTGCGCAAACCGCGGCATGAAAGGATTTTAAAGGTATTGGGCTATGTGACACGTGCATATTGCGAGGAAAATCGCTTAAGTCCATCCACTTAAGTCCCTAAGGACACGCGTCAGGCCACACCTTATTTGGGCCGCAAGTCTCTCATGGGCTCGGCCCAATCGCGAGATGACTTAGCAAAAACCCTCAAGTCTTTTTACGAAGCCTCGAGGTCATCCCCGCCACTTCGTCTTCCCAAAATTTCCTCTTTCACGTCATTGTTCACAAGCTCTCCACGGAGAACCCTAAACTCGCGCGCGCCCAATCCATCCATCTAGGAACTCTCGTTCCACCACAAGCCATCTTTCGCATCCGGCCTCCAAGATTCCTTGACGAATCCCCATCTCCCGTGCCGATCTATTTTCCCCAAATCGCATCCATGGCGGGAGAGAAAGAAATCCTTCGAACAACGGCGACCTCGACGTTAAGGAATCGACTCTCGAGACATGGTGAAGAACGGAGTTCTTCCGACCAAAGATCATCGGCTGGCGTCCGGCGGCAGTGAAGAGTTCCCCACTCCAAACACTTTGGTGAGATCGTCGTTTTCACCTCTTTCTTCTACTTTGTGGCTTCGGCCTTCCCACCTCCGAGTTCTTTCGGGGTCTCCTTGAGTATTATGGTCTTCAAATCTATCACTTGAATCCCAACTCCATTCTTCATATCACAATCTTTATACACGTCCGTGAAGCCTTCCTCGGCATCCTTCCCCACTTCAACCTTTTCCGCCGCATGTTTTATCTTAAGCCACATCCAAACAAGGATGAGCCTGCGTCGTTGGTGGGCCGGCTTTCAACTCCATCGGGAACTCTCCGCAGAGATTATTTCTCTCTCCCTTGAAATCTTCCAACAAAGGCTGGCATGTGAACCGGTTCTACATCTCCAACCTTGAACCCGGCTTTACCCAACTTTGTTGGCCTTCCACCGTTCTAAGGCCTAACCGGAGCACTGTGCGGTAGCCCAAGATTGGGATGAGGCCAACAAGCTCCTTGCCAATATCCTTGAAATGAAGAAAAAGGGCCTTCAGGGAGAATAAATCACTTGGCACTTCATCAAGAACCAACTGGCGCCTATTAAAGAAAGATCCAAGCCTCGCATTCGAGTATGAGGGTGAAAGGGACCTCAATCGGGAAGACCGCGATTCCTTGAGCTACGAGACCTGAAGACTCGCATGTACAAAATCTTTTCTTCTAGGATCGCGGTTGAGCGCAGCCACATGCTTCTTAGGTTCTCCCATACAACTTGTACCGTCCTCCTCCCCCGGTAAGCTGACTCAACTTCTTTAATCTCTTTCAATCTTAATATTGCATCTCTTAGTGTATAAAAAATCCTCCTTGTAGAAAAATGCTTTCATCATCTCTAAGCCGTACAAGGTGCATCATGACGCGCCGGCTCGGCGCTAAGAAGCTAGCCGTCGGCGTATAGATCGGGAGTGATCCCGGCAAAGAGAGCCGCTGCGATGAGGATATCAAGCAAGCGAGCGAGCAAAAGGAGGCTGGTGATCGATGACTCGGATGATGATGTTTCAGCTCCTCAAGTGATAACCCCTCCGAGGCCATCCACCAAATCCGCACCTAAAATTCGCCGATCAACCGGTATGTCTTGAAATCATGTCCTTGTTGAAAATCTTTCTGCCTTTGTCCCGATTGTTCCCATCTTTTTTCTTGCATGAAGCCTCAGAACATAGATCCTACCGGGCAAAGTGAGGCCTCAAAGCCATCTGCAACGGCTGAAGAGATAAAGCCCGCAGAACAAGAATCTCAGGGCCCTCTCCCGAGTGAGAGCGCTCCGAGTGAGAAGCTCCCACCTCCCAGTGAAGATATCTCAATGGAGGAGCCCCCGACTGCCAGCTAGGAAACCCCTGCTGGAAACCAGTCGACCGAAGAAGAGATCCTGACTGCCGCTCAAGGCTCCCCGAGAGTCAGTCGGGTGTGAACCAAGAAGAAAAAGGTAGCCGGGAGGTACTAGTCGAGGACTCGGCCACCGATGCTAGTAAGCTCCAAAGCAGTCTTTTGATTTTAGTCTTCAATCTGTCTTTCCTTTGTCTTCATGTGTCTTTTTCAAATCAATCAGCCAAAGAAGTGGAGATCCCCAGGCTACAATCTTCAGAGACCTAGATCCCTCCGATTAAAATAGAGTGGCGCGACTCCGAGGGCTTGGAGCGGGGCATCATCTTGAATAAGCGAGAGAAAGAGAATGAAGAAAGAGATATGCTTGTGGACGGCCTTAATGAAGCTACCCTTTGCTAAATGTAACATCGCTCTTCTGCTCGTCGTAACCTCACGATTTCTTTTAGTCGACTAACTCGAACTCGCGTGCGAGAGAGAGTATATTGTCGATCAATGGCCAAGTTGACGCCCTCGACAAGCTGGTCCCCACTTGAATTCCCTGGAGAACATCGGCGGAGCTCAAGGCCACCCGGGAAGAGGCCGCATCAAGAGGGTGCCTTGCGGAGAGAGATTGTCGCGCTCCGAGAAGAGAACCTTGACCTCCGGGGTTCGGTCGGGAGTAAGTTTAATCGTCATGGTCTCTTTATGCCTCTATTTGTAATCTGTCTTAATCTTGACGTCAGCAAATTTTCTTGTTGCAGAGAACTCGTTAGAAGTCCACATACTCTAGACCCAGCTAGAAGACGCTAATGCTAACAAAGCTGAGTTGGAATCTGAGTTTGAAGGTAAATTCTTTTAAGATAGCATTCTTCATTTTGCTTCATCTTTGAGTGTCTGTGTAATCATATGTCTCTTGCAGCTTATAAAGTCAAGACAGGCGCAATTCGATGTCTTCGTCAAAAGGTCCGAAGAAGCCGAAGGTGTAAGGGGACGATATTGCTAATGCGGCCACACCGATCCTCTTGTCGCCATTTCCAGCATGGGCTCGGGACAAGCTCACTAGATGCCGTCGAAGTCTTTGACAAGCTCAAGAAGGCCCCGGAAAAGTACATAGCTAATATCTCAGAAGGAGCCACCATGGGAGCGAGGCCGCTCGCTGCGCAGCCAAGTCACTCTATCCTCGGATAGATGTTAACTTTCAGTCGGGAAGGCTTCGCGAAGCGGCACTTGAATGAGCAAGCCTTGAGTTGATGTGGCAGCACGAGTCGAGCCGCCGAAAAGTAGCTGCGATGTAGTTGATAACTTCGATCTTAATGACTTTGTGAATGTTGCTTGTAACCTCCGATGTGAACTTGTAGGTATCTAGCTTATTTATGTTAATGCTTTGACCGAGTCTTCATAGAAAATCTCTTAAGTAATTTTCGTCATTGTCACCAAGCCTAAGCTTGATTAGGTCATCAAAAATTCTCGGTCCTTATCTATTGAACTCGAATCAAAACACTAAACAATGATAAACCAAATATACACAAGTTGTCGAAGAAAACCATGCTTTATTGACACATGTATAGCTCCCCTACTGTCAACTCAAGAAGTCATCTTGCTTGAGGTTGGCGATCAAGAATATCATAAAACTTAAAGCAATTTAAGCATAGTATCGTCGAAGATGTTCGATATTCCAGGGAGTTCTCCACCATGGATCCATCTTCACGCTTTAGTCGATATGCTCATGGCCGAGTCAACTCAGCGATTATGTATGGTCCTTCCCCATAGTGAAGATAATTTGTGATGGTCCTTGGTGGTCTGAACTTTGCGCAAAACCATATCACCGACGATGAAAGCTCGCACCCGAACATTGCGGCTATGGTATCGTCTAAGTCCTTGAAGATATCTTGTCGGCCGGATCAAGGCCGGGCCTCTTCCAATCGGGTCAGTTCATCCACTCGGTCTTGATCATAGCGCTCGTCGTTGGCTGCGAACTCGAAGAGACTCATACTCCATTTCATTCGGCAACATGGCTACGCCCCATAAACCGGGAAGAAAGGAGTTTGGAATGAGTGCGGCACTGGGCATAGTCGCGGTGACCATAGGACCGAAGGCAACTCTTGAACCCATTTGCCGGCATAAGGATTTAGCCTATCAAACACTCAGGCGTTGATGCCTTGGAGAACCATGCCATTGGCGCGCTCAACCTGTCCATTGCTTTTAGGGTGTGCAGAGCGATGCGTAGCGATTTTGATGCCAAAATCTTCACGGAATTCCTTAAACGCCCTAGTGAATTGAGTCCCATTGTCGGTTATAATTCTATTTGGGACACCAAACCGGTGCACGATGTTGACGATGAAGTCTCGTGCCTTGTCGGCGGTGATCGTAGCAACCGGCTTAGCCTCGATCCACTTGGAAAACTTGTCGATCGTGACGAACAGATGTGTGAATCCTCCTGGAGCCTTTTTGAAAGGACCGACCATATCCAGGCCCCAAACCGCGAATGACCATGATAATGGAATCGCTCGTAGCTCTTGGTGGAACATGGCTTTCTTGAGAGCAAAGAAGCGGCAACCTTCGCACGTGCGAACCACCTTGTTGGCGTCGAAGACCACCGTGAGCCGAGAAGAAGCCTTGTCTATAAGCTTTGCCCACT
>JAIFGZ020000081.1:0-18626 GCA_019925245.2 Oryza australiensis
TTTACGGTTATTTTCTATATATTTTTGTCTCTAGATATGCTATGAAAAATGAAGTGAGAAAATTTGTTTGGAACTAATTATTTTCTTGAGCATATTACATTGTGTTGAGAAAATTATTTTGAATATACCAAAAGGCAGTGGTATAAACCAAAGTTACGATTGAAGTGGTGACATAGACAAAAAATTTCCTTCACAAAATAAGGGCATAATTGCATGTTACACTCGACCTAGAATACTTGTTTACTTTCAATACAAACCACCTTCAATAACATGCCGCCTATATATAGTAAAAGGTGGATACCGACAATCATGTCAAATCATATACTTAAGAACATGTTCCAATTAATGGTATAGTGTAAGATGTACAACTTGTAGCTGATCTACCAGGTAACTATTGAACCATGATAAATTATATGGTTAATCACTAGTTAATTTACCATATATTCGTAGAAAATGCATATATCGTAGAAAATCCAGGATAGAACTATTTCAACAGATATGGTTGACACTTGACGCATATCTAGGTGAAAAACCGCAGAAAGAAGTTAATAGCAAGCATACCTAGTCACGGAAAGCATTTCAAACTGCCATTAGGGGTGGCACTCACCGGGTTCGGGTGCGGTAGAAAGAAATCCCACCCACGGCTAAACCCATCAACCCAAACAAAACTCACCCACGAAAAACTCACCCACGAAAAACTCACGGCTAAATCCATCGGGTTTCGGGTATCCACGGGTATCTTAGCCTAAATTTATAAAACTCCTATCAGATTTATATAAAGAATGTAATTGTTGTTAAAACAACAATCTTTTGCTGTCATTATACACTTGAGTTGGACAGCCTAACCGAAGCTATGAGTCAACACTCTCAACGCAAATCAGCAAATTAGCATGTATCATCAATAATATAGAATCATCAGTAATCTAATCAGTTTTGAAAGCAAATCAGCATGTATCACTATCATCAATCCGGTAGCAAATCAACAACAATATAGCATGCCGGCAACAAATCAGCAGACAAGAACAAATCTTGCAATGTATAATCAGCAAATCAGCTTTTCAACAATGTATTTGTTAGTGCTATGCTCTAGAGGCAACATAAAGATGTTGGATATCATTGTCAATGTTTATGTATAAATGAATAAAGTATTATTGTTCCATGAAATAGACATCTTCTATTGATCAATAAGTACGTGACTTATTTATGAGACTCTATATGTATGAATCTATTTCTAAATGATCCCTAATCATATATCATATTATTGGAACAAATATGATTCTAAGATCGGCATGTTTATTGATTGATGATCATGTCTCATAGATCATGGGTATGTAGATACCAAATCAATAAACATGGACACATGTGTTAGAGAACACATTGTTGGATAGACCCACCATGAGACACTACGGGAATTAATGTGCCATTAGTTGGTCTCGGAGTAGTGTTGGTACAAAGTCCTTAGACTGAGATCACCATGGATTTCAACATATGTAGTAGCCTATTTTGGGACTACCAAACGCTATTCCATAACCGGGTAGTTATAAAGGAAGTTTTTGGGTTTGCTATGAAACATGGAGTGGGATGTGAGTTATCAAGATGGAATTTGCCCCTCCTTTGGAGAGATATCTCTAGGCCCCTCGAGGTAATGGATTATGGAAATGCATGGCCATGCTAAGTTGATTGAGGAGTCAATCAAGGACGGATAATCCAATACGGTTCGAGTGAATGATTAAGCTATTGAAGGGATGGCACACATCTTACCTATAGCTTAATTGGTATCGTGAGGCAAAGGGATTTGTGTACACATTACGGAGTTGAGCCGATATTATATTCTTGTATACTATGGTGTCAATATGTCTTGCTAGGCGCCGCTGTTGGCAGTCGGCTGAGTTGGACTCGAGCCGACGATCGGCTAAGTTAGACTATAGCCGAAACCGAGTATACCAGAACCTACGGGGTCGCACGCTTAACGGGATAAGAACAGGCATTCGAGTAAGACTCGGATACGGCTCGATCGGATAGGGATCCGATCGGATAGAGTCCTATGGGCTTACAAAGTGGGCAACCAACTCTATGAGATTTGGATAGGATCCGATTCAAAATAGAGTCCCGATGGGCCTCTAGGCCCAAGTCGGCCAACTCTATATAAAGGAGGGAGGGGTGGAGAGCTACGCATGTCAATGTATCGAATTGAACCGAATCAATGCGATTTCGCGCAACGAAGTCGCGAGATCAATCTCCACTGGAAACCCTCCCCACTTCGAGCCAAACCCTAGCCTTGCATCGCGTGCTAGCACACGGGTGTTCGGCGTTCTGTTTCCCCGGACGTGTGGATACCGGTAGAGCGGCGCTGCGTTGCTTGTGGCTGATCGGCTACGATCGGCCGCAATCGGAGCGAGGCGGCTGCGGCGGATCAGCGACAATAACGCGGTCGGACGACTCGAATCGGCATCGACATCGCGGGAATCGGGCCGGTGGTGAATCGGCTTGTCCCGGGAATCGTGTCATCGCCAGACACAGTTCCGGATCGGATAGTCACGATTGGCTATTTCATTGCATACTCCAATCGGTAACGATCTATCGGCCCTTACTTGCAAGTGTTCTGGTTTGCGCGGTAGAAAAGTTTTTGTTTTCGGCTAGCGTAGCCTCCGCGTAACCCTTCGGTAGTATCGAGCTAATCTTGCTTAGTTCGGATTTTAGATTGGATCTGGAACAAGTTTTGCACACGGGTTGATTAGATCAATCGGTTTTACGGGATCTGTTGAGGAGAGTAGATGGTAATTGTGTTCCTTGATAGTGTATCGGAACGACGTAATGTGATTATGTCGAAGCAATATCCATAGAACTCGGTTTGAGTCGGCTTCGAGATAGCATTCCTTGATAGTGTATCGGAACGGTATAATGTGATTATGCCGAAGCTATCTTGTAGTCCGATCTTGTTTTTGCCTCTTGCGCCTACGCAAACCATCTCCCTTGATAGTGTATCGGGACGGCATAATATGATTATGCCGACATGGTTTCCATAAGCGATTTCATAGATTGGATCTATGAAATTCGTGTGGTGTTTGGCGCTGCCGGAAGCCCGCGAGGGACCGCCGTGTGCGTACCTCTTATAGGTCGTCTCGATGTCGTTTCTGCGATAGGTAGAAAACGTTTCTACGCCTAACTTGTTTTTGCGAGAGAATGCTTTGAGATTGTATGGCCCTATTGAATGTATGAGATGCATGTGATGCGTGTAATATTCTTTCATATGTGCAATCCACGTAATATTCTTTCTTACGTGCAATGCTTGCAATATTCTTTCACGACTGCGAGTCGATGTAATCTTCAATTAGAGCTTCTATAGTAGTAGCTTAGTTTGAAGAAATCAAGCATTCGGCACTCGGAAGAACGGTGATGAAGATGGAGATCCTCTACACCGGCATGGAGATGGAATCACCATGTGAAGGGGGCCATACTATTTCATTATATGCTATTCTACACTGCTTTCATATATGTGATATGTTTGTTTGATAGGATAGCATCCCTCACAAAATTAAGTAGTAATGATGCCCTTCCAAATGTTGCACCCGTCACCGTTATGCTCGTCAATGGTGGGTCGCACTTAAGCAGAGTGTCATTCTCTATCATAACACGAGGGGTATATGTCGGACATATAAAGCATGAGCATTTGGTTTACTTAAGAAGGCTATCAAAACAGTTTTGGGCCTTGGGGCATAGGTTGGCGCCGGGGCATGGAGATGCCACACCAACAACAAGAGTCACATAGAGATGTGATTAGCAAGGAGTTGCTTACCGATGTTATTAATTTTCTAGCAGTGATGCCAAAGCTCACTAGAAATTAACTAACATGTGGATCTTGACCCAATACGTAACCTAGAGGGAAGGTGTAAAATACGTAATGGGAGTCTAATGTTAAATTGTTTAACAATAGACATAGCATAAACATTGTGCTAAACTTTGTTTTTCATTTGTAGAATAAATGGCGGCTAATACTACACCCGGTACCTTTAATTTGCGATCTATTCTCGAAAAGGAAAAATTAAATGGAACAAACTTTATGGATTGGTATCGCAACTTGAGAATTGTTCTCAAGCAAGAGCGTAAGGAGTACGTTCTTGAAGTACCCTATCCTAAGGATTTGCCAAATAATGCCACCGCAACCGCACGGAGGGCTTACGAGAAGCACACTAATGATGCCCTAGATATAAGGCTGTCTCATGCTTGCTACAATGTCCCCGAGCTTCGAAGCAATATGAGAGCGGCGATGCTCACACTATTATTCGGGGCTGCGTGGCATGTTTGAGAACCAAGCTTGGGCGAGAGGTTTAACACCTCAAAGTCCTTGTTTGCGTGCGAGCTTGTTGAGGGAATCCCGTCGATCCGCATGTGATAAAGATGATTGGCTATATCGAGAGTCGGAGAAACTAGGTTTCCCTCTTAGCCAAGAGTTGGCTGCGACGTGATTCTCCGGTCGCTCCCTCAGAGCTTCGAGCCATTCATATTCAATTATCACATGAACAATATGGATAGAACCTTGGCTGAATTGCATGGGATGCTGCTGAGGAGATGAGAGGTTACGCGGAGGCTAAGCTAGCCGAAAACAAAAACTTTTCTACCGCGCAAACCAGAACACTTGCAAGTAAGGGCCAATAGATCATTACCGATTGTAGTATGCAACGGAAATAGCCAATCGGGGCTATCCGTCTGGAACCGTGGGCGGTCGATGACGGCCGATTCCCGCAAGCCGAAGCCGATTCTGGGGACGGCAGATTAACCAATCAGTCAATTCACCGATGTCGCGGCTGATCCGAGTCATCCGACCACGCTCTCGTCGCCGATACGCGCGGTCGCCACACTCCGGTGCGGCCGATCCGAAGCCGATCAACGGCGCGCAACGTAGCAGCGCGCTCTACGTGTATCCACATGTCCGGGGGCAGAACGCCGAACACCCGTGTGCTAGCACGTGATGCAAGGCTAGGGTTTGACTTCGAAAGTGGGGAGGGTTTCCATGGAGATTGATCTCGGCGACTTGTTGCGCCCAAGTTGATTTCGGCGTAGTTCGATTCAAGCGATGTGTCGCAGCTCTCCACCCCTCGCCCCTTTATACGAGTTGGCCTACTAGGACTAGTGGCTGATCGGGACTCTATTTTGAATCGGATCTCATCCGAATATCATAGAGTTGGCCGCCCATACGTCATAAGACCATAGGACTCTATCCGATCGGATCCCTATTCGATCGAGCCGTATTCGAGTCCAACTCGAATGCCTGTTCTTATCCCCTTAAGTGTGTGACCCGTAGGTTCGGGTATACTCAGTTTTGGCTATAGTCTAACTTAGCCGATCGTCGGCTCGAGTCCAACTCGGCCCGAGCCCCGTCAAACAACGCCTAGCGGCACATATTGACACCATAGTATACAAGAGTAATATTGGCTCTGAACACTGTAATGTGTACACAAATCCCTTTGCCTCACGATACCAATTAAGTTATAGGCAAGATGTGTGTCATCCGTTCAATAGCTTAACCATTCACGCGAACCGTATTGGATTATACATGCGGTGATTGACTCCTCAATCAACTTATCATGGCCATGCATTTCCATAATCCATTACCTCGAGGGGCCAGAGAGATATCTCTCCAAAGGAGGGGCAAATTCCATCTTGATCACTCACATCCCACTCCATGTTTCATAGCAAACCCGAAAACTACCTTTATAACTACCCAGTTACGGAATAGCGTTTGGTAGTCCCAAAGTAAGCTACTACACATGTTGGAATCCATGGTGATCTCAGGTCTAAGGACTTTGTAATACCACACTACCTGAGACCAACTAATGGCACATTAATTCTGTAGTGTCTCATGGTGGGTCTATCCAACAATGTGTTCTACGTAACACATGTGTCCATGTTTATTGATTTGGTATCTCCATACCCATGATCCATGATACATGATCATCAATCAATAAACATGTCGATCTTAGAATCATATTAGTTCCATTAATAAGATATATGATCGAGGGATCATTTAGAAATAGATTCGTACATATAGAGTCTCATAAATAAGTCACGTACTTATTGATCAATACAAGATGTCTATTTCATGGAACTGAATAACACTTTATTCATAAATACATAAACATTGACGTGATATCCAACATCTCCATGTTGTCTCTATGGCATATCACTAACGGGAGAGTATCCGAAAACGGTCATCATGTGATGATGATCACGATGCGAAAGGCTAAGCGCAAACCACCGGTCAAGAAACTTTTGCACAAGAGGAAGCTAACTCCCGATGAGATGTGAGTGCCTCCAATGCAAAGAAGGGCAAGAAAATCGGCGGCATCGGATGTCGTTTGCTTCTACTACAAGGAGACAGGCCACGGGAAAAGGAAGCGCAAGAAGTACATGGATGATCTCAAAAGAAGCAAAAACGACTTACGCTTCCAGGTATTAATGTTATAGACATTAATCTTGCTACTTCACCTCTTGACTCTTGGGTATTTGATCTACCGGATCAATAGCTCATATTTGCAAATCTTTGCAAAGAAATGAGAAGAAGTAGAGGCTTAAGAGGGGCGAGGTGAACACAACGCGTCGGCAATGGAGCAAGCGTTGCTTTACGATTCTTCATCAACGGTAACACTTCATCTACCTTTAGGAGTTAGTTTTGGAATTAAATAATTGTTATTGTGTTCCAACACTATGTCAAAACATTATTTACCTTCATGTTTGCAAAGCGGAAGGATATGATTTTAGATCAATGGACAATGGTTGTTCAATATATCTAGGTGATATGTTCTATTTCATGCTCCATTGGTGAATGGATTATCGTTTTGAATCTTGAAGCGTCTCCCATCTATAACATTATCTGAAAGGCAACTCTCTAATGATACAAACCCCACGTTTATTTGGCATTGTCGCTTAGGCCATATAAATTAGAAACGCATGGAGAAGCTCCATAAGGATGGATTGCTTCACTCTTTTGATTTTGAATCATTTGAGACATGTGAGTCTTGTTTACTTGGTAAGATGACAAAGACACCTTTCACGGGACACGGTGAGAGTAAAGTGACTGCATTACATACGATGTATGTGGACCAATGAGCTCAACGGCCAAGGTGGTTATCGATTGCTTCATTACCTTTACCGATGACTTTAGTAGATATGGTTATATCAACTTAGCCATGAGGCATAGTGAAGGGTTACGCAGAAGCTACGCTAGCCGAAAACAAAAACTTTTCTACCAGCGCAAACCGGGAACACTTGCAAGTAAGGCCGATAGATCGTTCTGGATTGGAGTATGCGGCGGAAATACCCAATCGGGACTATCCGATCGAGCAGACAGTGGATTCCCGCAAGCCACGGCCAATGGGAATTCCCGGAGACCGCCGATTCACCAGCCGTCATTCGCCGGTGTAGCTGATTCACTTAGGAGTCGTCTGACCGCGTTCTCGCGCCTCGCTCGATGCGCTCGATCGTAGCCGATTCCACCACGGTAGATCAACGGCGTGCAACGTAGCGGCGCCTCTGCAGGTATCCACACGTGGGAACGAGCCGAGACACCCGTGTGCTGGCATGCGATGCAAGGCTAGGGTTTGGCTCGAAGTGGGGAGGGTTTCCGTGGAGATTGATCTCGGCGCAATGCAATTCAAGCGATGTGTCGTAGCTCTCCACCCCTCGCCCCTTTATATAGAGTTGGCCTACGGGACTAGTGGCCGATCGGGACTCTATTTTGAATCGGATCTCATCCGAATCTCATAGAGTTGGCCGCCCATACGTCGTAAGACCATAGGACTCTATCCAATCGGATCCTATCCGATCGAGCGTGATCGAGTCCAACTCGAATGTTTGTTCTTATCCCCTTAAGCGTGCAACCTGTAGGTTCAGGTATACTCGGTTTCGGCTATAGTCTAACTTAGCCGATCGTCGGCTCGAGTCCAACTCAGCCGACACATTGTCAAGCGCCTAGCGGCACATATTGACACCATAGTATACAAGAATATAATATCGGCTCGAACCTGTAATGTGTACACAAATCCCTTTGCCTCACGATACCAATTAAGCTATAGGCAAGATGTGTGCCATCCCTTCAATAGCTTAACCATTCACTCGAACCGTATTGGATTATATCATGTCATGTTGATTGACTCCTCAATCAACTTAGCATGGCCATGCATTTCCATAATCCATTACCTCGAGGGGCCCGGAGATATCTCTCCAAAGGAGGGGCAAATTCCATCTTGATCACTCACATCCCACTCCATGTTTCATAGCAAACCCGAAAACTACCTTTATAACTACCCAGTTACGGAATAGCGTTTGGTAGTCCCAAAGTAGGCTACTACACATGTTGGAATCCATGGTGATCTCAGGTCTAAGGACTTTGTACCAACACTACCTGAGACCAACTAATGGCACATTAATTCCTGTAGTGTCTCATGGTGGGTCTATCCAACAATGTGTTCTCTAACACATATGTCCATGTTTATTGATTTGGTATCTCCATACCCATGATCTATGAGACATGATCATCAATCAATAAACATGCCGATCTTAGAATCATATTAGTTCCAATAATATGATATATGATCGAGGATCATTTAGAAATAGATTCATACATAAAGAGTCTCATAAATAAGTCACGTACTTATTGATCAATACAAGATGTCTATTTCATGGAAGTGAATAACACTTTATTCATAAATACATAAACATTGACGTGATATCCAACATCTCCATGTTGCCTCTAGGGCATATCACTAACAATCTCCCACTTGCACTAGAGTCAATCATGTAAGTATCTAATACCCATTGCTCTTGTGTGCGCCTCATGTTTGGTGAGGAGAGGTTTTGTCGGCGGATCGGCTATGTTGAGATCCGTGTGCACTTTGCATATCTTGACATCACCTCTGTCCACTATCTCGCGGATGAGATGATATCGCCGAAGTATGTGTTTGGACTTCTGATGTGACCTCGGCTCCTTGGCTTGCGCAATGGCTCCACTATTATCACAATAGAGAGACATTGGACCGGTCGTACTAGTCATCACACCAAGCTCGGAAACAAATTTCTTGATCCAAACGGCCTCCTTTGCGGCTTAACGAGCAATATACTCGGCCTCAGTTGTAGAATCGCAACGAGTATCTTGCTTGGAACTCTTCCGGTGTTGCGCCTCCGTTCGGGCGAACACGAACCCGGATTGCGATCTATAATCATCCTTGTCTGTTTGGAAGCTAGCATCGGTGTAACCACTTACAACGAGCTCTTCTTCACCTCCATAGACTAGGAACATATCCTTAGTTCTTCTCAAGTACTTAAGGATATTCTTTACTGGCGATCCAGTGACCTTCACTGGATCGGCTAGTATCTGCTCGTAGCACTCAAAGCGTACGAGACATGCGGCGTGTACAAAGCATGGCATACATGATGGATCCAATTGCCGAAGCATATGGAACCATACCCATCTTATTCCGCTCATCATGTGTGAGGACACGATTCTTGCTAAGATTAATGCCATGTGACATGGGCAAGAAACCTTTCTTGGAATCATGCATGTTGAACCTTTTCAACACCTTGTCAATGTATGTACTTTGGCTTAATCCAATTAGCCTCTTGGATCTATCTCTATAGATCCGAATGCTAATATGTATCTGCTGCCTCCCTAAGTCTTTCATGGAAAAACTATTTTCAATGAAGACTTGACGGATTCTAGCATAGGGATATCATTTCCAATCAGTAATATGTCATCCACATATAAGATTAGAAATACAATTGCGCTCCCACTGACCTTTTTGTAAACACAGGCCTCCTCTTCATTTTTGATGAAACCAAACCCTTTGATTACTTCATCAAAATGAATATTCCAACTCCGAGATGCTTGCTTCAATCCATAAATGGATTTCTGTAGCTTGCATATCTTTCCAGGCGATTCTGGATCGACAAAACCCTGAGGTTGTATCATGTATACATCCTCGCTTAGGTTTCCATTTAGGAAAGCCGTTTTGACATCCATCTGCCATATCTCATAATCGAAATATGCAGCAATCGCTAGGATAATCCGAATAGATTTAAGCATTGCGACGGGCGAGAAGGTTTCATCATAATCAACTCCTTGAATCTGTTTAAAACCTTTCGCCACCAATCGCGCCTTATAGATGTGAACATTTCCATCCATATCGGCCTTTTTCTTAAAAACCCATTTACACTCAATGGTTTTGACACCATCGGGTGGATCAACCAAGTTCCAAACTTGATTGTCATACATGGATTCTATTTCGGATTTCATGGCTCCAAGCCACTTGTTGGAATCGGGTCCCACCATCGCTTCCTCATAGGTCTTAGGTTCATCGTTGTCCAACAACAATATATCACGTTGTTCCGCACCTGTGTACCTGTCAGGCGCACGACGTGATCTTTCAGACCTCCGTGGGGCTGGTGTATCTACAACGGTGGCGCAACACTTTGCTCCTCCTGTTGTGGTTACGTGTTCTTTGAAACATTTTAGTGTTTCTTGAACTTCTTCAAGATGCACCCAGCTCCCATTAACCCTTCTTGAAAGAAACTCTTTCTCAAGAAGACACCGTGTCGGGCGACAAACACTTTGCCTTGTTCCCGATTATAAAAGTAATATCCCTTAGTTTCCTTAGGATATCCCCACAAGAAGCACTTGTCGGATTTGGGTGTGAGCTTGTCGGGTATAAACGTTTTACATAAGCCTCGCATCCCCAAATTTTGAGAAAAGACAAACTAGGGGTTGCCTTGTCCATATCTCATATGGTGTCTTTTCAAGCCGACTTAGATGGAACTCTATTTAGTGTGAGCGCATTGTTTCAAAGCATATCCCCGAGAAGGATAACGGAAGATCACTTTGGCTCATCATCGACCGCACCATGTCCAACAAGGTGCGATTTCTCCGTTCGGACACTCCGTTCCATTGTGGAGTTCTGGCGGAGTCAAGCGTGGAACAATTCCACAATCTTTCGGATGATTACCAAACTCTTGGCTCAAGTATTCTCCTCCACGATCGATCGTAGAAACTTGATTGTTTTCCCTAAATGATTACAGTACTTCATTCTGGAATTCTTTGAACTTTTCAAAGGATTCGGACTTATGCCTCATTAAGTAGATATAACCATATCTACTAAAGTCATCGGTAAAGGTAATGAAGTATTGATAACCACCTCGGCCGTTGAGCTCATTGGTCCACATACATCGGTATGTACGAGTGCCAACAAGTCACTTGCTCTTTCTTTGTGTCCCGTGAAAGGTGCCTTTGTCATCTTACCAAGTAAACAAGACTCACATGTCTCAAATGATTCAAAATCAAAAGAGTGAAGCAATCCATCCTTATGGAGCTTCTCCATGCGTTTCTTATTTATATGGCCTAGCGACAATGCCGGATAAACGTGGGGTTTATATCATTAGAGAGTTGCCTTTTACGTATTAATGTTATAGATGGGAGACGCTTCAAGATCAAACGTATTAGAGGCACTCGCGATCTCATCGGGAGTTAACTTCCTCTTGGTGCAAAGTTTCTTGACAGTGGTTTTCTTGTATACATCATCATCACACCGTTTTTCTGGATATAATCCATTCAGCCAAGGTTCTATCCATATTGTTCATGTGGAGCATGAAAATAGAACAGGAAAACCTAGTTTTTCCGGACACTCAATGTAGCCAATCATTTTTATCATGCGGTGACGGGATTCCCCTCAACAAGCCACGCACGCAAACAAGGACTTTGAGGTGTTGAACCTCTCGGCCGAGCTTGTTCTCAAACATACCACCTTGGTCCTTGAATAATAAAATGTGTGCATCCAGCGCTCTCATATTGCTTCGAATCTGGGGACATTTGTAGCAAGCATGAGACGAGGAAACTTATATCTAGGGCATTATTAGTGTGCTTCTCGTAAGCTCTCAGTGCTGATTCTGAGTGGCATTATTAGGCAAATCCTCAAGATAGGGTACTTCAAGAACGTACTCCTTCGCTCTTGCTTGAGAACAATTCTCAAGTTGCGATACCAATCCATAAAGTTTGTTCCATTTAATGTTTCCTTTTAGAATAGATCACAAATTAAAAGCACTTTGGGTGTTGCCCTTCGTCCATATCTCATATGGTGCCTTTTCAGCGACTTAGATGAAACTCTATTTAGTGTGAGCGCAGTTTGTTTCAAGCATATCCCCGAGGAAAGGATAACGGAAGATCACTTTGGCTCATCATCAACCGCACCATGTCCAACAAGGTGCGATTTCTCCGTTCGGACACTCGGTTCCATTGTGGAGTTCCCTGACGGAGTTAACTTTGGAACAATTCCACAATCTTTCGAGATGATTGCAAACTCTTGCTCAAGTATTCTCCTCCACGATCTGATCATGAGAAACTTGATTGTTTTCCCTAAATGATTTTGTACTTCATTTTGGAATTCTTTAAACTTTTCAAAGATTCGGACTTATTGTTAGTGATATGCCCTAGAGGCAACATGGAACGTTGGATATCATGGTCAATGTTTATGTATTTATGAATAAAGTGTTGTTCACCATGTGATGAAGATCAAGATGAAGAAATCAAGCATTCGACACTCGGAAGAACGGTGATGAAGATGGAGATCCTCTACACCGACATGGAGATGGAGATCACCATGTGAAGGGGCCATACTATTTCATTATATGCTATTCTACACTGCTTTCATATGTGTGATATGTTTGTTTGATAGGATAGCATCCCTCGCAAAATTAAGTAGTAATGATGTCCTTCAAAATGTTGCACCCGTCACCGTTATGTTCGTCAATGGTGGGTGCAAAGCAGAGTGCTATTCTCTATCATAACACGAAGGGGTATATGTCGTACCTATACGGCGAGCATTTGGTTTACTTAACAAGGCTATCAAAACAGTTTTGGGCCTTGGGGCATAGGTTGGGGCGGGGCATGGAGATGCCACACAGCAACAAGAGTCACATCGAGATGTGATTAGCAAGGAGTTGCTTACCGATGTTATCAATCTTCTAGCGGTGATGCCAAAGCTCACTAGAAATTAACTAACATGTGGATCTTGACCTAATACGTAACCTAGAGGAAGGTGTAAAATACGTAATGGGAGTCTAATGTTAAATTGTTTAACAATAGACATAGCATAAACATTGTGCTAAACTTTGCTTTTTCTGTTGTAGAATAAATGGCGGCTAATACTACACCACAGTGTTTTTAATTTGTGATCTATTCTCGAAAAGGAATTAAAATGGAACAAACTTTATGGATTGGTATCGCAACTTGAGAATTGTTCTCAAGCAAGAGCGAAGAATTACTATCTTGAGGATTTGCCTAATAATGCCATTTGCAACTTGACGGAGAGCTTACGAGAAGCACACTAATGATGCCCTAGATATAAGTTTGTCTCATGCTTGCTACAATGTCCCTGAGATTGAAAGCAATATGAGACGGCGATGCTATTCACTATTATTCAAGGAGCGTGTGGTATGTTTGAGAACCAAGCTCGGGCCGAGGTTCAACACCTCAAAGTCCTTGTTTGCGTGCCTTAGAGCTTGTTGAGGGAATCCCGTCGATGCATGATAAAAATGATTGGCTACATTGAGTGTTTGGAAAAACTAGGTTTTCCCCTTAGCCAAGAGTTGGCTGCGATGTGATTCTCCGGTCGCTCCCTCAGAGTTTGAGCCATTCATATTAAATTATCACATGAACAATATGGATAGAACCTTGGCTAAATTGCATGGGATGCTAAAGACAGTGAGAAGAGTATCCATAAAACGGTCATCATGTGACGATGATGCGAAGGCTAAGCGCAAACCACATCCAAGAAACTTTGCACCAAGAGGAAGTTAACTCCCGATGAGATCGCGAGTGCCTCTAATGCAAAGAAGGGCAAGAAGAAATTCGGTGACATCGGATGCCGTTTTGCTTCTCTGCAAGGAGACATACCCTTTGGAAAAGAACTGCAAGAAGTACATGGAGGATCTCAAAAAGAAGCAAAGTACGACTTACGCTTCAGGTATTAATGTTATAGACATTAATCTTGCTACTTCACCTCTTGACTCTTGGGTATTTGATACCGGATCGGTAGCTCATATTTACAAATCGTTGCGGGAATGAGAAGAAGTAGAGGCTTAAGAAGGGCGGGTGAACCACTTCATCTACCTTCGGGATTAGTTTTGGAATTGAATAATTGTTATTGTATTCCAACACTATGTCAAAACGTTATTTCCGCTTCATGTTTGCAAGCGGAAGGATATGATTTTAGATCAATGAACAATGGTTGTTCAATATATCTCAGAGATATGTTCTATTTTCATGCTCCATTGGTGAATAGATTATACGTTTTGAATCTTGAAGCGTCTCCCATCTATAACATTAATACGAGAAAGGTAACTCTCTAATGATATAAACCCCACATTTATCGCGCATATGTCAAGCTTAGGCCATATAAATCAGAAACGCATGGAGAAGCTCCATAAGGATGGATTGTTTCACTCTTTTGATTTTGAATCATTTGAGACATGTGAGTCTTGTTTACATGGTAAGATGACAAAGGCACCTTTCACGAGACACGGTGAAAGAGCAAGTGACTTGTTGGCACTCGTACATGCGATGTATGTGGACCAATGAGCTCAACGAGCGGAGGTGGTTATCAATACTTCATTACCTTTGGACAGTAAACTTTAGTAGATATGGTTATATCTACTTAATGAGGCATAAGTCCGGATCCTTTGAAAAGTTCAAAGAATTCCAGAATGAAGTCTGAGAATCATTTAGGGAAAACAATCAAGTTTTACTGCGATCGGATCGTGGAGGAGAATACTTAAGCCAAGAGTTTGGTAATCATCGAAAGATTGTGGAATTGTTTCACGATTGACTCCGCCGGGGAACTCCACAATGGAGCAGTGTCGAACGAGCAGAAACCGCACCTTGTTGGACATGGTTCCCGATCGATGATGAGCCAAAGTGATCTTCCGTTATCCTTACGGGATATGCTCTTGGAAAGCATTGCCAGCTCACACTAAATAGAGTTCCATCTAAGTCGGTTGAAAAGACACCATGAGATATGGACAGGGCAACCCCCTAGTTTGTCTTTTCTCAAAATTTGGGGATGTGAGGCTTATGTAAAACGTTTACAATCTGACAAACTCACACCCAAATCGACAAGTGCTTCTTTGTGGGATATCTAAGGAAACTAAGGAATATTACTTTTATAATCGGGAACAAGGCAAAGTGTTTGTCGCAGACACGGTGTCTTCTTGGAGAAGAGTTTCTTTCAAGAAGGGTTAATGGGAGCGGGAGGTGCATCTTGAAGAAGTTCAAGAAACACCGAGAGAAAATGTTTCGCGGCGACCACGAGAACCACAACGGGAGGAGCAAAGTGTTGCGCCACCGGTTATAGATACACCAGCCCCACGGAGTCGAAAGATCACGTCGTGCGCTTGACAGTACAGGTGCGGAACAACGTGATATATTGTTGTTGGACAACGATGAACCTAAGACCTATGAGGAAGCGATGGTGGGACCCGATTCCAACAAGTGGCTTGGAGCCATGAAATCCGAAATAGAATCCATGTACGACAATCAAGTTTCAACTTGGTTGATCCACTGATGGTGTCAAAATCACATTGAGTGTAAATGGGTTTTTAAGAAAAGGCCGATATGGATGGAAATGTTCACATCTATAAGGCGCGATTGGTCAGTGAAAGGTTTTAAAAACGAGATTCAAGGAGTTGATTATGATGAAACCTTCTCGCCCGTCGCAATGCTTAAATCTATTCGGATTATCCTAGCGATTTCTGCATATTTCGATTATGAGATATGGCAGATGGATGTCAAAACGGCTTTCCTAAATGGAAACCTAAGCGAGGTTGTATACATGATACAACCGCGGGGTTTTGTCGATCGAGAATCACTGGAAAGATATGCAAGCTACGAGAAATCCATTTATGGATTGAAGCAAGCATCTCGGAGTTGGAATATTACGTTTTATGAAGTAATCAAAGGGTTTGGTTTCATCAAAAACGAAGAGAGGGCTGTGTTTACAAAAGGTCGGTGGGAGAGCGCAATTGTATTTCTAATCTTTATATGCGGATGACATATTGTTGATTGGAAATGATATCCCTATGCTAGAATCCATCAAGTCTTCATTGAAAAATAGTTTTCCATGAAATACTTAGGAGCGCAGCATAAATATTAGGCATTCGAATCTATAGAGATAGATCCAAGAGGCTAAGTGGATTAAGCCAAAGTACATACATTGACAAGGTGTTGAAAAGGTTCAACATGCATGATTCCAAGAAAGGTTTCTTGCACATGTCACATGGCATTAATCTTAGCAAGAATCGGTGTCCTCGGACACATGATGAGCGGAATAAGATGGGTATGGTTCCATATGCTTCGGCAATTGGATCCATCATGTATGCCATGCTTTGTATATCCAGATGTCTCGTACGCTTTGAGTGCTACGAGCGAGATGCACCGATCGGATCCAGGTGAAGGTCATTGGGCGCCGTAAAGAGTATCCTTAAGTACTTGAGAAGAACTAAGGATATGTTCTAGTCTATGGAGGTGAAGAAGAGCTCGTTGTAAGTGGATTACTGCCGATGCTAGCTTCCAAGCGGACAAGGATGATTATAGATCGCAATGCGGGTTCGTGTTACTGCTGAACAGGAGCAGTGCGGATTAGTTGGAAGAGTTCCAAGCGGGATACTATTGCTGATTCTAAAACGGAGGTCCGAGTACATTGCTGCCCAGGACAGCTGCAAAGGGAGGTTGTTTGGATAAAGAAATTTGTTTTAGCGAGATTGGGTGTGATGACCGGTGCGGCGGTCCAATGTCTCTCTTTTGTGATAGTGGAGCCATTGCGCAAGCCGAAGGAGCCGGAGGTCACATGTCAGTCAAACTTTGCATACTTCGGTGATATAATCTCATCCGCGAGATAGTGGCGAGGAGGTGATGTCAAGATATGCAAAGTCCACACGGATCTCAACATAGGCAAACGATCGGCGACAAAACCTCTCCTCTCGGTAGAAACATGAGGCGCAGGACACAAGGCAATGGGTATTAGATACTTACATCATTGACTCTAGTGCAAGTGGGAGATTATAGTGATATGCCCTAGAGGCAACATGGAGATGTTGGATATCATTGTCAATGTTTATGTATAAATGAATAAAGTGTTATTCGGTTTCCATGAAATAGACATTTTGTATTGATCAATAAGTACGTGACTTATTTATGAGACTCTATATGTATGAATCTATTTCTAAATGATCCCACGATCATATATCATATTATTGGAACTAATATGACTCTAAGATCGGCATGTTTATTGATTGATGATCATGTCTCATAGATCATGGGTATGGAGATACCAAATCAATAAACATGGACATGTGTTAGAGAACACATTGTTGGATAGACTCACCATGAGATTCCAACATATTGTGTGACCTACTTTTGGGACTACCAAGCTAGCTATTAAAGTAGCGGGTAGTTATAAAGGTAGTTTTCAGGTTTGCTATGAAGCATGGGTGGGATGTGAGTGATCAAGATGGGTACCCTTTGGAGAGATATCTCTGGGCCCCTCGAGGTAACGGCACTTATGTAAATGCATGGTCATGCTAAGTTGATTGAGTGAGTCAATCGAGACAGGGAGACAATCAATACGGTTCGAGTGAATGGTTAAGCTATTGAAGGGATGGCACACATCTTGCCTATAGCTTAATTGATATCATGAGGCAAATGGATTTGTTTACACGTTACACGTTCGATAAGCCGATATTATATTCTTGTATACTATGGTGTCAATTGTCTTTGCTAGGCGCCCCTTGTTGGTCAGGGTGAGTTGGACTCGGCGACGATCGGCTAAGTTAGACTATAGAAACCAAGTATACACAGAACCTACGGGGTCGCACGCTTAAGGGGATAAGCACGGGCATTCGAGTTGGACTCGGATACGGCTCGATCGGATAGGGATCCGATCGGATAGAGTCCATGGGCTTACAAGAAAGTGCGGCCAACTCTATGAGATTCGGATGAGGATCAGATTCAAAATAGAGTCCTGATGGGCTCTCTAGGCCCAAGGCAACTCTATATAAAGGAGGGAGGGGTGGAGAGCTACGCATGTCAATGTCAATTGAGGCAGAATCAATGCGATTTGGCGCAACCGTGGCGAGATCAATCTCCACGAAAACCCTCCCCACTTTCGAGCCAAACCCTAGCCTTGCATCGCGTGCTAGCACCACGGGTGTTCGGCGTTGTTCCGGACGTGTGGATACGGTAGGCGGCTCAGACGGTTGCGCGTTGTTGATCGGCTCTGGATCGGGCACCCAATCGGAGCGAGGCGGCTGCGGTAGATCGGCGACGATAACGTGGTGGACTGACTCGGATCGAGCTGCGACATCGACGGGATCGGCTGATTGGTGAATCGGCTGTCCGGGGAATCGGGCATCATCGGCCCGGCTGTTTCAGAGGGATCGGATAGCCTGATTGGCTATTTCCATTGCACTACTCCAATCGGTAACGATCTATCGGCCCTTACTTGCAAGTGTTCTGGTTTGCGCGGTAGAAAGTTTTTTTTTTTGGCTAGCGTAGCCTCCGCGTAACCCTTCATAATCAGCTTTCCGGCTTT
>JAIFGZ020000363.1:0-359629 GCA_019925245.2 Oryza australiensis
AGCACTCCGATTGCAGCCGATCCGAAGCCGATCAACAGCGCAAGCAACGTAGCAGCGCCTCTACGTGTATCCACACGTGTCCGGGAACAGCGCCGAACACCCGTGTGCTAGCACGTGATGCAAGGCTAGGGTTTGACTCGAAAGTGGGGAGGGTTTCCATGGAGATTGATCTCGGCGACTTGTTGCGCCAATCGGATTGATTTCGGCGTAGTTCGATTCAAGCGATGTGTCGCAGCTCTCCACCCCTCGCCCCTTTATAGTAGTTGGCCTACTGGGACAAGTGGCCGATCAGGACTCTATTTTGAATCGGATCTCATCCGAATCTCATAGAGTTGGCCGCCCATACGTCGTAAGACCATAGGACTCTATCCAATCGGATCCCTATCCGATCGAGCCATATTCGAGTCCAACTCGAATGTTTGTTCTTATCCCCTTAAGCGTGCGACCACTGTAGGTTTAGGTATACTCGGTTTCGGCTATAGTCTAACTTTAGCCGATCGTCGGCTCAAGTCCAACTCAGCCGACCGTCAACGGGCGCCTAGCAGCACATATTGACACCATAGTATACAAGAATATAATATCGGCTCGAACCGTAATGTGTACACAAATCCCTTTGCCTCACGATACCAATTAAGCTATAGGCAAGATGTGTGCCATCCCTTCAATAGCTTAACCATTCACTCGAACCGTATTGGATTATCTGTCTGTTGATTGACTCCTCAATCAACTTAGCATGGCCATGCATTTCCATAATCCATTACCTCGAGGGGCCCAGAGATATCTCTCCAAAGGAGGGGCAAATTCCATCTTGATCACTCACATCCCACTCCATGTTTCATAGCAAACTCGAAAACTACCTTTATAACTACCCAGTTACGGAATAGCATTTGGTAGTCCCAAAGTAGGATACTACACATGTTGGAATCCATGGTGATCTCAGGTCTAAGGACTTTGTACCAACACTACCTGAGACCAACTAATGGCACATTAATTCCTGTAGTGTCTCATGGTGGGTCTATCCAACAATGTGTTCTCTAACACATATGTCCATGTTTATTGATTTGGTATCTCCATACCCATGATCTATGATACATGATCATCAATCGATAAACATGTCGATCTTAGAATCATATTAGTTCCATTAATAAGATATATGATCAGGGATCATTTAGAAATAGATTCATACATATAGAGTCTCATAAATAAGTCACGTACTTATTGATCAATACAAGATGTCTATTTCATGGAACTGAATAACACTTTATTCATAAATACATAAACATTGACCATGATATCCAACATCTCCATGTTGCCTCTAGGGCATATCACTAACAGGAGAGTATCCAGAAAACGATCATCATATGATGATGATGCAAAAGGCTAAGCGCAAACCACCTGTCAAGAAACTTTGCACCAAAAGGAAGCTAACTCCCGATGAGATCGCGAGTGCCTCCAATGCAAAGAAGGGCAAGAAGGGGTCGGCGGCATCAGATGCCGTTTGCTTCTACTCCAAGGAGACAGGTCACAGGAAAAGGAACTGCAAGAAGTACATGGATGATCTCAAAAAGAAGCAAAGTACGACTTCTGCTTCAGGTATTAATGTTATAGACATTAATCTTGCTACTTCACCTACTGACTCTTGGGTATTTGATACCGGATCAATAGCTCATATTTGCAAATCTTTGCAAGAAATGAGAAGAAGTAGAGGCTTAAGAAGGGGCGAGGTGAACCTGCGCGTCGGCAATGGAGCAAGCGTTGCTACGTTCTTGTCGGCACGTAACACTTCATCTACCTTCAGGGTTAGTTTTGGAATTAAATAATTGTTATTGTGTTCCAACACTATGTCAAAACATTATTTCTGCTTCATGTTTGCAAGCGGAAGGATATGATTTTAGATCAATGGACAATGGTTGTTCAATATATCTCAGAGATATGTTCTATTTCATGCTCCATTGGTGAATGGATTATACGTTTTGAATCTTGAAGCGTCTCCCATCTATAACATTAATACAGAAAGGCAACTCTCTAATGATACAAACCCCACGTTTATTTGGCATTGTCGCTTAGGCCATATAAATCAGAAACGCATGGAGAAGCTCCATAAGGATGGATTGCTTCACTCTTTTGATTTTGAATCATTTGAGACATGTGAGTCTTGTTTACTTGGTAAGATGACAAAGACACCTTTCACGGGACACAGTGAGAGAGTAAGTGACTCGTGCATACTGATGTATGTGGACTAATGAGCTCAACGGTCAGAGGTGGTTATCAGTACTTCATTACCTTTACCGATGACTTTAGTAGATATGGTTATATCAACTTAATGAGGCATAAGTGAAGGGTTACGCAGAAGCTACGCTAGCCAAAAACAAAAACTTTTCTACCGCGCAAACCAGGAACACTTGCAAGTAAGGCCCGATAGATCGTTACCGATTGGAGTATGCAGCGGAAATACCCAATCAGGACTATCCGATCCAGAACAGTGTAGCCGATTCCCGCAAGCCGACAGCCGATTCCCGGGGACCGCCGATTCACAAATCAGCCGATTCACCGGTGTAGCTGATTCACCGAGTCGTCTGACCGCGTTCTCGCGCCTCGCTCCGATGCGCTCGATCGTAGCCGATTCCACCACAGCCGATCAACAGCGTGCAACGTAGCAGCGCCTCTACCGGTATCCACACGTCTGGGAACAGAACGCCGAACACCCGTGTGCTAGCACGCGATGCAAAGCTAGGGTTTGGCTCGAAGGTGGGGAGGGTTTCTGTGGGGATTGATCTCGGCGCAATGCAATTCAACTGATGTGTCGCAGCTCTCCACCCCTCGCCCCTTTATATAGAGTTGGCCTACCGGGACAAGTGGCCGATCAGGACTCTATTTTGAATTGGATCTCATCCGAATCTCATAGAGTTGGCCGCCCATACGTCGTAAGACCATAGGACTCTATCCAATCGGATCCCTATCCGATCGAGCCGTATTCGAGTCCAACTCGAATGTTTGTTCTTATCCCCTTAAGCGTGCGACCCTGTAGGTTTAGGTATACTCGGTTTCGGCTATAGTCTAACTTAGCCGATCGTCGGCTCGAGTCCAACTCAGCCGACTGTCAATAGCGGCGCCTAGCGGCACATATTGACACCATAGTATACAAGAATATAATATCAGCTACGAACTGTAATGTGTACACAAATCCCTTTGCCTCACGATACCAATTAAGCTATAGGCAAGATGTGTGCCATCCCTTCAATAGCTTAACCATTCACTCGAACCGTATTGGATTATCTCTCTTGATTGACTCCTCAATGAACTTAGCATGGCCAAGCATTTCCATGATCCATTACCTCGAGGGGCCCGAGAGATATCTCTCCAAAGGAGGGCAAATTCCATCTTGATCACTCACATCCCACTCCATGTTTCATAGCAAACTCGAAAACTACCTTTATAACTACCCGATTACGGAATAGCATTTGGTAGTCCCAAAGTAGGATACTACACATGTTGGAATCCATGGTGATCTAGATCTAAGGGTTTTGTACCAACACTACCTAAGACCAACTAATGGCACATTAATTCTGTAGTGTCTCATGGTGAGTCTATCCAACAATGTGTTCTCTAATACATATGTCCATGTTTATTGATTTGGTATCTCCATACCCATGATCTATGAGACATGATCATCAATCAATAAACATGCCGATCTTAGAATCATATTAGTTCCAATAATATGATATATGATCGAGGATCATTTAGAAATAGATTCATACATAAAGAGTCTCACAAATAAGTCACGTACGTATTGATCAATACAAGATTTTTATTTCAAGAAAGTGAATAACACTTTATTCATAAATACATAAACATTGACCATGATATCCAACATCTCCATGTTGCCTCTAGGGCATATCACTAATAATCTCCCACTTGCACTAGAGTCAATCATGTAAGTATCTAATACCCATTGCTCTTGTGTGCGCCTCATGTTTGGTGAGGAGAGGTTTTGTCGCGGATCGGCTATTTTGAGATCCGTGTGTGCACTTTGCATATCTTGACATCACCTTTGTCCACTATGTCGCGGATGAGATGATATCGCCAAAGTATGTGTTTGGACTTCTGATGTGATCTCGGCTCCTTGGCTTGCGCAATGGCTCCACTATTATCACAATTGAGAGACATTGGACCGGTCGTACTAGTCATCACACCAAGCTCGAAACAAATTTCTTGATTCAAACGGCCTCCTTTGCGGCTTACGAAGCGGCAATATACTCGGCCTCCGTTGTAGAGTCGGCAACGGTATCTTGCTTGGAACTCTTCCAGTGCATTGCGCCTCCGTTCGAGGCGAGAACACGAGCCCGGATTGCGATCTAAAATCATCCTTGTCTGTTTGGAAGCTAGCATCGGTGTAACCACTTACAACGAGCTTTTCTTCACCTCCATAGACTAGGAACATATCCTTAGTTCTTCTCAAGTACTTAAGAATATTCTTTACGGCAGTCCAATGACCTTCACCTGGATCTGACTATTATCTGCTCGTAGCACTCAAAGCGTACAAGACATTTGGACGTGTACAAAGCATGGCATACATGATGGATCCAATTGCCGAAGCATATGGAACCATACCCATCTTATTCCGCTCATCATGTGTTTGAGGACACTGATTCTTTCTAAGATTAATGCCATGTGACATGGGCAAGAAACCTTTCTTGGAATCATGCATGTTGAACCTTTTCAACACCTTGTCAATGTATGTACCTTGGCTTAATCCAATTAGCCTCTTGGATCTATCTCTATAGATCCGAATGCTCAATATGTACGCTGCCTCCCCAAAGTCTTTCATGGAAAAACTATTTTTCAATGAAGACTTGACGGATTCTAGCATAGGGATATCATTTTCAATCAGTAATATGTCATCCACATATAAGATTAGAAATACAATTGCGCTCCCACTGACCTTTTTGTAAACACAGGCCTCCTCTTCATTTTTGATGAAACCAAACCCTTTGATTACTTCATCAAAATGAATATTCCAACTCCGAGATGCTTGCTTCAATCCATAAATGGATTTCTGTAGCTTGCATATCTTTCCAGGCGATTGTGGATCGACAAAACCTTGAGGTTGTATCATGTATACATCCTCGCTTAGGTTTCCATTTAGGAAAGCCGTTTTGACATCCATCTGCCATATCTCATAATCAAAATATGCAGCAATCGCTAGGATAATCCGAATAGATTTAAGCATTGCGACGGGCGAGAAGGTTTCATCATAATCAACTCCTTGAATCTGTTTAAAACCTTTCGCCACCAATCGCGCCTTATAGATGTGAACATTTCCATCCATATCGGCCTTTTTCTTAAAAACCCATTTACACTCAATGGTTTTGACACCATCAGGTGGATCAACCAAGTTCCAAACTTGATTGTCGTACATGGATTCTATTTCGGATTTCATGGCTCCAAGCCACTTGTTGGAATCGGGTCCCACCATCGCTTCCTCATAGGTCTTAGGTTCATCGTTGTCCAACAACAATATATCACGTTGTTCCGCACCTGTGTACCTGTCAGGCGCACGACGTGATCTTTCAGACCTCCATGGGGCTGGTGTATCTACAACTGGTGGCGCAACACTTTGCTCCTCCTGTTGTGGTTCTGTGGTCGCTGAAACATTTTCTGGTGTTTCTTGAACTTCTTCAAGATGCACCCTGCTCCCATTAACCCTTCTTGAAAGAAACTCTTTCTCCAAGAAGACACCGTGTCGGGCGACAAACACTTTGCCTTGTTCCCGATTATAAAAGTAATATCCCTTAGTTTCCTTAGGATATCCCACAAAGAAGCACTTGTCGATTTGGGTGTGAGCTTGTCGGGCGTAAACGTTTTACATAAGCTTCGCATCCCCAAATTTTGAGAAAAGACAAACTAGGGGTTGCCCTGTCCATATCTCATATGGTGTCTTTTCAAGCGACTTAGATGGAACTCTATTTAGTGTGGCGCTGTTGTTTCAAGAGCATATCCCAGAAGGACAACGGAAGATCACTTTGGCCCATCATCGACCGAACCATGTCCAACAAGGTGCGGTTTCTCCGTTCGGACACTCCGTTCCATTGTGGAGTTCTGGCGGAGTCAGCGTGAAACAATTCCACAATCTTTCGGATGATTACCAAACTCTTGGCTCAAGTATTCTCCTCCACTATCGATCGCAGAAACTTGATTGTTTTCCCTAAATGATTACGTACTTCATTACGGAATTCTTTGAACTTTTCAAAGGATCCGGACTTATGCCTCATTAAGTAGATATAACCATATCTACTAAAATCATCGGTAAAGGTAATGAAGTATTGATAACCACCTCGGCCGTTGAGCTCATTGGTCCACATACATCGGTATGTACGAGTGCCAACAAGTCACTTGCTCTTTCACTGTGTCCCGTGAAAGGTGCCTTTGTCATCTTACCAAGTAAACAAGACTCACATGTCTCAAATGATTCAAAATCAAAAGAGTGAAGCAATCCATCCTTATGGAGCTTCTCCATGCGTTTCTGATTTATATGGCCTAAGCGACAATGCCAGATAAATGTGGGGTTTATATCATTAGAGAGTTACCTTTCTGTATTAACGTTATAGATGGGAGACGCTTCAAGATTCAAAACGTATTAGAGGCACTCGCGATCTCATCGGGAGTTAACTTCCTCTTGGTGCAAAGTTTCTTGACAGGTGGTTTGCGCTTAGCCTTCTGCATCATCATCACATGATGACCGTTTTTCTGGATACTCTTCTCAGCTGTCTTTAGCATCCCATGCAATTCAGCCAAGGTTCTATCCATATTGTTCATGTGATAATTTAATATGAATGGCTCGAAACTCGGAGGGAGCGACTGGAGAATCACATCAGTAGCCAACTCTTGGCTAAGGGGAAAACCTAGTTTTTCCAGACACTCAATGTAGCCAATCATTTTTATCACATGCAGACTGACGGGATTCCCCTCAACAAGCCTGCACGCAAACAAGGACTTTGAGGTGTTGAACCTCTCGGCCCGAGCTTGGTTCTCAAACATACCACGCAGTCCTTGAATAATAGTGTGAGCATCGCTGCTCTCATATTGCTTCTGAATCTCAGGGGACATTGTAGCAAGCATGAGACAGCTTATATCTAGGGCATTATTAGTGTGCTTCTCGTAAGCTCTCCGTGCAGTTGCAGTGGCATTATTAGGCAAATCCTCAAGATAGGGTACTTCAAGAACGTACTCCTTCGCTCTTGCTTGAGAACAATTCTCAAGTTGCGATACCAATCAATAAAGTTTGTTCCATTTAATGTTTCCTTTTCGAGAATAGATCACAAATTAAAAGCACTGGGTGTTGCCCTGTCCATATCTCATATGGTGCCTTTTCAACTGACTTAGATGAAACTCTATTTAGTGTGAGCGCAGCTGTTTCAAGAGCATATCCCCAGAAGGATAACGGAAGATCACTTTGGCTCATCATCAACCGCACCATGTCCAACAAGGTGCGATTTCTCCGTTCGGACACTCCGTTCCATTGTGGAGTTCCTGACGGAGTTAACTTTGGAACAATTCCACAATCTTTCAGATGATTACCAAACTCTTGGCTCAAGTATTCTCCTCCACGATCTGATCGCAGAAACTTGATTGTTTTCCCTAAATGATTTTGTACTTCATTTTGGAATTCTTTAAACTTTTCAAAGGATTCGGACTTATTGTTAGTGATATGCCCTAGAGGCAACATGGAGACGTTGGATATCATGGTCAATGTTTATGTATTTATGAATAAAGTGTTGTTCACCATGTGATGAAGATCAAGATGAAGAAATCAAGCATTCGACACTCGGAAGAACGGTGATGAAGATGGAGATCCTCTACACCGACATGGAGATGGAGATCACCATGTGAAGGGGGCCATACTATTTCATTATATGCTATTCTACCTGCTTTCATATGTGTGATATGTTTGTTTGATAGGATAGCATCCCTCGCAAAATTAAGTAGTAATGATGTCCTTCAAAATGTTGCACCCGTCACCGTTATGTTCGTCAATGGTGGGTCTGCCAAAGCAGAGTGCTATTCTCTATCATAACACGAGGGGGTATATGTCGTACCTATACAGCAGGAGCATTTGGTTTACTTAACAAGGCTATCAAAATAGTTTTGGGCCTTGGGGCATAGGTTGGGGCCGGGGCATGGAGATGCCACACCAACAACAAGAGTCACATCGAGATGTGATTAGCAAGGAGTTGCTTACCGATGTTATCAATCTTCTAGCAGTGATGCCAAAGCTCACTAGAAATTAACTAACATGTGGATCTTGACCTAATACGTAACCTAGAGGGAAGGTGTAAAATACGTAATGGGAGTCTAATGTTAAATTGTTTAACAATAGACATAGCATAAACATTGTGCTAAACTTTGCTTTTTCTGTTGTAGAATAAATGGCGGCTAATACTACACCCAGTGTTTTTAATTTGTGATCTATTCTCGAAAAGGAAACATTAAATGGAACAAACTTTATGGATTGGTATCGCAACTTGAGAATTGTTCTCAAGCAAGAGCGAAGGAGTACTATCTTGAGGATTTGCCTAATAATGCCACTGCAACTTGACGGAGAGCTTACGAAAAGCACACTAATGATGCCCTAGATATAAGCTGTCTCATGCTTGCTACAATGTCCCCTGAGATTCAGAAGCAATATGAGAGCAGCGATGCTCACACTATTATTCAAGGACTGTGTGGTATGTTTGAGAACCAAGCTCGGGCCGAGAGGTTCAACACCTCAAAGTCCTTGTTTGCGTGCAGGCTTGTTGAGGGGAATCCCGTCAGTCTGCATGTGATAAAAATGATTGGCTACATTGAGTGTTTGGAAAACTAGGTTTCCCCTTAGCCAAGAGTTGGCTCGATGTGATTCTCCGGTCGCTCCCTCCGAGTTTCGAGCCATTCATATTAAATTATCACATGAACAATATGGATAGAACCTTGGCTAAATTGCATGGGATGCTAAAGACAGCTGAGAAGAGTATCCATAAAAACGGTCATCATGTGACGATGATACAGAAGGCTAAGCGCAAACCACCTGTCAAGAAACTTTGCACCAAGAGGAAGTTAACTCCCGATGAGATCGCGAGTGCCTCTAATGCAAAGAAGGGCAAAAAGGGGTCGGTGACATCGGATGTCGTTTGCTTCTACGCAAGGAGACATGCCTTTGGAAAAAGGCTGCAAGAAGTACATGAAGGATCTCAAAAAGAAGCAAAGTACGACTTCTCCTTCGGTATTAATGTTATAGACATTAATCTTGATACTTCACCCTGACTCTTGGGTATTTGATACCGGATCGGTAGCTCATATTTGCAAATCGTTGCGGGAATGAGAAGAAGTAGAGGCTTAAGAAGGGCGAGGTGAACTGCGCGTCGCAATGGAGCAAGCGTTGCTACGTTCGGGTGAACCACTTCATCTACCTTCGGGATTAGTTTTGGAATTAAATAATTGTTATTGTGTTCCAACACTATGTCAAAACGTTATTTCCGCTTCATGTTTGCAAGCGGAAGGATATGATTTTAGATCAATGAACAATGGTTGTTCAATATATCTCAAAGATATGTTCTATTTTCATGCTCCATTGGTGAATAGATTATACGTTTTGAATCTTGAAGCGTCTCCCATCTATAACATTAATACGAAAGGTAACTCTCTAATGATATAAACCCCACATTTATCGGCATTGTCGCTTAGGCCATATAAATCGAAACGCATGGAGAAGCTCCATAAGGATGGATTGTTTCACTCTTTTGATTTTGAATCATTTGAGACATGTGAGTCTTGTTTACTTGGTAAGATGACAAAGGCACCTTTCACGAGACACGGTGAAAGAGCAAGTGACTTGTTGGCACTCGTACATACCGATGTATGTGGACCAATGAGCTCAACGGCCGAGGTGGTTATCAATACTTCATTACCTTTACCAGATGACTTTAGTAGATATGGTTATATCTACTTAATGAGGCATAAGTCCGGATCCTTTGAAAAGTTCAAAGAATTCCAGAATGAAGTACAGAATCATTTAGGGAAAACAATCAAGTTTTGCGATCGGATCGTGGAGGAGAATACTTAAGCCAAGAGTTTGGTAATCATCGAAAGATTGTGGAATTGTTTCACGTTGACTCCGCCAGAACTCCACAATGGAACGGAGTGTCGAACGAAGAAACCGCACCTTGTTGGACATGGTTCGATCGATGATGAGCCAAAGTGATCTTCCGTTATCCTTCCGGGATATGCTCTTGAAACATTGCGCTCACACTAAATAGAGTTCCATCTAAGTCGGTTGAAAAGACACCATATGAGATATGGACAGGGCAACCCCCTAGTTTGTCTTTTCTCAAAATTTGGGGATGCGAAGCTTATGTAAAACGTTTGATCGACAAACTCACACCCAAATCGACAAGTGCTTCTTTGTGGGATATCCTAAGGAAACTAAGGAATATTACTTTTATAATCGGGAACAAGGCAAAGTGTTTGTCGCCCGACACGGTGTCTTCTTGGAGAAAGAGTTTCTTTCAAGAAGGGTTAATGGGACGGGGGTGCATCTTGAAGAAGTTCAAGAAACACCGGAAAATGTTTCGGCGACCACGGAACCACAACGGGAGGAGCAAAGTGTTGCGCCACCGGTTATAGATACACCAGCCCACGGAGGTCCGAAAGATCGCGTCGTACGCTTGACAGTACAGTGCGGAACAACGTGATATATTGTTATTGGACAACGATGAACATAAGACCTATGAGGAAGCGATGGTGGGACCCGATTCCAACAAGTGGCTTGGAGCCATGAAATCCAAAATAGAATCCATGTACGACAATCAAGTTTCGACTTGGTTGATCCACTGATGGTGTCAAAATCATTGAGTGTAAATGGGTTTTTAAGAAAAAGGCCGATATGGATGGAAATGTTCACATCTATAAGGCGCGATTGGTGGTGAAAGGTTTTAAACAGATTCAAGGAGTTGATTATGATGAAACCTTCTTGCCCGTCGCAATGCTTAAATCTATTCGGATTATCCTAGCGATTGCTGCATATTTCGATTATGAGATATGGCAGATGGATGTCAAAACGGCTTTCCTAAATGGAAACCTAAGCGAGGTTGTATACATGATACAACCGCAGGTTTTGTCGATCCGAGAATCGCTGGAAAGATTGCAAGCTACGAAATCCATTTATGGATTGAAGCAAGCATCTCGGAGTTGGAATATTCGTTTTTATGAAGTAATCAAAGGGTTTGGTTTCATCAAAAACGAAGAGGAGGCCTGTGTTTACAAAATGGTCAGTGGGAGCGCAATTGTATTTCTAATCTTATATGCGGATGACATATTGTTGATTGGAAATGATATCCCTATGCTAGAATCCATCAAGTCTTCATTGAAAAATATTTTTTCCATGAAATACTTAGGGGAGGCAGCATAAATATTGCATTCGAATCTATAGAGATAGATCCAAGAGGCTAATTGGATTAAGCCAAAGTACATACATTGACAAGGTGTTGAAAAGGTTCAACATGCATGATTCCAAGAAAGGTTTCTTGCACATGTCACATGGCATTAATCTTAGCAAGAATCGGTGTCCTCGGACACATGATGAGCGGAATAAGATGGGTATGGTTCCATATGCTTCGGCAATTGGATCCATCATGTATGCCATGCTTTGTAACGTCCGGATGTCTCGTAGCTTCGCTTTGAGTGCTACGAGCGATACAGTCGAGATCCGGTGAAGGTCATTGAAGCTGCAGAAAGAGTATCCTTAAGTACTTGAGAAGAACTAAGGATATGTTCCTGGTCTATGGAGGTGAAGAAGAGCTCGTTGTAAGTGGTTACGCCGATGCTAGCTTCCAAACGGACAAGGATGATTATAGATCGCAATGCGGGTTCGTGTTGCCTGAACGGAGGTGCGTTAGTGGAAGAGTTCCAAGCGGATACTATTGCTGATTCTAAAACAGAGGCCGAGTACATTCTTGCTTCGGAAGTGCAAAGGAGGTTGTTTGGATAAAGAAATTTGTTTCGAGTGGGTGTGATGACCGGTGCGGCGGGTCCAATGTCTCTCTTTTGTGATAATAGTGGAGCCATTGCGCAAGCCAGGGAGCCGAGGTCACATCAGAAGTCCAAACACATACTTCGGTGATATAATCTCATCCGCGAGATAGTGGCCAGAGGTGATGTCAAGATATGCAAAGTCCACACGGATCTCAACATAGCTGATCCGCTGACAAAACCTCTCCCTCAGCCGAAACATGAGGCGCACACAAGAGCAATGGGTATTAGATACTTACATGATTGACTCTAGTGCAAGTGGGAGACTGTTAGTGATATGCCCTAGAGGCAACATGGAGATGTTGGATATCATTGTCAATGTTTATGTATAAATGAATAAAGTGTTATTCAGTTTCATGAAATAGACATTTTGTATTGATCAATAAGTACGTGACTTATTTATGAGACTCTATATGTATGAATCTATTTCTAAATGATCCCTGATCATATATCATATTATTGGAACTAATATGACTCTAAGATCGGCATGTTTATTGATTGATGATCATGTCTCATAGATCATGGGTATGGAGATACCAAATCAATAAACATGGACATATGTGTTAGAGAACACATTGTTGGATAGACTCACCATGGATTCCAACATGTGTAGCAGCCTACTTTGGGACTACCAAACGCTATTCCGTAACTGGGTAGTTATAAAGGTAGTTTTCGGGTTTGCTATGAAACATGGAGTGGGATGTGAGTGATCAAGATGGAATTTGCCCACCTTTGGAGAGATATCTCTGGGCCCCTCGAGGTAACAGATTATGGAAATGCATGGTCATGCTAAGTTGATTGAGGAGTCAATCAACAGACAGACAATCCAATACGGTTCGAGTGAATGGTTAAGCTATTGAAGGGATGGCACACATCTTGCCTATAGCTTAATTGGTATCATGAGGCAAATGGATTTGTGTACACGTTACACGTTCAGAGCCGATATTATATTCTTGTATACTATGGTGTCAATTGTGCTGCTAGGCGCCACTGTTGACAGGTCAGCTGAGTTGGACTCGAGCCGACGATCGGCTAAGTTAGACTATAGCCGAAACCAAGTATACCTGAACCTACAGGGTCGCACGCTTAAGGGGATAAGCACAGGCATTCGAGTTGGACTCGGATACGGCTCGATCGGATAGGGATCCGATCGGATAGAGTCCTATGGGCTTACAAAGTCCGGCCGGCCAACTCTATGAGATTCGGATAGGATCCGATTCAAAATAGAGTCCCGATGGGCCTCTAGGCCCAACCGGCAACTCTATATAAAGGAGGGAGGGGTGGAGAGCTACTGCATGTCAATGTATCGAATTGAACAGAATCAATCTGATTTGGCGCAACAAAAGTCAGCGAGATCAATCTCCACGAAAACCCTCCCCACTTTCGAGCCAAACCCTAGCCTTGCATCGCGTGCTAGCACACGGGTGTTCGGCGTTCTGTTCCCGGACGTGTGGATACCGGTAGAGGCGCTGCTGCGTTGCGCGTTGTTGATCGGCTACGGATCGGCTGCAATCGGAGCGAGGCGACTGCGGTAGATCGGCGACGATAACGTGGTCGGACGACTCGGATCGGCTGCGACATCAGCGAATCGGCTGATTGGTGAATCGGCTGTCCCGGGAATCGGCGTCATCGGCCCGGCCACGGTTCAGATCGGATAGTCACGATTGGCTATTTCATTGCATACTCCAATCGGTAACGATCTATCGGCCCTTACTTACAAGTGTTCCTGGTTTGCGCGGTAGAAAAGTTTTTTTTTTCGGCTAGCGTAGCCTCCGCGTAACCCTTCATAATCAGCTTTCCAGCTTTTCAGCAATGGCAGCCGCAGCAAATCAGCAACAAATCAGCAATGGCTCAGCAGATAAAGCGGCCACACGTACATGTACATGTATAATCAGCGATGATTGCAATATATTTTGCTTGAGATGGCCATAAATTCACAAGTCATTACAATAGATAACTTCAGTTCATGTCTAGCAAATAAAATAGAGAGTAGTCATTACATTTTAAAGCTAAAGATCATAGAACACCAAACTTCAATCGATGATGTCTGCGTCAAGTTCATCCTAACAACAAAAAATGATTAGAGATGTAAAGTAGTCATTTAAATTTAGTAATAATCGGAGATATACAAGAGCAAGTAATTAGTACATACCGGTGTTTCCTCTTCATCATCAAGACAAGTTATCAATGCATTCGTAATCGGAGACTCGGGACCTAAATGTAAGACATTTACAAGTTAGTGCTATGAGATTATATATTAAAGAAGCAACATGTTGTAAATTACACAAGAACTAGAATATGTACCTAACATGTCGGCACGAGACCAAGCTTGCATACACATTAATGCCTCCACCATTTTTGGAGCAAGTTTACTACAGCTTGGGCTTATAATTCTTCCACTCGTGCTAAAGACTGACTCTGATGCAACTGTCATAACACGAATAGCTATGACATCTCGAGCAATCTTTTGCAAAGTCTGATACTTCACCCCATCGTAGTGCCACCAATTGATAATATCTAGCTCCATTGTTCTAGGTAGCAAAGGCTCATCTAAGTACAAGTCCAATTCCGTGCGCGGGTGAGTAGTTGACTCTACTGGTTGGGAAGACAAATACTGATCAAATATATCATCAGCTACATTACTAATTTTGGCACTACTAGCAGTAGAACTAGAAGCACCTACACCATCAGTTGTGGCAACAACCTCCATGTTACCTTGGTATTTCAACACCAATTCATATAACAAATCTCTAACTTTCTTCACCTCACTAGCCATTGCTATAGGCCCATAAATTTGGCTAAACATAGCATACAAGAACTGCAGTTTATACCGAGGATCTAAAACAGTAGCAACTGCCATAAGACCATGAGTGTCTGCCCAATACTTGTGAAACTTTTCTTTCATAAATTTTGACATCTCTTCTACTATAGGAATACCACTAGCTTCCCATTTCTCAATAGCCAAGTAAATACTACAAACTTTTGGAAAGAAAATGTTTGTTGTGACATATTTGGTGCCTGACAATAGTTCTGTTATAACATAAAACAACCTCAACCTCTCACAAAGTTGCTCAGTAAAACTCCAATCATCAACTGTTGTACGAAAAGGAGCACACAATCTTTCACGGTTTGCAAGACGATCAAACACAGGTATGTAATTTAGTGCAGTACTAAGCATGAGATAGGTGGAATTCCATCTAGTTTTAACATCAAGAGCTATCTTTTTATCATAGCTAAGGTTCTCAAGTGCAACAGCCTTTTCAAACCGCTCATGTCTTTTTGGTGTGGCTGTCCAAAATTGAACACTATCACAGACTCTTTCAATGCCCTTTTCCATCAGAGACAATCCATCTTTCACAATAAGATTAATTATATGTGCAGCACACCGCATATGCATTAGTTTACCATATAGCATGAGAGAGGAAAGGGGCATCTTATCTTGCATTTTCTCCATAATACTATCGTTGGTGGTGCAATTGTCAAGAGTCACAGTCGAAACCTTCCTCTCAATCCTCCAATCCGAGAGTACATCATGAAGGACTTCACTTATAGCTTCAGCTGTATGTGGATGTGGTACATATATGAACCTACAATAGCCAAATAAAATGTCATACACTTATGGCAAATAACAAGCACAACAATTAAAAGAACTGGCTTCACTTATTACCTTAAAAGAAAACTTTTCAGCTCCCAATTATCATCAATAAAATGAACTGTCACTGCCATATAACCTTTCTTTTGGTGATTGGCTGTCCACATATCAGTAGTGACAATGCGAGACTTAATTTTCTGAAAGTATTTGACCATAGAGATCTTCTGCACTTCATACATATTCAATATGTCCTTCCTAATAGTGTTTCTTGACACTATTTTAAACAAAGGTTGCATTGCAGCACAAAATTTTCGAAACCTAGCATGGTCAACAATACATAGTGGGTACTCATGAACACAAATCATCAAAGCAAGCTCTTTCCTACAAAGTTCTTGATCAAATACATACTTATCTACGGTGACAGAACCATCGGACTTTGATGGCAATCGCAAAGTTGACTGTTTTAGCCCTTTCCTAGCTTGCTTAGAATCACAAGTGATTAGGTGGTTACGCAAGTGACTTGTGCCATTCTTTGTTTCCGCTGACAACAATTTATGACACCAATTACATTCAGCTTTGGCTTGACCTCCAACCTTTTTTTTCTGTGAAATCTACCCACACTTCAGATTTCCTCTTTTTACTCACAACTGTTGCATTATCTTCTACATCTACCACATCAACCCCAGTACCTTGTGTCTGTGTTTCTGGAGCTGCACTTGATGAGGATGAATGTGCTCTTGAGTAAGCAGCACCCCCCGAGGATCGAGTGTGGTTTCTAGAACCACCATCGGCACCACCGGAGGACGGAGTAGACATGCTAAAAAACAAATTTATAACACTGTCAAAAAGCGAGTTTATTTGTCCTACTAACCATATGGATAAGTGGAATATTACCTTGAAGCGGAGCGGATGCGGACTAGGGGGTTGCGGCACGCCTAGGGCGCCCGGCACGGATGGAGGGGAGGCGAGGGGGATGGGCTCGCCGGGAGTCCGAGGCGAGGCGCGCGGCGTGGGGGGGAGGCCGCCAGAGGGCGCCGGTCGGGAGGGAGAGTCCGAGGCGGCGCCGCGTGGAGAGGCCGCGGCGAGGGAGTCGGGCGGCGCCGCCGCGTGGAGGAGGCGAGCGCGGGCGCGAGAGCCGAGGCGGCGACCTCGCCGCCGTCGGCCGTGCGAAGTGAAAGATTCGGGCGGTGGAGCGAAGGCATGCGGGCTGCGGCGGACGTAGACCATCGGAGTCGAGCTCCCACGCCACGCCCATGCCACGCCGACCGATTAGGGTAGGTATTGGGTGCGAGAGTCAAATTTTGAATTTGGGGGTGGTCCGTGGGGGCGCCAGCGCCTAGGATTTTTCGGGCGGTGTCGAGCGGGTTCGGGTAAACCCACGGGTAAAAAACAGAACCCATATCCATACCCGCGAAATTCGGGTTCGGGTTCGGGTATACCCACAAACGTATTTTACTATCCATACCCATGCCCGTCGGGTACGAAACCCGCAAGTACCCATACCCGTGGATAGGATAGCCATCCCTAACTGCCATAGAAGAGTATGGGCAACTACGGCCCCCAGGTGTACTTTGCCTACATGCCTCCTAATTTGTCTATTCCCATATTAAGGGAGTGTTTGGTTCCAAAAACTAATATTAGTTCCTGTCATATCAAATGTTCAAATGCTATTTGCAGTATTAAATATAGATTATTTACAAAATCCATTTATAATCAGTGACTAATTGATGAGACGAATCTAATGAGCCTAATTATGCCAAGATTTAACGATGTGATGCTACAGTAAACATTTACTAATCATGAATTAATTAGGCTTAATAAATAGTCTTGCAAATTAGTCGCCGATTCCACAATTATTTTTATAATTAGTTCATGTTTAGTCTTTCAAATTGACATTCAACCCTTCAATGTGACACGAACTAATATTTATTAGTCTCAAGGAACCACAAACACCCCCTTAAGTGAGCACAGCTAAGTAGAAAAGGTTGATGTGCCAGCAGATTACACCACACATGCAGGCCAAGGCATGTCAGAAAAGATAGCTTATACGTCATATATACTAGTCTATGTCTGTACTGTCGATCGTTGATCATCAGCAACTGATCCATCTTCAACACTGTTAGAAACATCTGGAGGACCACTGGAAGAGCATCTGCTTGAAGTACTACTGCCTTCTGTAAGAGAGCTACCTTTAGTTTCCTGTATGAACTGCTGCTTTTTTTTCAAGTCAAAAGAGGAATCCTGTGATAATGACAAACACCAATAAAAAATGGGCTCAGCTCCCTCTGATATACTTTGAACAAGGAAAGGATAAAACATGCTGATCACTTACAGTGAAACTGAATATTGGATGACCTTTACCTTGTTAGCAATCTCTGATTGTAGAGGGGCTGAGGAACCAGGAGTTTTTAGTTCCAGATCAGTTGCAACGTCATCAAAGTCATCATGTTTCCCTCTACAACTTACTTGATGCCGTGCAGAGGACTTGCTTCTACAGTCTTGTGCCATAGAGTGAGATTGATTACTACTTGAATGCTGAACTGGAGCACTGAATTGGTTAGATAGTTGATCAGTAGGAGGATGGATGGGTTGAGTGTATGCCATATAAGGTATGCATGGATTGGGGACGGTTCCAGAAGTTTGATTTCGGAAGTAAGGGTATGCCTGGAGCTGTGGGTGCATAGGAACAGCACCAGAAGGTATAGGGACTGGGACTGAGAAAGGATATGGCGGGGCTGGCCCAATGACAACAGAAGGCTCCATTCCAGTCCATGGGTACAACACACGCATTCGTCGCTGATACTGTGTATTCAGATTATCAACCTCAAACTTCAGTGACGCTTTCTCATCTCTGAGTTCATTCTTTTCCTGAGTCAACTACAAGCACCATGAGAAGCGTTATTTAGATATTTGAATATTTCTGAGGGCTGTGGCTGACCTGCTTGTTTATACACATATTACAAGTTTACCTCCCCTGCTTCTTCTGAGAGTGAAGTATATTCAGCTTTAAGCTTGTTCACCTGGGAAGTCAAATCTTTCAGCATTTGAATTGCATCACCAAGGATAGTTGCCTTATCATTCCTGGGTCGATCTGGATCTGTATATTTGAACACATAGATGGCAATATGGTATCAGTTAATGAGAACACTATAGAAACTCTAGTGATTCTGATATCGCATAGATGGGCTAGTAAAGAGAACAAACAATTTTAAGTGTACAATTAATCTTAGTTATGCAGAAAAAAGCAGTACGGTAATTGAATCAAGAATCCTTTGCAGGCTTCAAATTTGTTTCCACGGTAGTTTCCACTGACCAACCTTTGTCCATTGTAGGTGCAACCAGTAAGGCAGCTGACTGTGAACTGGCCAGTTTGTGGTTGCTGTGCTGTGTTGTGCTGTGGGAATCTAGTTAGAGGGATCTTTACTAATGCAAGTAAGATTATTCTGTTACAGCTCTAATTCAAATGATTCTGACTATCCAATCCAAAATAAATAAATAAGATTTTTGAAAGCCACCGCAATATCAAACAGAGCAAAAGAAAACAAGGCTACTGGCTCTATGGTTAAATATTAAGTACTGAACAGATGATGAATGGACAGCATAAAGGACATAAGGGTTGCACATGAGGCAGATAGACCATTAATGAGTAGAAGCAGATAATTAGACGATAAGTTGCGAGATAGCACAAGGAGGATACAAGTATCATTCTTCTGTTGAGTGAACTAACATAGAGGAGCGGACACCCTTTTACCATACTACCAAACTATATCCACATGACACCTCCATGAATTGAATTCTAACTGCAATAACAGGGATACATCTCCTTCCTTCCCTAATACTGACTTCCTAATTCCTTTTGTAATTAATAACTGGATGCCCTTTTGACGAAGCCTACTCCTCGGTGGACTCTTGTGTGCCTCTCTTTTGCTCCCAAAATGTGTCCACAGAAGTTAGCGCAGAGCTCAGACTCCTTGCTGTCCAGTGGCACTGGATTCCAAGTCTAACATCAGTGCTGCTGCAACGTGCTCACTGCACCTGCTTCTAGGACCTTGTCTTAAACACCGGCAGACAAAACTCAGCCAACTGGTGAACTTGAGATTAAAAAGTAAAAACTATGTGGCCATTTTCTTGTACATGAAAAACTATAGCAAACTATACCCATTCGGGCACAACTATCCCAGCTCAGGAAAGGCTCAAGTTGGCATTCAGTCAAAGTAACCAAAAGAACAACTTTGCCTCGAATAGTAAACAAGTGAAGTTAATGGCAATGCCAGCTTAGGATGACCTGCCATTTGTACTAATTGTTGACTAAAAAAATAAATAGCAGGCTAATTAAAAGCAGTAAACCAAACCTGTCATGAAGAGAACAGAAAAAAGGTTCATCAACATAACAAGATTCAGTTAGACTTTACAAGATGGAAACCATATATTGCTACTGACCATGTAATATTAAGAGCCTACCTAGTTAGAAAGCATTTCTATAATGCATACAACGGCAAGGACTAAGGTGTTTGCACCCTACTGCTCAGACGCATAGCCACAATATTGCATAAGTAATGTACAGAGATCTATATATAAGTTCCATGCAGAGGTGTTACTTAAACAGAAAGGTAATATACACACAAGAAAACAATAGGCAATGAAAAGGCCATTAAATATCTGAAATATTAGTTCCAAGTGGTCTTGTGATTTTCTAACAGACAGCTTGAGAAGAACAATAATTGTTATAGCTTGATTAAATGTTCTCAAAATTGATAACTACAAGGTGGCATGAAATTTCACAGTTCTAATCAGTCCCATTAACTAATGACCAGGGGGGCTAGTAGCACCCTGCCCACTAGATCTCCCATCTCTAGGGAGCCCCCAACTCACAACTGTAAACGCGTCCCCCGGAGTGGTAAATCCAACTAGAACAGGTCACGTGAAAGTACATATGTCTCCAAGACGATAAATGCGCCCTTGAAAGTGTAGAAAATCCACAAACTAGCAAACACATGACAAACACATCCTTCGAATGTAAATGCATACCCCACAACCTTAAAACGCATCCTGAACACATCCATCAACCGTAGATTCTGTCACCTTTTACAATCAGAAGCTTGATCTGCAATATACAAAGCACTGAACATCTTGTAGGGTCACTGTGTTGCTTGATGTTTCTGGTGGGGAACCTGTAATTTGATTTACAGTCCTGATTTACAGTCACGGTTATTCATTTAATAAAAGTTTACAATTAAAAAAAGTTTGCAATATACGATCTGCAATATACAAGGCTGGAATTAAAAAACGAACTGCCCTGATTTACAGTCATGGTTATTCATTTACAATTACAGTAGTTTGATTTATAGCTGCAACGGTTTGGTTTACAGACATGGTGTCTGTTTACCGTTGTGATGGTTTATTACAAGCATGCAGGGGATCCTTTACAAGTGCAAGTAGATTTTTAAACTAGGACTATTAACATTGCAGTAGTGGTAAAGGACACACACAACGTGCTATAATATAGCGTGCAATCCCTCTCTGCCACCACCCCCATGTGCTGATAAGACCAAGCACTATTTCTACAGTTTTCTGAAATGTCCAGTGAAAGCTGCACTCAAATTGATAGTTTTAACAAAACAGTTGTAGAATTGTAGTGTAATGAAAATTACTCCACTAATATAAAACAATGATACAGTTAATACTTGACAGTTGGAATAACAGTATAATATTTTGATTTTAAAAAAGTAGCTGATAGGATTACAAGGACCTCCAGATTATGTATTGCAACAGTATTACATGGAAACATCATGTTGAAAATTGCATATTAGCATAAGAAAAGAGAAAGACGTTATATGAGGTATGAGGTAACTATGATCACAGATTTATGAGATAACTACAACCACAGTGTATGGATATTCATCAATCATCAATCTGCTTCTTTAAGCAGTAGTGTATGTTGGAACCAGAATATTTTTTTATCCAAACAAGCTCTTTGTTGTCAGCAAGAAACCAAAAAAAAATTATATCATAACCACCCTAGCCCTAGTCCAGAGCCAAGCATGGACCTTTTGAAGGCAAACAAGCTAAAGAAACAAATAACGAAGACATGCTGATCAAGTGTGCATAACAGATCAGTAAACCACGCTGATATATAAAAGAATTACATTTACACAATTGATTATGTATTTATGCTTACACAGGCACTCGTTAAACAGCATATATGACCATTTTTTAAGTTCATGGAAACTTTTCCATCATAGGCCTGGGTGGTAATGGGCCTAATCTTTTAGCCTACAGAATTTGAGGGCTGGGTCTAAAATGGGGTGGGCTGAATTTTTATACATTTTTTTACCTAAAAAATAGGACGGCCAAGTAGGGTTCTGAAAGGACCCAAGGCCATGGCCCATTACCACCCGTAGGTCTGACAAGTGAGGAAAATAACATGAACTCCATTGAGACCATAGTAACGCATCACAAATAGTTTAGTCTCAATCACACTCTACTAGCACTAACAGTTCCAAGTTTAATAAATTGTCTGTGGTTTGACTACAATAAGGAAGTATTATTGGTCTCCCAGAGCAAGTTAACATCGTAGCCACTCCAAATCATGGAACTACAAAACTGTGGGAGATTCTGTTCAAGCAACTGAGAAAGTTCACGATTTCCAAAAAGAATACAATTTAGTTCTGAACAAACTGTTTCCTGTATACAGTTTGCGGATGCCATTGGGAGACTTCTACATGATTCTGATTGATCATAGTTACTAATTACATGGTCAAACTTTACCTTGAACATGTTCAAAGTGTTCCATGGCATTAGCTTCTAATTATACTGCTTGAATCTCTACTGACACAAAGCTTACGACCTAAATGTATAATTTTCAAGTACAAGAATCGAAGTGAAATGCCCAGGTAGTTTAGGACCTACGGCATATTTTGCAGTCATGATTTAAATGGGCATGTGCACCAGTGATGATTTAATATGTTAGAAACATATAAAATTCAAAAAAAAACATGATTGGAAACAGTAAAATCAATAAAATATTAGTCAGGACAAAGTAGGAAATTGAGAAGAAACCATAGGGAGACGTGGCCAGGATTATGTAAGACAAGATTAAAAACTCTGACACCGAACATGACTGGTTAGGAACAATATTACATCAACCCAAACAGAAAGCTAACTAGGTGCCATCTGTTAAACAAGTAAGTGAACCTCAAGAATAAGAACATAAAAGTTTTTATCAAGTCAAGCAGTATTGGTCTGTCAGAGGAAGGGCAAGTTAAGCGGTAATTCCATTTGTCAAGCACCTAAATTTGGTAATTTTGCTTATTATTACTAACTTGGCGTATTCTGAACACTAAGGAACTGAGGTGTTCTTGTAGAGGTAAAGAAATGGTATAGGGGGCAGTTGCTTTCAGAATTTTATCTTGCTATTGTGAAAAAAAAAAGTAGTATATCAGCTGTTTGTAGAAGGATGAATAAATAAATCCTTCAACTGATACGTGCTTTCAGGTAACAGGCTCTTGGACAATTTATTCTATAAGAAAACTCCTCCTTTATTTGGTAATATGATTTTCCAGTCATAACACAGAATAATTAACTAGAACAAATAAATCGACACATCCATCAAGAAGTCATTATGAGGTAGTCTATTTGAGACAAACAATTGTGCCATACCAAGTGTGCTTCCAAGTTCCTGGAACTGCTCATTCAATCTATCTCTTCGCATTTTCTCACGATCAGCCTTTTGAACCTTGCGCGTGACAATTGAACCCTGGGTTTTACATTCTGTCCTTCCGCTGTTAGTAAAATAAGTAAAATATTTGTTGTTAGCACATACATATTGGATGTATGAGCCGCAACTATTTTGCACAACAGCGTCACTATAGACAGAGATGCTAGTAGATGATCAGTGTCTTCATTAGTACTAGTAAAATTCTAAGACTGACTTCCAAGACCACTTTGCACACGGACAATACTCCCACTCACGCATATCTTCTTTTGTCGCGGTGCCCTACACAAGGAATATCAAAAGGTAAAACCCAATCCGCTGAAGTGGAACGACCGGGAACAGAAGGCTGGTCAGTTTGCATCATGAACCTGCGCGCATCAGATCCCGCCTAGTCCCGCATCCCACAGAAACTACCCAGATTTGAGCGACAGGAGGCTACGATTCCTACAGAACTGGCTCCTAACCGCGAACCCTGCGAAAGAATTGCGAGAATTCGGGGGCTAAAGACAAGGGAGCGGGAGGACCTGGAGTCGGCGGGGCACGCGCCGTCGCGTGTGTGGAAGAAGCCGTCCTCCTGCGCATGGTGGCTGCGCGGATCCATGGTGACGCGGAGGCGCGTGGTCGCCTCGCCTCGCGTCGCGGCTCGCCTCCCCTCCCCTAGCGTGCACAGAGCACGGGGGGAGCAAAAGGGATGGATTTCTTTTCCACCCCCGAGAGGGAAGAGAAGATGGGATACATGGGGGAGGGCGGTCTCGTCTAGTGCTCCACACGGGGCCGTGTCATCGACTTATCGTGCAAAACTAGTGTAATATGGGCTATCTATCTAACCTGGTTTGTTTCAGCTTTTTATAGCTTTTTAGCTTTTGTTTTTTATAAGCTGAAAAATTAAAACAAACAAAACAAACAGCCATTTTTTGAGCTAGCTTTCGAAAAGCTGGAAAACTAGTTTCTGAGAAAATGACTGGAAAGCTGGAAAGCTAGTTGAAATGAGTTTTTGCTAGCTTTTGGTGTGCTGAGAAGAGCTTTTCGATCTAGCTTTCGGAAAGCTAAAAAGCTAGTTTCTGAAAAAAAAAATGAATGAAAAGCTGGAAAGCTAGTTGAAATGAGCTTTTGCTAGCTTTTGGTGTGCTGAGAAGATACAAATCTATAACTATCTATAAAGTGAGTAGTGTTTTTACCCAAAATTTTCGTCCGTCTGACTATTTTACAAAAAAACCCTTAAGTATTTATAAAATTAACATGCAGTTCTAATGCTGAAAAGAAAGGAAAAGCTTGGATGGAAAAAAAGACCTCTTGTGCCCTCCCTTCCTGCACCCCTCTCCCCATCTCCATCCGCGTCGCGCCCGCACCATGCCTACGCTCCTTCCTCCCGTCCCCATCCGCGCCGCGTCCCAACTTCACCCGTTGCAACGCACGGACACATTGCTAGTTTATTAAAAAGCTAGTAGTAAAAAGATCATCATCGAGCGAGCTTTGAAAGCTAGATTTTGAAAACCGAAAAAGAAGTTCAAACAAACAAAACCTAAAACTGTAGTTTTTAAGTGAAATACTAATTTAGAGTAGTTTTTAAGTGAAATACTAGTTATAATATAATTTCAACGACCAAGTTTAAACTATATAAATATTAAAATATAGTTACGATACGGTATAATTAGTCATCATATAGTCACAATTCACTATAGTGTAATTATAATTTATATATTTGAAAATTTTTTCTCAATGATTTTGTACTTTTTTGCCTTTTATGATTTTGTACTTTTTTTCCTAAACCCGCTCCTTGGCCTCGAGCATGTATTTCCCTACCGAAATACTTTAGATTTTCATAAGGACCAGCAATGGAATTACGATTTTTTTAAAAAATCAAAGACATGTGCAAATAATTTTGGACATTGACCCATCGTCTAACACTAAAAGTGCATGTCATCTTAGCGATGTGATCCCTTGATGAGCTCGGACAGCCATTAGGAACAACGATTTCGGTTTTGTAGAAAACATAAAAAGCCCTCCCATATTTCAAAATGAGAGCATTGATACAGTTGAGTCGAAGTCAAGTAGGAATACATTTCAAGGAAAAAAAGCCCCCATGTAGCTCCAAGGGCAACACGAGCGGCACTCCCACTAGTGGCCGCTAGCTCGCATTCCTCTTATCCAGTGGCGAAGCTAAGATTAAGTATAAGGGTGAAGCAACTTCATAAGGATTACGAATTTACGATTTTAAAAAATAAAGTGAAAAATATTGATGAATTTCAAGGTCTCAATAGATAATAAATCACATCAACGTAAAAATAGATAATAAAAGCTTTATAAAGACTCAGTCAAATATACCAAGATGATATATTTCAACTGTGCCCACCCTTGGTCTCTGCATTAAATGCACATAGCCAAAAAGGAACCATCAAAACCTCATCCCAAGCAGGAGTTTGCTATCAATCCGTAGACTACACTGTCACCTACGTTCCTGAGTAAAAAACTTCCGTATCACCTGGCCCAAGCATCGTGGTACCACCGTAGTAGTATCCTGAAGTCTCGGTTTGTGGAGGGTAGCCCAGATGTATAGCCATCGGGTAACTAAAGTAATAACCTGCAAAAGAGAAGACACCATCTTGTTATCAAAAATAACCTCAATCCTGCTTAGCCAAATGAATCAACAAAAAGTCGTTGCACTCATCAAAAGCAGATTTCTCATGTCTTTAGAAACACATAAAAGCCACGTCCAAACATATGAGTAATATTTCGAGGAGGTTATAAATTAGAAAGCAAACGTAGAAAATGATAATTCAAAAGATAGGCAGGTAGCTATATTGCATATATTTATTCATCTCAATTTAGCCTTATGGGTAGGCAGTGATAATACCATTTGAACCCAAAGTCGATAAACAGGGAAAGAGACAATAGCTAGATTATGACAAAATAAGTGACAAACTATCTATTTTCAAGTATTTTTGAAAGAAATTCAAAATTTGAAACTGAAATGCTAGCCACCTGATGAATATTACTCAGTATTCTAAAAAGAAAATAAAAAGATGGTTGTTATGAGCTTATGGCTACGGTAAAGACCTTTGCTGCTTGCTGCTTTTGACGAGGGATTAGTCGCTACCATATATAGTTCTTGCGTGCGTCATTGGAAACAAGTCCATCATGTGGTGGTGGGGTGTGTGTGGGTGGGAAGGGGGGTGTCTGCGCCTACTAATGAGGGCAGGCCTCCTCCCGCCTCCTGGCTTCGTCCCTATTTGCACCCACACCTTGTCGCTATAGGAGCTGGCCACCGGAGTACGGCGGCAAGGATAGCGACAATAGGCCTTCATTTCTTTCCGAGTTCTTGAGTAGCACGAAGACATCGGCTGGATCTGGCGGAGGGATGGTCGGCGCCCAATGGTGTCAGTGGTGGCTGCCTCAATGGTGGGTGCCGATGAGGCTAGATCTGGTGCTTTTGGGTAGATCCGCACCGGAACATTGTGACAGCTGCTCAATGGCATGAATGGCTGTGGTGAAGAAGGATCTAGCCAGTGAGGTGGTTGGTGGTTTGGAGATGGAAGAGGTCGGTGGGGACGGTGGCCTGGTTTTGCTAACGCCATGCCGACGCTGGCTTCTCAACTCCTGCCAGTGACAGATCTAAAAATTTCGCTTCTCGGCCCCTGCCAGTGGCAGATCTAGAAATTTGGTACGTTGGTATATTAATGTGCCTACCGGTGTCATAATATGCTAATTATACTTAGACCATAGTGTTATAATATATGGATAAGTATGTTCTACCAAAAGTCATATGTGTCGTCTGACACCGACCCTTACACTGTAGATCCGTCCCTGACCCATGCTCGCTCCTCCCCTTGCTTAGCCTCTTCTGTAGGTCGTGCCTATGGAGAGCTCCGGGCTGCTTGGTTGTTGGAGGGTCGATGTGGTGGCGGCAATGCGGTATTCAGACGACGGTCATCTATGCAGGTTGATTGCGTATGTGGGGATGGATAGGGAACCACCGGCGAAGGCTTGGCCGATCGTTTGGCTGGCTTGATGATGCTTATGCTCTTAGGCATCATTCCCCTTCTTGGAGGTGTCGTGATGGCATGCTCCCCTTCTCCTATCAATGATCTCCAGGTGAAAACCTTCTTTCCAACTTCTGGACGAGCGACGACGGCAATTCACATTGTGTCCCTCGTGGGGGCATCATTTTGGAGAACCTCCATGCAGCAGTGGCCGTGGTGGAATCCACATAAGCTCAAAGACTATTGTTTCCACACCAAAGCTCTAAAGGCAGTGGATGTTCGCCGAGGCCTTCACCTTCTTTGATATGTTTCTTTCTTCCCGACAGACAACCAGTGCTCTTCGTTTTGATTTTGCTAGGTGGAGTCTGAGCTACTTCATTGTTGGGATGCGACGAAGCTTGGCAACAAGGACACCATGATGTCTCTCTCTAGGTGTGCGCTGCTAGCAATGTGCAGGGGAGCAGCTGTATGGTGGCTTTGGCTGATGTCCACCATGGAAGTCGAAACTGCTTGATCGTTATTGTGACAAGCTCAATGACAATAATACGTGTTTAGGGTGAAGTCGGAGCTGCTTCACCTTCGTGGCAAGCTCAACAATGATGACATGCATTTGCGATGAAGTCGGAGCTGTGTGTGTTGCTTTTGTGCAAGCTTGGTAACAATGGCATGTGTTTGGGCTCCACCGACGGTTTGTTGTGTGTGAGTTGTAGCGTTGAGTTGTTGCGTGCTTTGGGTCTGTTTGGCCGGCTGCGGTGTTGTTCGTTGTTGAGGACCTTGGCAAGACTTTCTCACCAAGAAGTTGTTTTTATTTTCTTGTAACCCGTCTAGGTTTCTTCTCCCGCTTCTTGAAATATAAGGCCATTCTCAATGGAATGTTTCACCTCCCAGTTTGCAAGACGTTAAACACTTAACATGAAACAAGTCTCTCTCTCTTCTCCCGCTTCTTGAAATATAAGGTCATTCTCAATGGAATGTTTCACCTCCCAGTTTGCAATACGTTAAACACTTAACATGAAACAAGTCTCTCTCTCAATGTGTAGTTTCATTGCATAGTTTCATATACTATTTTATTATTTTTGTGGGTCCCATTGATCTCTTTTTTCCCTCTCTCTTCACTTTTTTCCTCGCCTGTGCGCCGTGGCGTCATGGCAGCTCACGCCCACGCCCCGCCCGGCATCGAGCCAGCGGCCGCCTGCGCCATCCGCAAGCAAGAAAGAAATCCATCATCGCAAGAAAGAAAGAAGCAAGCAAGCAAGAAAGAAGCAAAGAAAGCAAGCAAACAAATCGTCATCGCAAGCAAACAAATCCATCATACCACGAAAGCAAGCAAACAAATCCATCATCGCTTGATGCAGCGCGCGTGAAAGCTGTGGCTGCACACCGACATGACGTGCACGGTGTCCCCGTCGACGAACTCGGCGAGGCAGATGGCGCACTCCGCCGCACCGGCCAGCAGGGCAATGAGGATGACGGCCATGTTGTTGGTGAAGTCGCCGACGCCCGCCTGTAGGGTCCGCGCCCCGGCCGACAGAGCCCATGGCGGAGCTTCCCTCTAGCGCCCTTCCGTGCCATCGCGCGCCCGCGCTCGCCACGGCCGTCTGCGCCACCCGCGCTTCCACGCCTTCGTGCCGCTGCGCCCTCCCGCTGTTCACGCGCCGCGGCGCGCCGTCCGCGCCGCTGCGCGCTTAGTAGCCATCCACGCTACCCGCGCTTCCACGCCGTCACGGCCGCCCGCGCCCTCCCGCGCCGTCCATGCCGTCATGGCCGCCCGCTTGGTGGTTTAGCGGAAGCAGGGGATGGCCGGAGAAGGGGATTCCGGTGGCGACGCTGGAGGATTGGAGTTCGTCGCAGTGTAGATGGTGACAGGGATGGGATAAAGTGGTGTGGGCGCAGCACGGGATAGAGATGAATGAAACGATTGGCCTCAACGCGTTTCACTCTTTTTCCCGGTCGTTGGAAACGACACTATATCGTTTCACCGGAATGAAACGTTTCTCTTCTCTCTCCTCTCCATTTCATGCAAAAATCTGACGTGGTACTATATTTATTACGCATGAAACTCTCTACGAAACAAAAATTGGCAGTTTTGTTGCTGGTTTAGTTTTTTATAAAAAAGGTTTATACACTTATTACAATAACTACAATTTCAGACTAAAGATATTCTTTTTAATTATACTAGGTATTAAATATGCCCGTATGTTGCAATAGACGTCATTTTATTTTATTATAATTATTTTAAAGTTGAAGTCTCATGTAATTTCATTTATATTTTTTTCTTTATGTCTTCACCTGAGGCTTATTGTCCGGCACACTTGGAATACTAAACATGCTTGCGCGAGTGATTTGGATTTAATTTAATTTAATTTGAATATCAAAGGTGAGTTTTTTTGTTCTATTGAAAAATCTATAATCTATAATCGTGCGGCGCGGGCTTTTGTTCTATTGAAAAATCTATAATCTATAATCGTGCGGCGCGGGCGCGGACGGGGACAAAAGGAGAGGCGCGAGGCATGGCGCGGGCGCGGCGCGGGACGTGGTGTGGATGGGGACGGGAGGGAGGGGTGCAGGCGCGGCGCGAAAATTGAGTAGAAACACTACTTCTTTATAGAGCGTCATTTTATTTTATCATAATTATTTCAAAGTTGAATTCTCATGTAATTCTATTTTATATTTCTTTCCTTTATGTCTTCACCTGTGGCCTATTTCAGCATTAGGCCTACGGGTTAATTTTATAAACACTCAAGGGTTTTACGCAAAATAGTCGGGCGGATTTGTAGGTTAATTTTATAAACATTCAAGGGTTTTCTGTAAAATAGCCAGGTAGATTGCGGGTTAATTTTATAAACACTCAACTATTTTGAGTGGAAATACTACTACCTGCTTTATAGATAGTTATAGATAGATTATCAGATAATAAAACGAATTATAACCGTGTTGTTATATGGAAGAGAAATGTCAGATTTACCAAAAACACTTCATATCTTGAAATGGATGCAAACAAATTAGCGCCGCAATAAAGCTAACCAACTCTAACACATGTAAAATCATATAAACAAGTATCCGTCAGCATGTTTGATTGTCCAACAAATCAGCATAGAACAACCCAAAACCTAATGTCGTACAACAACCCAAAACCTAATGTCAGTGCCACTTATAGGATCATCAACAAACAAGGCTTCCTATGTTTTCTAGGACCTCACAAACAAAGTAACCATCAGCAAAGAAATGCAAAAACAAAAGAGTTGATTGCGTTCACAAAAAAAGAACTTCCTAGTGGGTGCATCCAGATGTAATATCTTAAAATTTAAATAATTTTGTACAAAGGGTTGGCAAGATATGTGCATCATTGATCCAAAGGAACATTTTTTATGTCATTGTTCCACTCCAATGAAGGAGACACTTTTGGCCACGTGGGTGATTGTGGGGGGGGTGTCACCCCGGGGTGACCCACACGTCGGGAATAAGGTCGGACGGTAGGACCATGAGTCCTCGAGTTGGGGTCGGGAGCCGAACCTTGGGCAAGGACGACCAACTCGACCCGTGCCCTCGGACTCGACCGCGGCTTTCCCTGGTCCGACCTGCGTACACGGCCCCGACCAGAAAAGGAGTGGGTCGTCCTCGGTGAAGAGGCTTTCACAGTAAGGCTCGTAGATAAAGCAAGGAGGGGACAAGCTAGCAGAGGATGACATCATCCAACAGGACTGCACACAAGATACCTGCGGAAACGGATCTCGATGAAGTTCTGTTATGCTTTTTAGCCTTTATTTGTACTTGTTTTTTACTTTATGACTAGGCTTCCTTGTGGGCCAAGCCCTATGTAACTGCCCCCCTTGGCCTATAAAAGGGAGGGCAGGGCACACGCGCGGGGATTTGGATTCCGCATCCAAGAACTCTCTCTCTCACTTGTACTCAAACCCTAATCTCACACCACCCTAACAACACATGAGTAGGCTTGTTATCCTCGAGGAGGGCTGGACTTGTCTAAAAAATCTTGGCTCATCATGTACTCGAGTCGACCATCAGCCCCATTGGTAGGACACCCTGACCACTCTTTTACCTCCTCGGGTAGCCCCTTGGAGGACTGCCGACCATCCCGTCGATAGTTAGCATGCTAGGTAGGGGCAATTCTCACCATTTCGAGCGGTTCTTGATGGCTGTTTCGTTCTCCATTGACTTCACTGCGCCCTTAGGGACGACTTTCGTCTTCAGGAGCTTGGTTTTCCGCACCGATGACTTCAGCCACCTTACCCTCTCCCGGGAGGCCACTGGTGAGCTGGAGCATGCCGTTGGTGACGCACGATGATGGTGTCGAGACACACGGCTTTGTGCCAGGCGGCCTCGACTCTGGCGGCTCGCTCGGCCACGAAGGCTTGGCGGCCCAAGCCCTAACTGCCCGCACGACGGTCTTGAGGACGGACTCTGCATGGACACGGATCAAGCGCGGCACAAGGCGCTGTGCTGCACGACCGGCTTCCCAGGCACCCAAGTTGTCCTCCTAATCCGTGGCCGCTGCGGGACACGTTTCTATCCACTCTAGGCTGGCAAGCTCCGTGAAGCACACCCGGCACGCTGCACCTCGCCTCGCGGCGCACGCCAAGAGGACGCGTCGACCAGAGTTCGCCCCCAGCAACCGCTAGCCGGTGAATTTCGTTGTGATGGCAGATATGGTCTTAGGCGACGAGGCCACAGGCTCCCAGGTGTCCGACGCCCACCGCAATGCCCACCATCATCGCAACGCTGGCCGGGTCGCATGACGCCAGCATGCCCAGCATGCTCGGATACAACCTTGGAGCTTGGAGCCTGACTTCACCATGGAGTTCGAGGGGCACCAGGTGTTCCGGATGCCCGCGGCCAACCTGGTCACCATCGAACGAGCGCTCGTTGCCCTTCCCAACTCCCTGAAGGTGCGGAAGGCGGTGGCCATGACCTAGGCGGCTACCGCTTAGCTCAACGCCCCAGGCCCATCGGAGCGCTCCCCCGAGGGCACTCGTCGACCGTGGTCTCGGCGACAGCAGAATGCCGACCACTCCGTCACCCCGCGAAACACCTAGGATCAGGCGGCGAAGGCCAGATCCACCCTCGTGGCCTTGGGTGGAGGCCAAAAGAAGGCGCCACCCTAGGAGCAGCAAGGCAGCTCCTACACTGGCAACGTGCAGGAGATCATCATGTAGAGGCTTGATGCCCGCAACGTTATCACGCGTTGTGGCACCGATCGCCGATGCCAGGAGTTGTGGCGCCGAGAGTACTATGATCGAGAGCACGACCTACCCGAGGGAGGCGTTGATGCCGAGGCCCCATCTCGACACAACGGGTTCCTGGCCTTCACCGCCTACCTCTGCCGAGTGACATGGCCCAAGGGATTTTGCTCGACTGGCATCGAGCCCTACTACGGTAAGACCGACCCCTCCATGTGGCTCCGACTATACTGCACGGCTGTCCGAGCGGCCAGGAGTGACTCCCACGTGATGGCAAACTATCTCCCCATCATGCTGCCGCCGAGGAGAGCCGATCGCCGACCGTCCGAGTCATCTCGGCGAGATGTCAGGAAGCGGAAGCCGAGCCTCGAGGTCGCGGCCATCGACAAGGCCAAGCCGAGTCCAAGGGGCGAGACCTAGGGTAAATCTCTTTAGGAGGCGCTGGACAAGCCATGCTTCCCGCACCCGAACGGCAAGCATACCATCCGACAATGTTACACTCTTCGCGACCAGCTGGTTCGAGAGGCACAAAATGACTCCCAACCCCCCAGGGGTCGGAGGGGGAAGGATGACGGCACCAAACGCCAAAAGGAAGACCACCCGAAGGACGACGACTTCCAGGAGCCGCATCGTACAATCGGCATGATCTACGGAGGGAAGCTGCCTCAAAGAACCACCGATAGCAGAAGCTGCTTGCGTGGTGGGTAACACGATCTCCACTGAGTCGACCGAGCGCCTCAGGTGGTATGAGGTCCTGATCTCCTTCTCCCGAGCCGACCAGTGAACCGACGTCCCGAAGCCTGGCGCTTCTCGCTAGAGGTCGATCCGGTAGTACTCAAGGTGTGTCTCAAGCGCATGCTCATCGACGGGGGGAGCGGCATCAATGCCCTCTTCCAAGGAACTCTACGCGACCTCAGCCACTCCATCGACACCCTAGAGCCCACCGACTCGCCCTTCTATGGGATCGTCCCAGGCAAGGCCAACGTGCCGCTCGACATGGTTTCCTTCCTCGTAACGTTCGGGACGCGGGAAAACTACCACACCAAGTTCATCAGGTTCTACGTGGCAGACTTCGACACTACCTACCATGCGGTGCTCGGGCGCCCAGCCCTCGCCAAGTTCATGGCGGTCCCGCATTACACGTACTTGGTCCTCAAGGTGTCGAGACCCGCAGGAGCTTTTTATGTCCAAGGAGACATCGCCACTTATAACGTCGTGAAAAGGTTTTCACGGTTGTCACACCCGATTTTCGATCGGGATTAAAAATTATTTAATAATGCAATTTCAAAAATTACTAAAAATATAAATTAATCAAGTTAATTTAATAATTTAATAAATAAATTAAATTTTCCTTTACAAATCATGGCCGGAAATATTTTTGTAAAATTCTCATTTCCCTAAAATACCCTCCGAAATTTTTCGTGAAATGTTGGAGCTCCAAAAATAATTTTAATAATACAAAAGCATTTTAGTAATTATTTGAATAAATAATTTAATTAGTAAATGACCTGGTTATATTTTTATTAAATACTTTGAATGTTCATCTATTTTGAGGATTTTTCCTGAAATTATTTGAGCATTGAAAGTATTTATAAAAATACATAGATCATTTATGTGATTGAATAAAAAAGAAAAAAACAAATATAAATCCCTTCTGTTCTTGGGCCATCGTCGGCCCACTCCCTCCAAAAGTCCGCTGCCGCCACGGCCGCCCTTCCTCTCTCCTCCCGGTTCAGCCCACTTCGCGTCGGCCCGTCTCCTTCCTCTCGCGAAGTCGATTCCGGCCTCTCCTTGTCGGAGATTGACGGTGGGCCCCACCGTGAGCTCCATCCCCTCCGTCCGCGATCCCTACGCCCACGCCGCCATGGCCGCTCCACGTCACGCCTTCCCGGCCATCTCGCCCACGTCTCGGTGTTCTCGCCTCCCGCTCATGCACACCCCACTTTGCCCCTGCACCTTGCACCATCTCCCCATTCCCCGCGGAAGCCGGGGCGGACCACCCCTCTCCCCGCATCGGCCGCCCCTACTTTGCCGCATTTTCCCTTGCTCCTCGGCCTCCCCATCGCCTCCCGCGCCTATAAATCACTCCCCGTGCACCCCGCTTGTTTCCTCGAACCCCCAAGCCCGCAACACTCCCCATCTCCCTTCCCACGCGAACCCGTACCGCCGCCGCTCACCGGCCATGTTCGGCCACGCACTCCGCAGCCCTAGCCGCCCGTACGTGCCACCATCGCCGCTAGCTTCGCTCTCCCGAGGGCGACCTCGACCGCCCCTCTCTTCCCCCAACCACCACCGGATCGAGCCCTCCCTGCAATCCCGAAGCCGTCGCCACCTCTTTTGTCTCCAGCCGCCCGGTTTGCGCAAACCGTCGCTCGCCTCCTCAATTCTCCACCGCCGCCATGTTCGCCACCTTGAGTAGAGCGCCGGCCACCAAATTTCCCCAAAATCCTGTCGCATTTCCGCGCCATGTGCCATCGTCTTCCCCAAGTCCGGCCATTTTCTAGTGAGCACATCCCTTCCCTCTTTCTCCCCTCATTTTCTCTCTTCCGACTGCGCCTAGGCCAAACCGTGCCGTCGCCCCTCGCCGGCGCGTCGAGCCCGAGCATGCGCCACTCATGGCTGAGCGCCTCCGCGCGAGCCTGCCACTGTTCCCCTGCCGCCGAGCCCCTCCGCTGCTTTGCTGCTACCGGGCTTGCCCGCGCGTCGCCTCCGCTCCTCTGCTGCATCACACCGTGCTCACGCATCTCCTTCGTCGCATTCCGCACCGCCGTCGCTCGCCGCTTGTGGCCTTCGGCCTCGTGCACCGCTGTGCGCGTCGTCGCCACGCCGTCCCTGTTAGTGATATGCCCTAGAGGCAACATGAAGATTTGGATATCACGTCAATGTTTATGTATTTATGAATAAAGTGTTATTCAGTTCCATGAAATAGACATCTTGTATTGATCAATAAGTACGTGACTTATTTATGAGACTCGATATGTATGAATCTATTTCTAAATGATCCCCTGATCATATATTATATTATTGGAACAAAAATGATTCTAAGATCGGCATGTTTATTGATTGATGATCATGTCTCATAGATCATGGGTATGGAGATACCAAATCAATAAACATGGACACATGTGTTAGAGAACACATTGTTGGATAGACCCACCATGAGACACTACGGGAATCAATGTGCCATTAGTTGGTCTCGAGGTAGTGTTGGTACAAAGTCCTTAGACCTGAGATCACCATGGATTCCAACATGTGTAGTAGCCTACTTTGGGACTACCAAACGCTATTCCAGAATCGGGTAGTTATAAAGGTAATTTTCGGGTTTGCTATGAAACATGGAGTGGGATGTGAGTGATCAAGATGGAATTTGCCCCTCCTTTGGAGAGATATCTCTGGCCCCTCGAGGTAATGGATTATGGAAATGCATGGCCATGCTAAGTTGATTGAGGAGTCAATCAATGCAGATAATCCAATACGGTTCGAGTGAATGGTTAAGCTATTGAAGGGATGGTACACATCTTGCCTATAGCTTAACCGGTATCGTGAGGCAAAGGGATTTGTGTACACATTACGGGTTCGAGCCGATATTATTCTTGTATACTATGGTGTCAATATGTGCTGCTAGGCGCCGCCGTTGGGTCGGGTGAGTTGGACTCGAGCCGACAATCGGCTAAGTTAGACTAAGTTAGACAATCGGCTAAGTCGCTGAGATCAATCTCCACGGAAACCCTCCCCACTTTCGAGCCAAACCCTAGCCTTGCATCGCGTGCTAGCACACGGGTGTTCGGCGTTCGTCCCGGGACGTGTGGATACCGGTAGGCGCGCGCTACGTTGCGCGCCGTTGATCGGCCGTGGAGGAATCGGTTGCGGTCGAGCGCATCGAGCAAGGCGCGAGAACACAGTCGGACAACTCGGATCGGCTGCGGCATCAGCGAATCGGCTGATTGGTGAATCGACTGTCGGCTTGCGGGAATCGGCTACACTGTTCCGGATCGGATAGCCCTGATTGGCTATTTCCGCTGCATCCACCAATCGGTAATGATCTATCGGCCCTTACTTGCAAGTGTCCCTGGTTTGCGCGGTAGAAAAGTTTTTGTTTTCGATTAGCGTAGCTTCCGCGTAACCCTTCAGTGGTATCAGAGCTAATCTTGCTTAGTTCGGGTTTTAGATTGGATCTGAAACAAGTTTTGCGCACGGGTTGATTAGATCAATCGGTTTTACGGGATCCGTTGAGGAGAGTAGATGGTAATTGCGTTCCTTGATAGTGTATCGGAACGGCGTAATGTGATTACATCGAAGCAATATCCATAGAACTCGGTTTGAGTTGGCTTCGAGATAGCGTTCCTTGATAGTGTATCGAATGGTATAATGTGATTATGCCGAAGCTATCTCGTAGTCCGATCTTGTTTGTTGCCTCGCGCCTATGCAAACCATCTCCCTTGATAGTGTATCGGGACGTCATAATATGATTATGCCGACATGGTTTCCGTAAGCGATTTCATAGATTGGATCTATGAATTTCGTGTGGTGTTCCGGGCGCTGCCCGGAAGCCCGCGAGGTGGCGGCTTCCCCTTATAGGTCGTCTCAATGCTGTTTCTCTGCGATAGGTAGAAAACGTTTCTACGCCTAACTTGTTTTGCGAGAGAATGCTTTGAGATGGTATGGCCCTATTGTATGTATGAGATGCATGTGATGCATGTAATATTCTTTCATATGTGCAATCCCTGTAATATTCTTTCATATGTGCAATGCTTGTAATATTCTTTCACGACTTGCGAGTCGATGTAATCTTCAATTAGAGCTTCAATAGTAGTAGCTTCGTTTGAAGAAATCAAGCATCATGCACATTGGAAGATGGTGCCGAAGATGGAGATCCTTAGCGCCGACATGGAGATGGAGATCACCATGTGAAGGGGGCCATACTATTTCATTATATGCTATTCTACTTGCTTTCATATATGTGATATGTTTGTTTGATAGGATAGCATCCCTCACAATATTAAGTAGTAATGATGCCCTTCCAAATGTTGCACCGTCACCGTTATGCTTGTCAATGGTGGGTCCGCCAAAGCGAGTGCCATTCTCTATCATAACACGAGGGGGTATATGTCGGACATATAAAGCGGAGCATTTGGTTTACTTAACAAGGCTATCAAAACAGTTTTGGGTCTTGGGGCATAGGTTGGCGCCGGGGCATGGAGATGCCACACCAACAACAAGAATCACATAGAGATGTGATTAGCAAGGTGTTGCTTACGATGTTACCAATTTTCTAGCAGTGATGCCAAAGCTCACTAGAAAATTAATTAACATGTGGATCTTGACCCAATACGTAACCTAGAGGGAAGGTGGAAAATACGTAATGGGAGTCTAATGTTAAATTGTTTAACAAAAGACATAGCATAAACATTGTGCTAAACTTTGCTTTTCTATTGTAGAATAAATGGCGGCCAATACTACACCCGTACCTTTAATTTGTGATCTATTCTCGAAAAGGAAAAATTAAACGGAACAAACTTTATGGATTGGTATCGCAACTTGAGAATTGTTCTCAAGCAAGAGCGTAAGGAGTACGTTCTTGAAGTACCCTATCCCGAGGATTTGTCTAATAATGCCACCGCAAGCGCACGGAGAGCTTACGAGAAGCACACTAATGATGCCCTAGACATAAGTCGTCTCATGCTTGCTACAATGTCCCCGAGCTTCGAAGCAATATGAGAGCAGATGTTGAGCATTATTATTCGAGGGCTGCGTGGCATGTTTGAGAACCAAGCTCGGGCCGAGAGGTTCAACACCTCAAAGTCCTTGTTTGCGTGCGAGCTTGTTGAGGGAATCCCGTCGATCCGCATGTGATAAAGATGATTGGCTATATCGAGAGTCCGGAAAACTAGGTTTTCCCCTTAGCCAAGAGTTGGCTACCGATGTGATTCTCCGCCGCTCCCTCCGAGCTTCGAGCCATTCATATTGAATTATCACATGAATAATATGGATAGAACGTTGGATGAATTGCATGGGATGCTAAAGACAGTGAGGAGAGTATCGAAAAACGGTCATCATGTGATGATGATGCGAAGGCTAAGCGCAAACCACTTCAAGAAACTTTGCACCAAGAGAAAGCTAACTCCCGATGAGATCGCGAGTGCCTCTAATGCAAAGAAGGGCAAGAAGGGTCGGCGGCATCGGATGCCGTTTGCTTCTACTGCAAGGAGACATGCCACTTTGGAAAAGAAGCGCAAGAAGTACATGGAGGATCTCAAAAGAAGCAAAGTACGACTTACGCAGGTATTAATGTTATAGACATTAATCTTGCTACTTCACCCACTCGACTCTTGGGTATTTGATACCGGATCGTAGCTCATATTTGCAAATCGTTGCAGGGAATGAGAAGAAGTAGAGGATTGAGAAGGGGCGAGGTGAACTGCGCGTCGGCAATGGAGCAAGCGTTGCTACGATTCTTTGTCGGACGTACCACTTCATCTACCTTCAGGATTAGTTTTGGAATTGAATAATTGTTATTGTATTCCAACACTATGTCAAAACGTTATTTCCGCTTCATGTTTGCAAGCGGAAGGATATGATTTTAGATCAATGAACAATGGTTGTTCAATATATCTCGAGAGATATGTTCTATTTTCATGCTCCATTGGTGAAAGGATTATACGTTTTGAATCTTGAAGCGTCTCCCATCTATAACATTAATACGTAAAGGCAACTCTCTAATGATATAAACCCCACGTTTATCCGGCATTGTCGCTTAGGCCATATAAATAAGAAACGCATGGAGAAGCTCCATAAGGATGGATCGCTTCACTCTTTTGATTTTGAATCATTTGAGACATGTGAGGATGACAAAGGCACCTTTCACGGGACATAGTGAGAGAGCAAGTGACTTATTGGCACTCGTACATACCGATGTATGTGGACCAATGAGTTCAACGGCCGAGGGGGTTATCGTACTTCATTACCTTTACCGATGACTTTAGTAGATATAGTTATATCTACTTAATGAGGCATAAGTTCGAATCCTTTGAAAAGTTCAAAGAATTCCAGAATGAAGTACAAAATCATTTAGGAAAACAATCAAGTTTCTACGATCGGGTCGTGGAGGGAATACTTGAGCCAAGAGTTTGGTAATCATCGAAAGATTGTGGAATTGTTCCACGTTGACTCCGCCAGAACTCCACAATGGAACGGAGTGTCCGAACGGAGAAATCGCACCTTGTTGGACATGGTGCGGTCGATGATGAGCCAAAGTGATCTTCCGTTATCCTTACGGGGATATGCTCTTGAAACCTGCGCTCACACTAAATAGAGTTCCATCTAAGTCGGTTGAAAAGACACCATATGAGATATGGACGGGCAACCCCTAGTTTGTCTTTTCTCAAAATTTGGGGATGTGAGGCTTATGTTCTTATGTAAAACGTTTACCCGACAAGCTCACACCCAAATCGACAAGTGCTTCTTTGTGGGATATCCTAAGGAAACTAAGGGATATTACTTTTATAATTGGGAACAAGGCAAAGTGTTTGTTGCCCGACACGGTGTCTTCTTGGAGAAAGAGTTTCTTTCAAGAAGGGTTAGTGGGAGCAGGGTGCATTTTGAAGAAGTTCAAGAAACACCGAAACGTTTCACGACCACGAACCACAACGGGAGGAGCAAAGTGTTGCGCCACCGGTTGTAGATACACCAGCCCCATGGAGGTCGAAAGATCACGTCGTGCGCCCGATAGGTACAGGTGCGGAACAACGTGATATATTGTTGTTGGACAACGATGAGCCTAAGACCTATGAGGAAGCGATGGTGGGACCCGATTCCAACAAGTGGCTTTGAGCCATGAAATCCGAAATAGAATCCATGTACGACAATCAAGTTTGGAACTTGGTTGATCCACTGATGGTGTCAAAACCATTGAGTGTAAATGGGTTTTTAAGAAAAGGTCGATATGGATGGAAATATTCACATCTATAAGGCGTGATTGGTGGCGAAAGGTTTTAAACAGATTCAAGGAGTTGATTATGATGAAACCTTCTCGCCCGTCGTAATGCTTAAATCTATTTGGATTATCCTAGCGATTCTGCATATTTCGATTATGAGATATGACGATGGATGTCAAAACGGCTTTCCTAAATGGAAACCTAAGCGAGGATGTATAAATGATACAACCTCGGGGTTTTGTCGATCCACAATCGCTGGAAAGATATGCAAGCTACAAAAATCCATTTATGGATTGAAGCAAGCATCTCGGAGTTGGAATATTCGTTTTGATGAAGTAATCAAAGGGTTTGGTTTCATCAAAAACGAAGAAGAGGCTGTGTTTACAAAAGGTCGGTGGGAGCGCAATTGTATTTCTATTCTTATATGTGGATGACATATTGTTGATTGAAAATGATATCCCTATGCTAGAATCCTTCAAGTCTTCATTGAAAAATAGTTTTTCCATGAAAGACTTAGGGAGGCAAGCATACATATTAGGCATTCGGATCTATAGAGATAGATCCAAGAGGCTAATTGGATTAATCCAAAGTACATACATTGACAAGGTGTTGAAAAGGTTCAACATGCATGATTTCAAGAAAGGTTTCTTGCCCATGTCACATGGCATTAATCTTAGCAAGAATCGGTGTCCTCGGACACATGATGAGCAGAATAAGATGGGTATGGTTCCATATGCTTCGGCAATTGGATCCATCATGTATGCTATGCTTTGTACACGCCCGGATGTCTCGTACGCTTTGAGTGCTACGAGCAGATACTAGTCGATCCGGTGAAGGTCACTGGATCTGGTAAAGAATATCCTTAAGTACTTGAGAAGAACTAAGGATATGTTCCTAGTCTATGGAGGTGAAGAAGAGCTCGTTGTAAGTGGTTACACCGATGCTAGCTTCCAAGCAGACAAGGACGATTATAGATCGCAACTGGGTTCGTGTTCGCTGAATGGCGGCGCGATGTCACTGGAAGAGTTCCAAGCGGGATCGTTGCCGATTCTACAACGGAGACCGACTACATTTGCTTCGGAAGCTGCAAAGGAGGCTGTTTGGATCAAGAAATTTGTTTCGAGCTTGGTGTGATGACTAGTGCGCGGTCCAATGTCTCTCTATTGTGATAATAGTGGAGTCATTGCGCAAGCCAAGGAGCCAAGGTCACATCGAAGTCCAAACACATACTTCGGCGATATCATCTCATCCGTGAGATAGTGGACAGAGGTGATGTGAAGATATGCAAAGTGCACACGGATCTCAACATAGCCGATCCGCCGACAAAACATCTCCCTCGCGAAGCATGAGGCGCACACAAGAGCAATGGGTATTAGATACTTACATGATTGACTCTAGTGCAAGTGGGAGATTGTTAGTGATATGTCCTAGAGGTAATATGGATATGTTGGATATCACGTCAATGTTTATGTATTTATGAATAAAGTGTTATTCGGTTCCATGAAATAGATATCTTGTATTGATCAATAAGTACGTGACTTATTTATGAGACTTGATATGTATGAATCTATTTCTAAATGATCCACGATCATATATCATATTATTGGAACAAATATGATTCTAAGATCGGCATGTTTATTGATTGATGATCATGTCTCATAGATCATGGGTATGGAGATACCAAATCAATAAACATGGACACATGTGTTAGAGAACACATTGTTGGATAGACCCACCATGAGACACTACGGGAATCAATGTGTCATTACTTGGTCTCGGTAGTGTTGGTACAAAGTCCTTAGACCTGAGATCACCATGGATTCCAACATGTGTAGTAGCCTACTTTGGGACTACCAAACGCTATTCCGTAATCGGGTAGTTATAAAGGTAATTTTCGGGTTTGCTATGAAACATGGAGTGGGATGTGAGTGATCAAGATGGAATTTGCCCCTCCTTTGGAGAGATATCTCTGGGCCCCTCGAGGTAATGGATTATGGAAATGCATGGCCATGCTAAGTTGATTGAGGAGTCAATCAACGGACGGATAATCCAATACGGTTCGAGTGAATGGTTAAGCTATTGAAGGGATGGCACACATCTTGCCTATAGCTTAACGGTATCATGAGGCAAAGGTATTTGTGTACACATGACAGTTCGAGCCGATATTATTCTTGTATACTATGGTGTCAATATGTGCTTCTAGGCGCCGTCGTGACGGGTCGGCTGAGTTGGACTCGAGCCGACAATCGGCTAAGTTAGACTATAGCCGAAACCGAGTATACCGAACCTACTGTGGTCGCACGCTTAAGGGGATAGAATAGATATTTGAGTTGGACTCGGATACGGCTCGATCGGATAGGGATTCGGATAGGATCCGATTTGAAATAGAGTCCTGATCGGCCACTAGTCCCAGTCGGCCAACTCTATATAAAGGGGCGAGGGGTGGAGAGCTGCGATACATCAGTTGGATCGCTTTAAACCGAATCCGCAACAAAAGTCGCCGAGATCAATCTCCACGGAAACCCTCCCCACTTTCGAGCCAAACCCTAGCCTTGCATCGCGTGCTAGCACATGGGTGTTCGGCGTTCTGTCCCAGGACGTGTGGATACCGGTAGAGGCGCTCGCTACGTTGCACGCCGTTGATCGGTGTGGAGGAATCGGCGCGGTCGAGCGCATCGGAGCGAGGCGCGAGAACACGGTCGGACAACTCGGATCGGCTGCGGCATCGGCGAATCGGCTGATTGGTGAATCGGCTGTCGGCTTGCGGGAATCGGCTACACTGTTCCGGATCGGATAGCCCTGATTGGCTATTTCCGCATGCATACACCAATCGGTAATGATCTATCGGCCCTTACTTGCAAGTGTTCCTGGTTTGCACGGTAGAAAAGTTTTTGTTTTCGACTAGCGTAGCTTCCGCGTAACCCTTCAGTCCCGGCCAGTCGGCCGGCCACCGCTGCCCCTTTGCACCCACGTCGTCTAATCTGCCGTCGGGTAGATCGAGGCCGTCCATGTGGCAGCCCACGTGGCAGCCACGTCGCTGCTTCGCTGGCGCCACGTGTGTGCCACGTGGTGCACTCGCCCATGGCGCCGTGGACTTGGTCCACGATAGACTGGTCTTTTTCCCGCGTGTGCCCTCTCTACTGACATCAGCGTGACGTCAGCAACATCCTTTTCTTTTGTAAAAATAAATAATAATTGTGCAATAAATTATTTTAATTTCAGAATTCAATTAAATGGCCCAAAACTTCTAAAATTCATCTCTAATCCATAAGAACTCCAAATTGGGCCATTCAAATTGCAAAATTCATCTAAAATTGAGCTCTACATGTTTACTTTCCATTATTGTTTATTTTGTTTTTATTAGAGTTTTTCTTGTTTTGCGTGCCAGGATGTAGACTTCACTATTTCGAAAGTTTTCGTCGTGAAGAAAAGAAGTTTGTCCAAAGATGCAAGGCAAGTCACATTCCTCCTTGACGCATATTGATCCTAATTTATAAAATATTTTATCGTTTGCAAATAAAATTGCATGTTTTGCTAATTACATGGGATGATGGGACTACCTATCTAATTGCTTGTGCCATATTTAACTGATACCTATTCTTTGTCAAACCAGGGTGATTAATTTGACTAGCTTGCGTCACGTACATGACCTTGCTAGAATTATTTACGCTTAGCCATGCTTAATTACACTAGCTCACCTAATGGGAGAACTATACTATTAGCTTATAGTCACATGAAATGATGGTTATGGACCAGTATTACCTTGGAATAAAGGTTAAATAAAATATGACCAAAGGCGGGCTGTGGGTGCATGGTTTTGCTTGTCGCACCCATGGCAATTAAGGATCGGTTCACGTGAAACCCTGGAAGACTTACCGTACTTACCACAAGCAAGAATGGACAACTGCTGGACCTGTAGTGTAGCTTTTCCCTGCCTGACGTACCCAAGCAAGGGTGGACGTGATGGAGTTCCAATGGACCGAGCAAGGTCTATGCGGCTTCCGGATTCACCAAGGCCCTAGGGGGGCTGCTTACAATGGATTTAGGGGTAGGGGCGAATTCTCAGTGTGGTATTCGCTTGGTCGAGGGGGTTATGTGAAGGGTCTTCTCACGATTTCCCCCTTGAAGTACCGTGGTGGTACTTCGGGGCATGGCAACATGTGTGGAATCGTGTCTTGTGGGTACAGTTGTACACTTCTGGCCAGAGTAAAACTATTTGAATAGCCATGCCCGCAGTTATGGGTGATCGACCAGATTCACCGTGATTAGTCCCACCTTAATAATTTGACTTAATGGAATTGGATTAGTCCAAGTGGATTGGTTGGGTCTGTTCAACGTGGTTTAGCGTTGTTTAGTGGAGAATTAATCTTGACTTAATTAATCAACCATTTTACTGTTTTAAAATAGAAAGGTTTTACAACCGCCTTTATGCAAAATAGCCCAAGCCACTCTTTGTCTCCCCTTGCACGTCTGCATTTTTTGGTGTGGCTTGTTGAGTATAGTGGTTGTACTCAGCCTTGCTATTTCCCTCTTTTCCTAGAAGTGTAGTGCTGCTGAGTCGAAGACGGAGTTAGAAGATCAAGGCTCAGACCCTAGTTGAGTTTGCCTGTGGAGTGGAGCTGAAGCCCCGCTAGATCGCCTTTTTCCGCTACTATTGCTTTCTTTCGAGTGCGAAGACTAAGTGCCTCTTCTGTAAGTATTTTACGCTTTTTTTACGTTTCGATCTGTTTATTGATTTGTCATTTTGTGTACCCTGGTTGATTCCTGGACAAGGATTTAATACACAAAATAGTCTGGAAATTTGGCTAAATTTTTGGGCGTGACAACAGTCTTGCTCTGGGCGAGGCCATCGACCTCTCGATCCGCATGGATGAGTTCACTGCCCAAGCTGCCGACCACAAAGGCAAAGCGCCAATGGCTGACGAAGCCTCGGACTCTGGACCGACCGCTCCAGGGCTCACCACTAACCCCGCCGAGTACAAGGCTATCTCCATCTTTGACGCCAACCCCTCCAAGACCGTGTTGATTGGTGCGGGCCTCGACGAGAAATAGGAAGGCACGCTCGTCGGCTTCCTGCATGCAAACATCGACATGTTTGCTTGGAAACTGACCGACATGCTGGGAGTACCCGGGGAGCTGATCGAGCACAAACTCCATGTCTTCCCCGACGCCAAGCCGGTGAGGCAGGGACTTCGACGGTTCACCCAAGAGCTGTTAGATGTTGGCTTCATTAAAGAGGTGTACCCAGTACAATGTGTTCCCGGCACAACGGGTTCCCGGCCTTCACCGCCTACCTTCACCGAGTAATGTGGCGATGATGACGTCATTCACATCTTCTCCTATGATGACCAGCTAATTTGAGAAGATGGTCAAGAAGTCCCAAACTCGTGGAACATCGAGCATTTACGCCGATTCTACACATGAACAAGCTTTGTATCTTGTACCCAACTCTTTCAATAAAGCAACTTGTTCTCCACAGTCTTTCTCCTCGACCATTTTTTCTCCAACTCATTCTCCTCCCGACCCCTGAGATAGCCTGCGCACGCTCAATAACTTCTTTGCTACGCTCACGGTCTGCCCTGAGCTACGTAGCCCTGACTCGAATGGTCGGGGTTCTCTGGAGAGAAGCCTATTGAGTATGCCCTAGCTGCTCAGGTGGTCGGCAGCGTCCGCAAGTACCTACGTACTACGTATCTGACTACACGCAATGGCCTGTCCTTATGCCCTCCAAACTAAGATAGGGCATGCTCCCTATCATAGAGGGCTAGGGTCGGGGCCCGACGCAAGACAGTCAGATACGATGTAAAGCTGCTCGACGGCTCGGATGCCTCTCCCTTAATCTCTCTACACCTATTCGCAACGTAAACGGCTAAGACACTAGGGCCTGACCTTAAACCCCTCGGATCAAGACTAGGCATGCTCCTACCGAGGCCGGCTAAGGTCGGGACCCGATGCGCGAAAGTCAGACACAGTGCAAATACAAGGCAGAAAATTAAAGCTCGAGTGCAAAAGACTAAAAATTGTTCTCCAACATTGCAAATTGGAAACTTGATTACATTTGGTAAAGTTTTTTACAGACTCCGACTCCGACTAACTCTACCTATCTACTGTAGGGACTTGTTAACGACCAAATTTGGTAACCAAATCCTCGTGTTTGAAGCAGAGATTGAAGCAGAATCGGGAAACATGTGTGATCTGTGAAGAGGCAGAAACAGAATGGGCTGAATCTGAATCGGCTATGGAGCCAGTCAGCTAAGGCCGAATCAGATGGGAACAGCCGATGGCCGATTCTGATTCAGAGAGGAAGATGAGACCGTTTTCGATGGAAAGCCTGAAGATAAATGGTAGATTCGGTTCCCAAATTGCGCGTTAAAGATATTGCCTTCTACGGATAGAGTCCTATAACGGCAATTGTATATGTAAATTAGGGATTTGTTTAGATATTCCTATTGTAATGCGACATGGGATTGTATCCCGAGATATTGTCGTATTTTGAATAGTAGATTAGATAGAAGCTGTCTCTTACACGGATAATGTTATTCTTGGGAATAAATAGGACCCGACCCCTGTATATCATAACACAATCAATACAATCTCGGCGCATCGCCTCTCATTTTCTTTTAGACGAGTTCTTGATCCGGCTTCGGGCTGCATCGTTTCGATCCCCGATTAAGGTAAATGCTTGTCGTTAGTGGTTTATTTCATCGTATCTAGTGCTTCCATCATCATGATACTCTAGATTTGATGTTTTAGACTGCACAAGTTATCATATATGGTATATAATCTAGAATAATGTCTAGATCTATCTTGCCATCGGCTTGTTCTTCTCAGAAAGCAGCAGCTGATAGAGCTAGATCTAGATGTTGGCCTAGATTATATGTTGTATCCACCGTCTTGAGGGGTTTACATCGGTCTATATAGATCCAATGCTATCTTTTTGTACTTAATGCTGCATCATTTATGATCTGTTAAGTCGCTTTTAGAAGTATTATGATCTATTCGGCTAGATGTAAACTTGTAGAGACAGTGTCGGGGTTTCAGCCGGCCTTACCTGTTTTAATATTTCTTTTAGTATTATTTGGTATTAGATTTATTAGAGCTGCGTCTTATATTAAGATCTTAATTTGGTTAAATGCTTTAAGTCGGTATCAATCTGTTAGTACTAGCCGACAGCCGATTGATCTAGGTTTAACTCATTTAGGATAGATTAATATCTTTTCATAAGAAGCGTCGGAGTACTAGCCGATCCACAGTTAGGACTACAGTATCGGCTAGGCCATGAATGCATATATTTATTATCCAAGTGTATATTTATTGTCTCGGCATAGCCAATCTATCCCAATCACTTAGTTTAAATATGCTTTCGGATAGCAAATGTATGTAAATTTGTTTCCTTAGCCGATCCGGTAGGATCTAACCCTAAACTTAACGCATGTGTATTTGTTTCTTGTTGGTTGACAGATCAAACCAACTGGCACGCCTATTTACATCAGACAGCCAAGAAAAGGACCTGCACTGGAGTTAAGCAGATCTCCTAGGCCAGCGCGTGAGGAATTTTCTCATCAACAGGACTGTACAATTCTTCCTACAGGGACATATCGCCAACTATCTTCTCGGTCATTGGCTCGACCCCGGCGTATATGCCCTCGACGTCGCCCTCTGCCACGCTCTCGGGCGAACCTTCGCTGATCGCCTCGACCTCGACACATGAGTACAGCTTCCGCATGACGCCGAGGATGTGCGTCGCTGCCAGCTTGGCCGTGTCTCGCACGAAGGCACGAAGGCGTGCCGGCTCGTCGAGCAGCCGTGCCACCAGCACATCCTTGGTCTCCTCGGACAGCGGCTGCTCGGCGTCGACCACGACAAGGAGCGCTCGAGCCCCTTCCTGGTACTGTGCCGATTGGGCCTCGCCTGACTCTATGCAAGCCTTGAGGTCCCCGGACCTGAGAGGCGACCTGCACAAGTTGGGGTTGGTAAGCGCAAGGGAAAAACTCAAAAGGAATTTAAAAGCTACTGATACTGACACTTACTCTCGGCGTTGGCCCTTGCCTTCTCCGTGGCCACCAAGTCCTCCTTGGCCTTACGTAGTCGGTCCTCGGCATCTCGGTGTGCCACAGCCAAGTCCTCCTCGGACTTTCGCAGCTTAGCCTTAGCCTCCTGCCGAGCAGCGTCCGAGACCTTAAGAAGCTTTCGAGCGCTGTCCAACTATGCCTGGAGCTTCTCGGCCATAAGGTTGGCCTCCTTGGTGACCACCCCGAGCCTCTTGGCGTTTGCTATGGCCTCGCCGGCCTTTGTACAATAAGAAGAGTGAGCAGTCCACTTCATAAGAAGCTTTGACGAGTTGGGCGGGAGACTTACGCTGGGAAGAGAGGGCATGTAGAACCTCGAGCTCAGCCACCTTTGCCTCGGCAACACGGCTCCTCTCCTCTAGCCCGGACCGCCCTGGCGGACTGCGAACGACGGGCAAGTCCCTGCAAGCACAAGGCATCAGAAACAAAAGAAGTTTGTACTTACCATATAGAGATCGCGAACGTGATGAAGCGCCCAGTCAAACTCACCTACCCCTTTCGCCTTGGAGTCGGAGGACTTCTCGACCACCACCCCGACATCCGGAGCGGGCTGGTCCTCGGCACCCTCGATGACCATCACCTTGGGTTCTGAGGCGGGCTGGAGTTTGGCACCCTCAAGACCACCACCTTGCACTCCGAGGCGGGCTGGGTCTTGGCCACCTCCCCAGTCGGCTCGGACTCGGGGGCTCCCTCGTCAGCCGAGGTTGCACCAGCTACTGCGGCGGCAGTGACTATGAGGGGGAGGGGGAACAAGTCCTAGCCCACCAAAATCTACTCTTCGCCGACTTCACCGGTCGCCTCCGAGACCGGCTCAGGCTCCGCCTCCGTCGCCGACTAGTCCTTGGCCTAACTAGCCCCTGACAGCGCAACCACCATGTCCACGTCGGCTGAAGGCGGGTCGTGTCACACCCTGAGGTGTTTTCCCCTTTTAAAAAAAATCGAAAGAAAAATCGCAAGAAAAATAGTTGGAATTTAACCTGGAGCGAACAAATAATTTTAAAAGCAAAAATCTAAATGAAAATGGCATGGTAGGATTTTTCCTAATTCTACATGTCAAAATACACTAACAAGATTTTTAAGTTGAATTTTCAGAGCACTAGAAATAATTTTTAACCAATTAAAATCAAAATCGGAATTAATAAATCCCAGGAAAAATCATTTCTCTCTCCTTCCGTCCTTTTTCCCCGCCCAAACCAGCCTGTGGGCTGCAGGCCCGAGCCGACGGCACAGCTCTCCCGCGCGCCCGCGCCTCCCCTCTCTCCCTTGCGGGCCGACCGAAGGCCGCGGCTCGCTTAACCTTTGTGCCCGACGGTAAGTCTGTTTTCCCCCTTTCCTCCGGGACGCTGACAGGTGGAGCCCACCTATCAGATCCGTCCCTGACCTCCGGCCGCCTCGGCGCCATTTCTGCCACCCCGCCCCATGCGGATCTCACGCGCCTGCCTCCCCCCGCACCTCGGGACGCCGCCCGCCTTTACTCCCCTGCCCCTCCCGCCGGCTTTAATCTCCCCGGCCGCCGATCCCGCTCTTCCTAATGGCCGGATTTAATCACCGGCCATTAAACCCCCAAATTCCTCCCTCTCATAACTCCGGCGAGGAATTACTCCCCCCCGGTCACCATCGACCCCACGTCCCCTTTAAAAGCCGCCCCTCGGCCTTCCCGTCCTTCCTACACCCTCACTCGAGCTCTCCTCTCTCTCTTGATCCGACACCGTGCGCCCAAGCTGTCGAGACCGTCGCTGGCTTTCGGTCGCGTTTCCCCTTCACCCCGAGCCGCCCCGGACCTTGCCGCCGTCTCCATCTCCATCCTCGGTGCCCGAGCTCCCTCGGCCGCCCCTCCCAGCCACTTCCCGTCGCCTTCCTCAGCATCCGCGCCATCTTCTTCCCCACCTCCGGCATCCTCGCGGTGAGCCACCCCTTCCCGCCCTCTCGGTCCGAGCCCGCGTCACCGCTTGCGGGTGCGTGCGGCTCCGCCCGCGCGTGAGCCGCGACACTCCGCTGCCCCGCGCCGCCGCACGAATGGCGCCGGCCGGTCTCCGGCCGCCGTGCGCCATCGTCGGCCGTCCGTGCCGCCCGCGACCCTCCCCCGCCGTCCAATATGTCGAGGCAGATCGGAGCCGTCCGTTCCCCATGCCCGCATGGCATGCCACATGGTCGCTACCTCGGCACCATGTGTGCGCCACGTGGTGCACCGCTCCCTCTCGGCCCGTGGACCCAGTCCACCGTGGACCGGTGCTCCCACGGCCGATGACGTCAACATTCGGCCACTGACGTCAGCCCTAGCTGTTGACGTCATTCCTGGGACTTATTGCGCAATAAATTATTAAGGACTTTTTATGCTTGAGTAAAAACACAAAAAAACTTCTAAAAATTATATCTTTTCAATCCAAGCTCCGTTTTAGCCCATTCAAATTTCATTAAATTCATAAAAATGCCAAGAATACATTAAAAATAATTTTGTTCCCTGTTTCAATAGCTTTTTAGCATGTTTTGTTGAAGTGCTTTGTTTGTCGTTTAGACCCCAGTAGTTCCTCCGACCCGGTGTACTTTGAAGTTGTCGCAGAGTTTCCCCAGTCCGAAGAGCAAGGAAAGTCATGCTTTATTATTGATTATATTGCTCCTATTTTTGCTAAAACACCTGTTTTATTCTATTAAACTGCATTTATTTTTGAATGTCATCTCATGGGGAATATTACACCGTATGGTTAGATCTAAGCCTTAGGCTTGCCACCCTAACGCCTTTGAAAAACTTGGGATAACAACATGACTAGCTTATAGGCCCAGGTTATGCTTAGACCAGCTTAGACTTACTAGCACACTAAATGGGTAATTTCATCTAGACTACATTATGTTGGACACATGAAATGAATGATATAATCCGAGGACTTTGTGGACCAGACTAATAACTAAAACATGACAAATGGTGGGCTGTGTGTGCTGTGGTTTTGATAGTGGTGCCCATGGCATTCAAGGACCGGTTCACGGGAAACCCTCGGAAGAATGACCGTACAAACCACAAGCCAGAATGGGCAACGGTGGGTCCTGTAGTGTAGCTTTTCCTAGCCGACGAACCCAGGGAAGGGTGAGCGGGATGGAGTGCCAGTCGGCCCCGGTATAAGGGTTGTTGGGCTGCTAGATTCACCGAGGCACTCGGGGGGCTGCCCACGTCCTAGGGACGGGAGTGGGGGCGAAACCTTGGTGCGGTTCCCTTGGTTTGCGGGGGGTTATACGAAAGGTCCTATCGCAGTCCCTTTTCGGGGTACCGTGGCGGTATTTCGGCGCACGGGAAGCTGTGTTGTGGGGCTGTGTCTTGTGGGTACAGTTGTACACCTCTGATCAGAGTAAAGCTATTCGAATAGCCGTGCCCACGGTTATGGGCGATCAACCGACTTCACCGTGATTAGTCCCACACTATTAAAACCTGATTATTGGAACATGACTAGTATGGTTGGATGGTTTGGGCCTGTCGCAATGTGGGGATAACGTTGGACAGTGTTGGCTTTCAATATGAATTAAATACTAGAACTACTACTATTTTGACATGTTCAAAACTCTTTTATTTGTAAAAACCCTAGCTGTTTGTGCTAAAGGCAAACCCGAGCCAAATCCTTGTCTTCCCCTTGCATTCATACCCTCTCTCTTCCGGTATGACTTGTTGAGTACGTGGAAGTACTCATCCTTGCCTCTTCACCAGAAGCTGAGCAAGAAGCCGAAGAAGAAGATGAAGTTGAGTAGGCTTTGTCTTGCACTCTGGAAGATGCATGTGGAATGGTTGAAGCCACGTGGCCAACGTCAAACTTAGGCGTAGGCCCTTTTCTTTTTCCGCTGCTCTTTTGTAATCTTTTTGTAATGTTTCTAAGACATGGAACTATAATATCAACAATTGTCGTATGTGTACCCTGGCTGGTCCTGGACAGGGGTTTTTAATACGCCTATAGCTTCGGAAATTCTGGTCTGAATTTCAGGGCGTGACAAGTTGGTATCAGAGCCAATTCCAGACCGTAGGAAAAGCCAAATGGAAAAACCCTAGGAGCCCTCTGAACTTTTTCATATGCATAAGTCCTGGCTTTTGGAGTCGTTTCGGGAAAACGTGTCTCTGTTTCCTCGGGGTTGGGGAGAATTTTGAGCGTCTTTCAAAACAGAAAATTTTGAAAACCAGGTCAGTCTAAGTGATAGAACTTTGAAGCTAAATTTGAAAGAAAAAAACATTTGCAATCTTATTCGACAGTCAGTCGGGATTTTTCTAAGGGAGCAAAGTCCTAAGTCCAGATAGGAGGGAATGGCCGCTGATTTTATACCTATTATAACTAAGCATCTATTTTAAGCATTACCTCATCATCTAGGGGATGTCGTTAGAAGCTTTACTTAGCCCCATGAAAATGCTTCTAAAAAACCCTTCTTTTATCGTTTACTTCACTTGAGTCCTTTACCATTTATCTAACTTGGGTTTGAGCATGCATTGATCCCCTACCTTGTCTTCTCTAGATGGCAGGTCGTCCCGTCACCAACAACGGTCAGGGTCTGAAGGGTTTCGTCACGGAACTGGCAAGGATGGCTTTGGTAGTAGGCTGTCCTGGTGCACCCGAGTACATTGTCGTCTCACCTTTTGGTAGCAAGTTGCCCCATCAGGTCCGTTTGGAGATGCACAGCTTCGTCGGCACCAACATCCTGAACATGGTGGTCAATACTTCGGGAGGAACGGATGAGCATGCCTGCCAAGAGGCTGCTTACCTGATGCTGGCCCGGATGAGGGAGATGCATGACTACCATCTCCGCCACTCTGCCTACCGTTTCCATCCCCGACGCGGAAGTTTGTCAGTTGTCAGCTCCTTCCAATCCGCCGAAGGAGAGAACTACAACACCTTCTCTCACATGAGGAATGTGATTGAAGGGTTGGGCAAGATGCATTCATACCTTCATATGGCAGTCAAAGCCCTGAATGACCAGAAGATTCTGAGGATCAAGAGCCTGAAGGATGAGGTGGATCGCCTCAAGAAAGAAATCGCCATCCTGAAAGGACTTCCACCCCCCAACATCCTTCGGATCAGGATCACGCCTCGGAAGAACACCAAGGCCCTGGTGCGGATGCAGCTAGCGCCTAGGGTTCCCCTTCCTGCTCTGCCTCCTTCCCCAGCCCCTGCACCAGTGCCAGTCCCTACTCCTGCTCCGGTCCCCACTTCGACCCTAAGCAGTGGAGGAGGATGGATCTCCATGTCCAGCAGCAGCAGAGACAGTAGCAGTGGTAGCTCCAAGAGCCCAGGCAGAAAAGAGGAGTTAGCAAGCTCTCGAAGCCGCTTGAAGGAAAAGGAAGACGGGAACTCCCAAGGGAGTGGTTTCGACTCCATTGACTGCGGAAGCCGCTCTGACCCCTAGAGTGTCGCCACCCTAGTTTACCGTTTTCCCTAATTTTCCTGCTTGTTTAGTTGTTGTGTGTTAGGAGTGTTGTGTGTGGGGTAGCGGTCACCCTGTATCAAGTGTGGGTATGGGTTGTCCGGTTAAGGATGTTGAGTGTGTTTTAAGTGTTTTAATAAAGAACAGATCAAAACGAGTAATAAAGATCAGCTTCTCAGTCCAATCTGTTTTACTCCTTCTCTCGCCTTATTCGTTCCGCTCCTTCAGATGGTGAACACCAGGAACGACAACACCAATACCAACACTGAGTCAGCAAAAAACAACATCAGAGCTAATGGCAACACCCCACCTCCTCCACCCGAGAACATCACCTTGGCTCAAGTCTTAGCCAACCAAACCCAAATGATGGATGCAATGATGCAGCAAATGCAATAGCAGCATCAACAGATGTGGTTGCAAATGATGCAACAGTTTCAACAGCAGAACCATAACCATAATGACCAGTTCGCACCGCCACCTCCCCCACAAAACAAATTGTCGGAGTTTCTCTGTGTCCGACCCCCAACCTTCTGTAGCACCGCAAATCCCATGGAAGCCAACGATTGGCTCAATGCCATATAAAAGAAGATGGACCTACTACAGTGCACAGACCAAGAAAGGGTGTCTTTTGCAACCCACCAACTCCAAGGACCCGCCTCACATGGTGGGACAACCTCCTAGTCACACGTCGGGCAGACGCACCTGCAGTCACTTGGGCAGAGTTCTGCCAGCAATTTCGGAAAGCACACATTCCTGGAGGGATTGTGGCACAGAAGAAAAGGGAGTTAAGATCCCTTGAACAAGGCAACCGAACAGTCATGGAATACCTGCATGAGTTTAATCGCTTAGCACGTTATGCACTGGAGGATGTGCGCACTGACGGCGAACGTCAAGAAAAGTTCTTGGCCGGACTTGATGATGAGTTAACGGACAAGCTCATCTCAGGTGAATACGTTGATTTTGAAAAATTGGTTGACAAAGCTATTCGTCAAGAAGATCCGCGTAACAAGATGCTTAAGAAACGGAAGGCGGTTCAGTTCAGACAACAGCCTCAACAAGGGATCCCCCAACAGCCACGTTTCACTCCCGGAGGTCAGGGCGGACCTATTACCATGATCGTCTGCCAACATCGACCTTACCACCCTGGAAACTTCCAAAACAGTGGAAGCCACTTTGGGCAGCCGCAGCGAAATCCCGCCCCGCGTCCACCAATGGCGCAGCCGCCACCGCAACCCAAGCTAGCACCGCCGAAGAAGGACTCGGGATTTAAATCAGGCAACTGTTTCAACTGTGGAGAACCTAGACACTTCGCAGATAAGTGTCCAAAACCCAAGCGTGCACCCCGGTTCGTCCAAGCCAGGGTGAATCATGCATCAGCAGAGGAAGCCCAAGATGCACCAGAAGTAATACTGGGTATGTTCCCTGTGAACTCCTTTACCGCATCAGTCTTGTTTGATTCGGGTGCAACCCATTCATTCATATCAAAAGCATTTGTGGGGACACATGGGTTGTCAGATCGAAACTTAAGATACCCATGCGGGTTCAAACCCTCGGGAAACATTTGAACACTGCCCACTTCTGTCCTTCGGTGGCAATAGAAATCCAAGGATCCCCCTTTCTAGCCAACCTTATCCTTCTGGAGTCACAAGGCCTAGATGTCATCCTTGGTATGGACTGGCTAACCCGTTATAAAGGCTTGATCGATTGCATGAGTCGCACGATCACCTTGACCAGTGGTGAAGGGAGGGAAGTGATTTTCCGCTCCCCTAAACCATCGAGGGGAATAGCAAGCCTGAATCGGATCTCAGTCAAGGAGAAACCTGAAGGGGAAGGAAAAGACCTAAAGAAGTTAGAGGATATTCCCGTGGTTGGCGAGTACCCGGAAGTCTTCCCGGAAGACCTAACCACGATGCCGCCTGAAAGAGAAATAGAGTTTCGGATTGACCTAGTCCACGGCACTGCCGATCCACAAGAGGCCTTATAAAATTGGAGCCAATGAGTTGGCGAGGTCAAGAAGCAAGTGGACGAACGATTCTGGAAAGGATATATCTGCCCGAGCACATCGCCCTGGGGTGCTCCAGTAATATTTGTGGAGAAGAAGGATAAGACCAAGAGGATGTGCGTCGACTATCACGCACTCAACGAGGTCACTATTAAGAACAAGTATCCCCTTCCTTGGATTGATGATTTGTTTGATCAATTAAAGGGAGCAAAGGTGTTATCTAAGATAGACTTGCGGTCAGGCTATCATCAGCTAAGGATTCGAGAGGAGGACTTTCCCAAGACCGCTTTCATCACTCGATACGGTTTGTACGAGTGCAAGGTCATGTCCTTCGGACTTACCAATGCCCCAGCCTTTTTCATGAACTTGATTAACAAAGTGTTTATGGAATTTCTGGAAAAGTTCATCATAGTGTTCATCCATGACATTCTGATCTACTCCAAGACGGAAGAAGAGCACGAGCACCATCTTCGGTTGGTACTCGAAAAGTTAAGAAACCACTAGCTCTATGCTAAGTTCAGCAAGTGTGCTTTTTGGTTAAAGGAAATACAATTCCTTGGTCATATCATGAACGCCCAAGAAGTCACGGTGGATCTTTCCAATTGGAAGCAGTAACCAAGTGGACTCCACCCAAAACCGTCCCCCAAATCAGGAGTTTTCTTGGACTTGCGGGATATTACCGTCGGTTCATTGAGAATTTCTTGAAAATTGCAAAGCCAATGACCCAGTAGTTGAAAAAGGATGAAAAGTTTAAGTGAACCACGGAGTGTGACAACAGTTTTGAAGAACTTAAGAGAAAACTGGTGTCCGCACCAGTATTGATCTTGCCAGATCAAACCAAGGATTTCCATGTCTATTATGACGCATCTCGCCAAGGGTTGGGTTGTGTGTTGATGCAAGAAGGAAAAGTGGTCGCTTATGCTTCCTGCCAGTTGAGACCTCATGAGTCTAACTATCCAACCCATGACTTGGAACTAGCGGCAGTCGTCCACGCTTTGAAAATATGGCGACATTACCTCGTCAGTAATCGGTGTGAAATGTATACGGATCATAAGAGCCTAAAATACACTTTCACCCAACTGGATTTGAACCTACGTCAGCGAAGATGGTTGGAGTTGATCAAGGATTATGACCTAAGTATACACTATCACATTGGCAAAGCTAATGTGGTAGCTGATGCTTTGAGCCGAAAGAGTTACTGCAACTCTATCCACATAAAAGGGAGATGTGAACAGTTACAACAGGACCTAGAGCGCCTAAACCTGGGAATTGTCGAACACGGATTTGTGGCTGCTCTTGAAGCCCAACCCACACTCTTAGACCAAATTCGCATAGCTCAAGCCTCGGATCCTGACATAACTGAGCTTAAGAAGAAACATGAGGGTTGGAAAAGCTCGTGATTTCACAGAGGACGAGCATGGAACGATCTGGATGGGCACAAGGATGTGCGTACCAGAGGATAAAGAACTGAAAAAGTTAATCCTAACCGAAGCTCATCAGAGTCAGTATTCAATCCACCCAGGAAGCACCAAGATGTACCAAGATCTTAAGGAGAAATTTTGGTGGGTCAGCATGAAAAGAGAAATCGCAGAGTTTGTCGCGTTGTGCGATGTGTGCCAAAGAGTGAAGGAAGAACACCAAAGACCTGTAGGGTTACTCCAACCTCTCCAAATTCCGGAATGGAAGTGGGAGGAAATCAGGATGGACTTCATCACAGGATTACCCCGGACATCGTCAGGGTACGATTCCATCTGGGTTATCGTCGACCGACTCACTAAAGTAGCCCACTTCATCCCAGTGCACACCACCTACACAGGAAAGAGACTGGCAGAACTGTATCTCGCACGGATCATGTGTCTCCATGGGGTACCCAAGAAGATAGTATCAGATCGTGGTAGTTAGTTCACCTCCAAGTTTTGGCAGAAGCTACAAGAGGAACTTGGCACCCGATTGAATTTCAGTACGGCCTACCACCCTCAAACCGATGGTCAGACCGAGCGAGTGAACCAGATTTTGGAAGACATGTTGTGGGACTGTACTCTCGACTTCCGAAAAACATGGGACAAGAGTCTGCCCTACGCGGAGTTCTCTTACAACAACAGCTATCAGGCCAGTCTACAGATGACACCTTTCAAAGCGTTGTACGGACGAAAGTGTCGTACCCCGCTCTTTTGGGACCAAACTGGCGAGCACCAGTTGTTTGGGACCGAAGTGTTAAGCGAAGCGGAAGAAAAGGTCAAGACAGTAAGGGAGAGGCTGAGAATCACACAGTCTCGGCAAAAGAGTTACGCAGACAACCGTCGAAGGGACCTAACGTTCGAGGCAGGTGATTATGTGTATCTTCGAGTCACCCCGCTTCGAGGAGTGCACCGTTTTCGAACGAAAGGCAAGTTCGCACCACATTTTGTGGGACCATACCAGATAAGGAACGTCGAGGAGAAGTAGCTTACCGGCTCGAGCTCCCACCCTCCATGGCTAGCATCCATGATGTATTCCACGTCTCACAACTTAAAAAGTGTCTAAGCGTACCAGAAGAATAGACGAGCCCGGATCAGGTAGAGATTCAGGAAGATTTGACTTGTGTGGAGAAACCGGCGTGCATCCTCGAAACCAGTGAGCGGAGAACCCAGAACAAGGTTATCAGGTTCTGCCGAGTTCAGTGGACTCATCACTCAGAAGAAGAGGCCACCTGGGAAAGGGAAGATGAGCTAAAGGCCGCTCATCCCTATCTCTTCGCCAGTACCTCCGAATCTCGGGGTCGAGATTCCGTTTAGGGGGTAGGTTTGTCACACCCCGAGGTGTTTTCCCCTTTAAAAAAATCGAAAGAAAAATCGCAAGAAAAATAGTTGGAATTTAACCTGGAGTGAACAAATAATTTTAAAAGCAAAAAATCTAAATGAAAATGGCATGGTAGGATTTTTCCTAAATTCTACATGTCAAAATACACTAACATGATTTTTAGTGGAATTTTCGAGCACTAGAAATAATTTTTAACCAATTAAAATCAAAATTGGAATTAATAGAACACGGGAAAAATAATTTCTCTCTCCTTCCGTCCTTTTTCCCCGCCCAAACCGGCCTGTGGGCCGCCGGCCCGAGCCGACGGCCCAGCTCTCCCACTCGCCCGTGCCTCCCCTCTCTCCCTTGCGAGCCGGCTGAAGGCCACGGCCCGCTTAACCTTTGCGCCCAACGGTAAGTTTGTTTTTCCCCCTTTCTCTCGGGACGTTGACGGTGGGGCCCACTGTCGATCCGTCCCGACCTCCGCCGCCCGACGCCATTTCCGCCGCCCGCCCCGCGCGGATCTCACGCGCCCGCCTCGCCTCGCGCCGACGCAGCCGCAATTACTTCCCCGCCCTCCCACCGGCCTTAATCTCCCCGGCCACCGCTCCCGCGCCTCCTAATGGGGATTTAATCGCCGGCCATTAAACCCCCAAATTCCTCCCTCCCTTAACTCGGCGAGGAATTATTCCCCTCCCGGCCACAACCGACCCCCTCCGTCCCCTTTAAAAGCCGCCCTCGGCCTCCCCGTCCTCCCCACGCCCTCAATCGAGCTCTCCTCTCTCTCTTGCTCCGGCACCGTGCGCCCAAACTCCCGAGTCCGTCGCCGGCTTTCAGTCGCGTTTCCCTGTCGCCCCGAGCCGCCCCGGACCTCACCGCCGTCTCCATCTCCATCCCTCGTCGCCAAAGCTCCCTCGCGGCCCTCCCCGCCGCTTCCCGTCGCCTTCCTCACCATCCGCGCCGTCCTCTTCCCCATCTTCGGCATCCTCGCGGTGAGCCACCCTTTCCTGCCCTCTCGGTCCGAGCCTGCGTCGCCGCTTGCGGGTCCGTGCGACTTCGCCCACGCATGAGCCGCGGCACTCCACCGCCCCACGCCGCCGCCCGATTGGCGCCGGTCGATCTCCTGCCGCCGTGCGCCATTGCCGGCCATCCGTGCCGCCGCGCCCCTCCGGCCATCGATGCGCCTCGGCGGATCGGAGCCGTCCATTCCCATGCCGGCGTGGCACGCCACGTGGCTGCCACCTCGGCACCCCGTGTGCGCCACGTGGTGCACCGCTCCCTCTCGGCCCATGGACCCGGTCCACCGTGGACCGGTGCTCCCACGGCCGATGACGTCAGCATTCGGCCGCTGACGTCATTCCTGGGACTTATTGCGCAATAAAAATCATATCTTTTCAATCCGAGCTCTGTTTTAGCCCATTCAAATTTCATTAAATTCATAAAAATGCCAAGAATACATTTAAAATGGTTTAGTTCCCTGTTTCAGTAGCTTTTTAGCCTGTTTTGTTGAAGTGCTTTGTTTGTTGTGTAGACCCCGGTAGTTCCTCTGACCCGGTGTACTTTGAAGTTGTCGCAGAGTTTCCCCAGTCCGAAGAGCAAGGCAATTCATGCTTTATTATTGATCATATTGCTCCTATTTTTGCTAAAAGACCTGTTTTATTCTATTAAACTGCATTTATTTTCGAATGTCATCTCATGGGGAATATTACACCGTATGGTCAGATCTAAGCCTTAGGCTTGCCACCCTAACCCCTTTGATAAAATTGGGATAACAACATGACTAGCTTATAGGCCTAGGTTATGCTTAGACCTGCTTAGACTTAATAGCACACTAAATGGGTAATTTCATCTAGACTACATTATGTTGGACACATGAAATGAAGGATATAATCCGAGGACTTTGTGGACTAGACTAATAACTAAAACATGACAAATGGTGGGTTGTGGGTGCTGTGGTTTTGATAGTGGTGAAGGGTTACGCGGAAGCTATGCTAGCCGAAAAACAAAACTTCTCTACCGCGCAAACCAGGAACACTTGCAAGTAAGGGCCGATAGATCGTTACCGATTGGAGTGTGCAGCGGAAACAGCCAATCAGGGCTATCCAATCTGCAACTATGTAGCAGATGATAGCCGATTCCTGGGGACAGCCGATTCACCAATCAACCGATTTGAGTCGTCCGACCGCGTTCTAGCGCCTCGCTCCGATGCGCCCGACCGCAGCCGATTCGAAGCCGATCAACAACGCGCAACGTAGCAGCGCCTCTACCGGTATCCACACGTCCGGGGACAGAGCGCCGTACACCCGTGTGCTAGCACGCGATGCAAGGCTAGGGTTTTGGCTCGAAGGTGGGAGGGTTTCCGTGGAGTTTGATCTCGGTGACTTGCAAATCAATTGACTTGATTGACCTCCACCTCTCCACCCCTCCCTCCTTTATATAGAGTTGGCCGCGGGACTCGTGGCCGATCGGGACACTATTTCAAATCGGATCCTATCGAATCTCATAGAGTCGGCTGCCCATACGTCGTAAGCCCAAAGGACTCTATCCGATCGGATCCCTATCCGATCAAGCCGTATTCGAGTCCAACTCGAATGCTGTTCTTATCACCTTAAGCGTGCGACCCCGAGGTTCGGGTATACTTGGTTTCGGCTATAGTCTCACTTAGCCGATCGTCGGCTCGAGTCCAACTCAGCCGCACTGTCAATGCGGCGCCTAGCGGCACATATTGACACCATAGTATACAAGAATATAATATCAGCTCGAACCTGTAATGTGTACACAAATCCCTTTGCTCACGATACCGGTTAAGCTATAGGCAAGATGTGTGCCATCCCTTCAATAGCTTAACCTTTCACTCGAACCGTATTGGATTATCGTCCGTTGATTGACTCCTCAATCAAGTTAGCATGGCCATGCATTTCCATAATCCATTACCTCGAGGGCCAAGAGATATCTCTCCAAAGGAGGGGCAAATTCCATCTTGATCACTCACATCCCACTCCATGTTTCATAGCAAACCCGAAGACTACTTTTATAACTACCCGATTACGGAATAGCGTTTGGTAGTCCCAAAGTAGGCTACTACACATGTTGGAATCCATGGTGATCTCGGGTCCAAGGACTTTGTACCAACACTACCGAGACCAACTAATGTCACATTAATTCCTGTAGTGTCTCATGGTGGGTCTATCCAACAATGTGTTCTCTAACACATATGTCCATGTTTATTGATTTGGTATCTCCATACCCATGATCTATGAGACATGATCATCAATCAATAAACATGCCGATCTTAGAATCATATTTGTTCCAACAATATGACATATGATCGAGGATCGTTTAGAAATAGATTCATATAACGAGTCTCATAAATAAGTCACGTACTTATTGATCAATACAAGATGTCTATTTCATGGAACCGAATAACACTTTATTCATAAATACATAAACATTGACGTTATATCCAACATCTCCATGTTGCCTCTAGGGCATATCACTAACAATCTCCCACTTGCACTAGAGTCAATCATGTAAGTATCTAATACCCATTGCTCTTGTGTGCGCCTCATGCTTCGGGCGAGGAGAGGTTTTGTCGCGGATCGGCTATGTTGAGATCCGTGTGCACTTTGCATATCTTGACATCACCTCTGTCCACTATCTCGCGGATGAGATGATATCGCCAAAGTATGTGTTTGGACTTCTGATGTGACCTCGGCTCCTTGGCTTGCGCAATGGCTCCACTATTATCACAATAGAGAGACATTGGACCGTAGTACTAGTCATCACACCAAGCTCGAAATGAATTTCTTGATCCAAACAGCCTCCTTTGCGGCTTGAAGCGGCAATGTACTCGGCCTCCGTTGTAGAATCGGCAACGGTATCCCGCTTGGAACTCTTCCAGTGTCGCCTCCGTTTAGGCGAAACACGAACCCAGATTGCGATCTATAATCATCCTTGTCCGTTTGGAAGCTAGCATCGGTGTAACCACTTACAACGAGCTCTTCTTCACCTCCATAGACTAGGAACATATCCATAGTTCTTCTCAAGTACTTAAGGATATTCTTTACGGTAGTCCAGTGACCTTCACCTGGATCGATCGAGTATCTTCTCGTAGCACTTAAAGCGTACGAGACATGCGGGCGTGTACAAAGCATGGCATACATGATGGATCCAATTGCCGAAGCATATGGAACCATACCCATCTTATTCCGCTCATCATGTGTCCGAGGACACCGATTCTTGCTAAGATTAATGCCATGTGACATGGGCAAGAAACCTTTCTTGGAATCATGCATGTTGAACCTTTTCAACACCTTGTCAATGTATGTATTTTGGCTTAATCCAATTAGCCTCTTGGATCTATCTCTATAGATCCGAATGCCCAATATGTATGCTGCCTCCCTAAGTCTTTCATGGAAAAACTATTTTTCAATGAAGACTTGACGGATTATAGCATAGGGATATCATTTCCAATCAGTAATATGTCATCCACATATAAGATTAGAAATACAATTGCGCTCCCACTGACCTTTTGTAAACACAGGCCTCCTCTTCATTTTTTATGAAACCAAACCCTTTGATTACTTCATCAAAATGAATATTCCAACTCCGAGATGCTTGCTTCAATCCATAAAAGGATTTTCGTAGCTTGCATATCTTTCCAGCGATTCTCGGATCGACAAAACCCCGAGGTTGTATCATGTATACATCCTCGCTTAGGTTTCCATTTAGGAAAGCCGTTTTGACATCCATCTGCCATATCTCATAATCGAAATATGCAGCAATCGCTAGGATAATCCGAAAAGATTTAAGCATTGCGACGGGCGAGAAGGTTTCATCATAGGTCTTAGGCTCATCGTTGTCCAACAACAATATATCACGTTGTTCCGCACTTTGTGTACTCGGGCGCACAACGTGATCTTTCGGACCTCCGTGGGGATAGTGTATCTACACCGGTGGCGCAACACTTTGCTCCTCCTGTTGTGGTTCGTGGTCGCTAAAACATTTTCTCGGTGTTTCTTGAACTTCTTCAAGATGCACCCTACTCCCACTAACCCTTCTTGAAAGAAACTCTTTCTCCAATAAAACACCGTGTCGGGCGACAAACACTTTGCCTTGTTCCCGATTATAAAAGTAATATCCCTTAGTTTCCTTAGGATATCCCACAAAGAAGCACTTGTCGATTTGGGTGTGAGCTTGTCGGACGTAAACGTTTTACATAAGCTTCGCATCCCCAAATTTTGAGAAAAGACAAACTAGGGGTTGCCCTGTCCATATCTCATATGGTGTCTTTTCAACCGACTTAGATGGAACTCTATTTAGTGTGAACGTAGCTGTTTCAAGAGAATATCCCCGAAGGATAACGGAAGATCACTTTGGCTCATCATCGACCGCACCATGTCCAACAAGGTGCGATTTCTCCGTTCGGACACTCCGTTCCATTGTGGAGTTCTGGCGGAGTCAGCGTGGAACAATTCCACAATCTTTCGAGATGATTACCAAACTCTTGGCTCAAGTATTCCCCTCCACGATCGATCATAGAAACTTGATTGTTTTCCCCAAATGATTTTGTACTTCATTCGTGAATTCTTTGAACTTTTCAAAGGATTCGGACTTATGCCTCATTAAGTAGATATAACCATATCTACTAAAGTCATCGGTAAAGGTAATGAAGTCGATAACCACCTCTAGCCGTTGAGCTCATTGGTCCACATACATCGGTATGTACGAGTGCCAACAAGTCACTTGCTCTTTCACGTGTCCCGTGAAAGGTGCCTTTGTCATCTTACCAAGTAAACAAGACTCACATGTCTCAAATGATTCAAAATCAAAAGAGTGAAGCAGTCCATCCTTATGGAGCTTCTCCATGCGTTTCTTATTTATATGGCCTAAGCGACAATGCCGGATAAACGTGAGGTTTGTATCATTAGAGAGTTGCCTTTACGTATTAATGTTATAGATGGGAGACACTTCAAGATTCAAAACGTATAATCCATTCACCAATGGAGCATGAAAATAGAACATATCTCGAGATATATTGAACAACCATTGTTCATTGATCTAAAATCATATCCTTCCGCTTGCAAACATGAAGCGGAAATAACGTTTTGACATAGTGTTGGAACACAATAACAATTATTTAATTCCAAAACTAATCCCGAAGGTAGATGAAGTGGTATCGTGCCGATAACAAGCGTAGCAACGCTTGCTCCATTGCCGACGCGCAGTTCACCTCACCCCTTCTCAAGCCTCTACTTCTTCTCATTCCGCAAGCGACTTGCAAATATGAGCTACGATCCGGTATCGAATACCCAAGAGTCGTAGGTGAAGTAGCAAGATTAATGTCTATAACATTAATACCGAAGCGAAGTCATACTTTGCTTCTTTTTGAGATCCTCCATGTACTTCTTGCAGTTCCTTTTCCACGGCCTATCTCCTTGCGGTAGAAGCAAACGACATCGATGCCGCCGACCCCTTCTTGCCCTTCTTTGCATTAGAGGCACTCGCGATCTCATCGGGAGTTAACTTCCTCTTGGTGCAAAGGTTCTTGACAGTGGTTTGCGCTTAGCCTTCGCATCATCATCACATGATGACCATTTTTCTCGGATACTCTCCTCATTGTCTTTAGCATCCCATGCAATTCAGCCAAGGTTCTATCCATATTGTTCATGTGATAATTCAATATGAATGGCTCGAAGCTCGGAGGGAGCGGCGGAGAATCACATCGTAGCCAACTCTTGGCTAAGGGGAAAACCTAGTTTTCCGGACTCTCAATGTAGCCAATCATCTTTATCACATGCGGATGACGGGATTCCCTCAACAAGCACGCACGCAAACAAGGACTTTGAGGTGTTGAACCTCTCGGCCCGAGCTTGGTTCTCAAACATGCCACGCAGCCCGTGAATAATAGTGTGAGCATTTGCTCTCATATTGCTTACGAAGCTCGGGGGACATTGTAGCAAGCATGAGACGCTTATGTCTAGGGCATCATTAGTGTGCTTCTCATAAGCCCTCCGTGCGGTTCCGGTGGCATTATTTGGCAAATCCTCGGGATAGGGTACTTCAAGAACGTACTCCTTACGCTCTTGCTTGAGAACAATTCTCAAGTTGCGATACCAATCCATAAAGTTTGTTCCGTTTAATTTTTCTTTCTCGAGAATAGATCGCAAATTAAAGGTACTGGGTGTAGTATTAGCCGCCATTTATTCTACAAAGAAAAGCAAAGTTTAGCACAATGTTTATGCTATGTCTTTTGTTAAACAATTTAACATAAGACTCTCATTACGTATTTTCCACCTTCCCTCTAGGTTACGTATTGGGTCAAGATCCACATGTTAGTTAATTTTCTAGTGAGCTTTGGCATCACTGCTAGAAAATTAGTAACATCGATAAGCAACTCCTTGCTAATCACATCTCTATGTGACTCTTGTTGTTTGTGTGGCATCTCTATGCCCCGGCCCCAACCTATGCCCCAAGGCCCAAAACTGTTTTGATGGCCTTGTTAAGTAAACCAAATGCTCCTGCATGTATATGTCCGACATATACCCCTCGTGTTATGATAGAGAATGGCACTCGCTTTGGCGGACCCACCATTGACGAGCATAACGGTGGACGTGCAACATTTGGAAGGGCATCATTACTACTTAATATTGTGAGGGATGCTATCCTATCAAACAAACATATCACATATGAAAGCAAGTAGAATAGCATGAAATAGTATGGCCCCCTTCACATGGGGATCTCTATCTCCACGCCGGTGTAGAGGATATCCATCTTCATCACCGTTCTTCCGAGTGTCAAATGCTTGATATCTTCAAACTAAGCTACTACTATAGAAGCTCTAATTGAATATTACATCGACTGCAGGTCATGAAAGAATATTACAAGCATTGCACGTATGAAAGAATATTACGGGGATTGCACATATGAAAGAATATTACATGCATTACATGCATCTCATACATACAATAGGGCTATACCATCTCAAAGCATTCTCTGCAAAAACAAGTTAGGCGTAGAAACGTTTTCTACCTATCGCGAGAGATACGGCACCGAGACGACCTACAAGGGGGTACGCACACGCCTACAATGTTTGCGTAGGCGCGAGGCGCAAACAAGATCGGACTACGAGATAGCTTCGGCATAATCACATTATACCGTTCCGATACACTATCAAGGAACGCTATCTCGAAGCCGACTCAAATCGAGTTATATGGAAATTGCTTCGACGTAATCACATTACGCCGTTCCGATACACTATCAAGGAACACAATTACCATTAACTCTCCTCAACGAATCCCGTAAAACCGATTGATCTAATCAACCCGTGCACAAAACTTGTTCCGATCCAATCTAAAACCTAAACTAAGCAAGATTAGCTCGATACCACTTGAAGGGTTACGCGGAAGCTACGCTAGCCGAAAAACAAAACTTTTCTACCGCGCAAACCAGGAACACTTGCAAGTAAGGGCCGATAGATCGTTACCGATTGGAGTGTGCGGCGGAAATAACCAATCAGCGCTATTCGATCGGGCGTGTAGCCGAGTGACAGCCGATTCCTGGGGACAGCCGATTCACCAATCAGCCGATTTGAGTCGTCCGACCGCGTTCTAGCGCCTCGCTCCGATGCGCCTGACCGCAGCCGGTTCGAAGCCGATCAACAGCGCGCAACGTAGCGGCGCCTCTACCGTATCCACACGTCCGGGGACGGAGCGCCGTACACCCGTGTGCTAGCACGCGATGCAAGGCTAGGGTTTTGGCTCGAAGGTGGGAGGGTTTCCGTGGAGTTTGATCTCGGCGACTTGCAAATCAATTGACTTGATTGACCTCCGCCTCTCCACCCCTCCCTCCTTTATATAGAGTTGGCCGACGGGACTCGTGGCCGATCAGGACACTTCAAAATCGGATCCTATCGAATCTCATAGAGTCGGCTGCCCATACGTTGTAAGCCCACAGGACTCTATTGAAGGGTTACGCGGAGGCTACGCTAGCCGAAAACAAAAACTTTTACCGCGCAAACTAGGAACACTTGCAAGTAAGGGCCGATAGATCGTTCCGATTGGAGTAGAGTGCGGCGGAATAGCCAATCGGGGCAATCCGATCCGAACAGTGTAGCCGATTCCCGGAGATAGCCGATTCGCCAATCAGCCGATTCGAGTCGTCCGGCCGCGTTCTCACGCCTCGCTCCGATGCGCCCGACCGCGGCCGATTCCACCACGGCCGATCGCTCCGATTGCGGCCGATCCAAGCCGATCAACGGCGCGCAACGTAGCAGCGCCTCTACCGGTATCCACACGTCCAGGACGAACGCCGTACACCCGTGTGCTAGCACGCGATGCAAGCTAGGGTTTGGCTCGAAAGTGGGGAGGGTTTCCGTGGAGATTGATCTCGACGACTTCTGTTGCACGCGATGCAATTGACGTGCCGCAGCTCTCCACCCCTCCCTCCTTATATAGAGTTTGCCGGCGGGACTAGTGGCCGATCAGGACTCTATTTTGAATCGGATCCTATCCGAATCTCACGAGTTGGCCGCCCACACGTCATAAGCCCATAGGACTCTATCCGATCGGATCCCTATCCGATCGAGCCGTATCCGAGTCCAACTCGAATGCCTGTTCTTATCCCCTTAAACGTGCGACCCTGTAGGTTTAGGTATACTCGGTTTCGGCTATATTCTAACTTAGCCGACCGTCGGCTCGAGTCCAACTCGGCGGACTGTCAACGGCGGTGCCTAGCGGCACATATTGACACCATAGTATACAAGAATATAATATCGGCTCTCGAACCTGTAATGTGTACACAAATCCCTTTGCCTCACGATACCGGTTAAGCTATAGGCAAGATGTGTGCCATCCCTTCAATAGCTTAACCTTTCACTCGAAACCGTATTGGATTATCGTCATTGATTGACTCCTCAATCAACTTAGCATGGCCATGCATTTCCGTAATCCATTACCTCGAGGGGCCCGAGATATCTCTCCAAAGGAGGGGCAAATTCCATCTTGATCACTCACATCCCACTCCATGTTTCATAGCAAACCCGAAAACTACCTTTATAACTATCCGATTACGGAATAGCGTTTGGTAGTCCCAAAGTAGGCTACTACACATGTTGGAATCCATGGTGATCTCGGGTCTAAGGACTTTGTACCAACACTACGAGACCAACTAATGGCACATTAATTCTGTAGTGTCTCATGGTGGGTCTATCCAACAATGTGTTCTCCAACACATATGTCCATGTTTATTGATTTGGTATCTTCATACCCATGATCTATGAGACATGATCATCAATCAATAAACATGCCGATCTTAGAATCATATTTGTTCCAACAATATGACATATGATTAGGGATCGTTTAGAAATAGATTCATACATAAAGAGTCTCATAAATAAGTCACGTACTTATTGATCAATACAAGATGTCTATTTCATAGAACTGAATAACACTTTATTCATAAATACATAAACATTGACGTGATATCCAACATCTCCATGTTGCCTCTAGGGCATATCACTAACATCTATCCGATCAGATCCCTATCCGATCAAGCCGTATTCGAGTCCAACTCGAATGCCTCTTCTTATCCCCTTAAGCGTGCGACCCTGTAGGTTTAGGTATACTTGGTTTCGGCTATAGTCTCACTTATTCGAGTCCACTATTGTCACAATAGAGAGACATTGGACCAGTCGTACTAGTCATCACACCAAGCTCAGAAATGAATTTCTTGATCCAAACAGCCTCTTTTGCAGCTTCAGAAGCAGGAATGTACTCGGCCTCCGTTGTAGAATCAGCAACAGTATCCTGCTTGGAACTCTTCCAGCTGACTGCGCCTTCGTTTAGGCAGAACACGAACCCAGATTGTGATCTATAATCATCCTTGTCCGTTTGGAAGCTAGCATCGGTGTAACCACTTACAACGAGCTCTTCTTCACCTCCATAGACTAGGAACATATCCTTAGTTCTTCTCAAGTACTTAAGGATATTCTTTACGGCAATCCAGTGACCTTCACCTGGATCTGACTGGTATCTGCTGGTAGCACTTAAAGCGTATGAGACATCTGGGCGTGTACAAAGCATGGCATACATGATGGATCCAATTGCCGAAGCATATGGAACCATACCCATCTTATTCCGCTCATCATGTGTCTAAGGACACTGATTCTTGCTAAGATTAATGCCATGTGACATGGGCAAGAAACCTTTCTTGGAATCATGCATGTTGAACCTTTTCAACACCTTGTCAATGTATGTACTTTGGCTTAATCCAATTAGCCTCTTGGATCTATCTCTATAGATCCGAATACTAATATGTATCTTGCCTCCCTAAGTCTTTCATGGAAAAACTATTTTTCAATGAAGACTTGACGGATTCTAGCGTGCCAGTTGGCCCCGGTATAAGGGTTGTTGGGCTGCCAGATTCACCGAGGCACTCGGGGGGCTACCCACGTCCCAGGGACAGGAGTGGGGGCGAAACCTTTGTGTGGTTCGCTTGGTTAGTGGGGGGTTATACGAAAGGTCCTATCACAGTCCCTTTCAAAGGTACCATGGCGGTATTCCAGCGCATGGAAAGCCGTGTTGTGGGGCTGTGTCTTGTGGGTACAGTTGTACACCTCTGATCAGAGTAAAGCTATTCGAATAGCTGTGCCCATGGTTATGGGCGATCAACCGACTTCACCGTGATTAGTCCCTCGCTGTTTAAACCTGATTATTGGAACATGACTAGTATGGTTGGATGGTTTGGGCCTGTCGCAACGTGGGGATAACGTTGGACAGTGTTGGCTTTCAATATGAATTAAATACTAGAACTACTACTGTTTTGACGTGTTCAAAACTCTTTTGTTTGTAAAACTCTAGCTGTTTGTGCTAAAGGCAAACCCGAGCCAAATCCTTGTCTTCCCCTTGCATTCATACCCTCTCTCTTCTGGTATGACTTGTTGAGTACGTGGAAGTACTCATCCTTGCCTCTTCACCAGAACCTGAGCAAGAAGCCGAAGAAGAAGATGAAGTTGAGTAGGCTTTGTCCTGCACTCTGGAAGATGCCTGTGGAATGGTTGAAGCCACGTGGCCAGCGTCAAGCTTAGGCTTAGGCCACTTTTCTTTTTTCGCTGCTGTTTTGTAATCTTTTTGTAATGTTTCTAAGATGTGGAACTGTAATATCAACAATTGTCTATGTGTACCCTGGCTTGTCCTGGACAGGGGTTTTTAATACATATATAGCTTCGTAAATTCTGGTCTGAATTTCTGGGCGTGACAGGTCGACACCTCTTGCCTCTACCTGGACGGTCGGCTCGGTCACCCTCTCCGGCTCCTCGGCATGGGGGTCGACGTCCACGGCTTGCTTGCTTAGAAGGGTTTGTCAGCACCTGAAAAACAAAAACAAAATGGCATTCCAGAGCATTGCATTTACCTCTTTGAGGCCCTGAACCCCATGGCAAGGCGTTTGGCCCTCTTTGGGGGCCCTGACGACTCCCCCTTGGGCGCCCCGGTCGTCGAGTCAGTCAACGACGACACGGGCTTCGCGTCGACCTCCCTCGAGCTCTCCTCGTCGGAGGAGACGACCAACTTCCGCGTCACGCCGGGGATCTTCAGACTCCTCAGCGGTGCCGTCTTCGCCTCTAGCTTTGACCGGGGGACCTCGAACTTCTTCCCTCTGACAACTCGGGCTTCCGAGAAATCGCCCTTCACCACTGGGGCCTCGGGGACCGGTGCCAGCAAGACATACATGGCCATTCCCTGTCAATGTCAGCACCTGGCAGGTAACGTGCCGAACAAAAAAAAGAAGAAGAACAAGTTAGGTCGGGCTTGCCTCTGTTCGTGGATTGGTGAGGCTGTTGCCCAGTGGGCCCTCCATGTCGGAGACTGCCGATCTCGAGAAGAAGCTAGTCAGCCTTTGCCGCACGCGCTCGATGGGGACTGTGGACTCTCTAGTCGGGTCCTGGCTGCCCGAGTACTCGAACGCAGGCCTCACCCTCTCGTTGCAGGGCTGAAGGCCTCGGAGGGCAAAGTTGAGTGCCACTGTCGCACCGGTCAGGCCCTGCTCCTTCAGGCGATCAACCCTGGCGACGAGTTCGCTGACTTGGCCCTGCTCGGCGGCAGGACAGATGGCCGACCAGGTGCTCATAAGGGTCAGCTCCTGGTAGATCTCGAGGGAGATCACCGGCTCGTGGTTCCTGATGTAGAACCTCTCGGCGTGCCATCCCTTGTTCGAGGATGTCAGATCAATAGGGATGTAGCGCCGAGCCATCCTCTCCCAGAATTGGATCCCGACCCCATCGACCACTCCGCCGACCGTCCTCAAAGACAGAAGTAATGGCGGAAGAGGTTGAAGTGCGGTTCTATCCCAAGATAGGCCTCGCAGAGATGGATGAAGATAGAAATTTGGAGGATGGAGTTCGGATTGAGATTGCAAAGGCGATGTCGTAATAGTGGAGCAAGCCCCGAACAAAGGGATGGGCCGGTACTCCAAAACCGCGAAGAAGAAAAGCGGCGAAGATGACTAACTCACCAGAGTGAGGGGTCGGGAACTGCTCCCCCCTGGCCGGGCGCCATTGTGCGGGCTCGCATGGTGGAAAGACATAGGCCTGCTGCAAGTCCTCCATCATCTCACTTCCCGCATGCAAGGGAACGAATGTCGAACCCCGCTTGGTCTCAACACCGCCTGTGGGCGAGGATCTCGCCACCTTCCCCACCTTCGATGACTTCTTGGGCGCCATGGACTTCAACAAGAAGAGACGACGGCCCTAGCGTTAGCAGACTACGCAGCGGCAGTGCAAGTGGTGGCTTAGCAAGCTCAAGCAACGCGGCGCCAGGAAGAAGATGCGAAGGAATTAGCACGAAGGAGTTGAAGATTTCTGTGAAAAGGGTGAAGAAGAAGAAGGCAAAGAGGCAGAAACTTAAAGGGAAAAGCAGTGGGCCCGCCAGTGATGTTCTCGATCGACGTGCGACACAGTTAACAGTATGCGCGATGTGCATGAGATGCCCCGGCCGCTTCGCCTCCCTGCCTGCCACGTCACCCCAATGGTGGATCTAGGCCATTGGATCTGCGGAGCAGTTAACGGCGTGGGCGACATGCGTTACATGTCCATCAACTCCACCCCCAATCCACCACGTCGCATGAACGAAAGATTTGGGCCGTTGATTTTGCAAGCCATTGGCGGTGGACAAGATGTCTGACAAGATGGGGTTGGCGCCCTGCCCGGCGCGTCAGCTCCCACGCGTGTCACGCGCATACCTAGGGGCTAATAATCGCCAAACAGGCTATCTCCTACAGGTTTTGTTTCTCCAATCTTTCCGATCGCCATTGGCCTCCAGGCCATGGCTTCTCCGACCTCGCTAAACGCCATCGATCTCTGGGCCATGGCTTCTCCCCCATCGCTGAACGCCATCGGCCTCCGGGCCATGGCTTCTCCAACATCACCGACCACCATCGGCCTCCGGGCCATGGCTTCTATGACCTCACCGACCGCCATCGGCCTTCGGGCCATGGCTTCTCTAGCCTCGCCGACCGCCATCGGCCTTCGGGCCATGGCTTCTCTAGCCTCGCCGACCGCCATCGGCCTTCGGGCCATGGCTTCTTCGACCTCGCCGACCGTCATCGGCCTCCAGGCCATGGCCCCGTCAACTCCATCGACCTTCGCCAGACAATGAACTACACGTCTCTCGGCTCATTGGCCCGTGCTAATTAAATCAGGTGATTTGACGAACACCGAGGGTTGATGCATAAAGCTTGACCTCGGGCCCGAATGTACCATTTGACCCCAGGCTCGGGGGATGCACCTAGTAGGTGCACCTGATCGGTGCACCTGCCAAAGCCTGCCAAAGCATGCTCAAGAAGCTCTAAAGACCAATCAAGGATCCCAGCAAGGGAATGTTCAGAGCCTAGGGCTAAATGTTCCATTAACCCTTAGGCTCGGGGGCTGCTGTGGGGGATGTCACCCTGGGGTATCCCACACGTCGGGAATAAGGTCGGATTGGTAGGACCACGAGTCCTTGAGTTGGCGTCGGGAGCCGGACCTCGGGCAAGGACGGCCAACCCGGCCCCTACCCTCGGATTTGACCGCGACTTCCCCTGGTCCGACCTATGTACATGGCCTCGACTTAAAAGGAGTGGGACGTCCTCGGTGGAGAGGCCTCCACAGTAAGGTTCATAGAGAAAGCAACGAGAGGACAAGTTAGCAGAGGATGACGTCACCCGACATGACTGCACAGAAGATACCTGCAGAAGCGGATCCTGAGGAAGTTTTATTACGCTTTTCAACCTTTATCTGTACTTGTTTTTTACTTTATGACAAGGCTTCCTTGCACGCCAAGCCCTATGTAACTACCCCCATGGCCTATAAAAGGGAGGGCAGGGCACACGCACGGGGGTTTGGATTCCACATCCAAGAACTCTCTCTCTCTCACTTGTACTCAAACCCTAATCTCACACCACCCTAATAAAAAACACAGGAGTAGGCTTGTTATCCTTGAGGAGGGCTGAACTTGTCTAAAAAATCTTGGCTCATCGTGTACTCGAGTCGACCATCAGGCCCATTGGTAGGACACCCTAACCACTCTTTCACCTCCTCGGGTAGCCCCTTGGAGGACTGCCAACCATCCTGTCGACATTTGGCATACCAGGTAGGGGCAATTCTCACCACATCCAAGAACTCTCTCTCTCTCACTTGTACTCAAACCCTAATCTCACATCGCCCTAACAAAGAACACAGGAGTAGGCTTATTATCCTCCGGAAGAGCCGAACCTGTCTAAAAAAACCTCTGCTCATAGTGTACTCGAGTCGACCATCAGGCCCATTGGTAGGACACCCCGACCACTCTTTCACCTCCTCGGGTAGCCCCCCTGGAGGACTGCCGACTATCCCATTGATAGTGACCCTACACTTCTTAGTTGTTTTGCGAAAACACCCTGCTCTTGTTTATACTGTTCTTTTTTCTCTTGACCAATCAACCCCTAGTGTGAGATTTAGGGTGAGGGTGAGGGCGAGGCAAAGCAGTTGGTTCACTTATGTATGCCATGGTATGTTCTCGTCCTGACTTATTGTCACGCCCAAAAATTCCTGCCCAAAATTTCCCAAGCTAAATGTGTTTTACATCCTTGTCCAGGACCCCAGGGTACACAAATGACAATTTGATACACATAATCCACGTCCTAGAAACATTATAAAAGTCTTACATAAATGTAGCGGAAAAATAAACGAGCTAATCTACATCTTGGCGCTTGCAGCGTGATGACTCCACTCCACGGGTATCCTCGATGGTAGAGACAAGCCTACTCTTCCACGAATCCACCATCTGACCCAAACTCCAGCTCTGAGGTAGGGGAAAAGAAAGCAAGACTGAGTACTACCCACTATACTCAGCAAGTCATACCAAAAGGAGGTATGATGCAGGTAATTCCAAAGAAATGCTAGGGGTTATTTGCATAAAGCAAGCATTTTAAAGACAATAGTTGAAAGCAGTAAAACTGTTAAATTTAGGCCCAGTTTGGTAGAGATTTTTCTTCCTGATTCTCAACAGAATCAATAGAATCCTTGCCAAACGGGTTATTTTGCAACTGATTCTGAGAATAACCACTTCAAATGATTCAGCAATTTTACCTAGGAAGTGAGAATCACTTAAAAACAAGTTTCTCACCAGAATCACCTGAAACCAATCTCTCCTAAGAATCACCTGAAATATTATTCTAATTATTACTTTATTGTGCCGATTTTGATTCTCTCCAGAATCTGATTCGGGAGAATCAGAATCTAGAATCAAAGAATCACATAATCAGGAACCCTACCAAACAGGCCCTTAATTAAGCAGAATTAATCATCATTGTCCAATGCTACACCATGATGAGACAGGCCCAACCCAACCACCTATTATATGCCGGTTCCATTCAGTCAAGTTATTAAGCTGAGACTAATCACGGTGAATCTGGTCGATCATCCATAACCATGCGCATGGCTATTCGAATAGTTTTACTCTGATCAGAGGTGTACATCTCTACCCACAAGACATAGCCCCATGTCATGTTTTTGTGCGTCGACATGCCATCATGACATACCAGAAAGGGGACTATGATAGGACCCTTCGCAAAACCCTCCCTGACCAAGCGATACCACACTTCAGGTTTTGTCCCTACCTTTAAATCCAAGGTAGGCAACCCCCTCTTGTGCCTAGGTGAATTCAAAAGCTGCAGAGGTCTTGCTCGGCCCATCCAAACTCCATCACACTCACCCTTTCCTGGGTATGTCGGACAAGGAAAAGCTACACTACAAGTCTGGTCATTGCCCACGCTGGCTTGTGGTACGCACGGTAATTCTTCCAGGGTTTCACGCGAAACGATCCTTAAGTGCCATGGTGCTTCTATAAAAACCATACACCCACAGCCCACCATTAATCATATTTTAGTTGTATTTGTACCTTGGAGGCACATGTCCATAATGGTCCTTATTAATATCATCATAAGGTATTAGTGTCATTTCCCATAGTAAGCTAGTTGAACTAAGCATGGCTAAGCATTCCCTAATCCAATAACATCTAGTCATATTGAATCCCAAGTTATGAATGACATAGGATAATCAAACTAGGCTGCACACTGTGGAATAATGCAATTTAATGGAAAGCGAGGTACTTTACAAATAGGTACAATACGATCACTGTGGAATGCATGACTTGCCTTGCTCTTTCTCTGAAGGAACCTCTCCAACTACTTCAAGATAAACGGGAGCATCAGAGGCGCCAGAATCTACACGACAAACAAAAACACACCACAAAAACAAGCTGAAAACTATTTTTAATGGATTCTAGGCATTTTTATGAGTCATCTGCAATTTTAATGGACTCAACGGAGTTTCGATGAATTTTCTATGAATTTTAGAAGTTCCTCTAGTTTTTACTATAAAAAATTAACGATTTATTGTGCAACTAGCCCCTAGGGCTAACGTCACCGATAGGCGGGGCCCACCTGGCAGTGGCGTGCGGGAGGAGCGGTGCACGATGGACTGAGTCCACGGGCGGGGGGTGTGCGTGCACCACGTGGCGTAGACATGACACCAACGTGGCAGACACGCGGGCGGGCTGCGCTGACGCAGCGCCGAGGTGGCGTCAACGTGGGGCGGACCGGGGCGACACTGGGCATCGTCAGGGCAACGTGTGGACAGCCCGGATTCACCCGAGGGTGGATCCGATGACACGGGAGGACGGCGACGGCTCCACCAGCCGACGGGGTGCGGCGGCGATGCACGGGACCCAAAGGTCACCGATGACACACCGGAGCGGCATGGGGAGGTGCGGCGCGCCCGGGCAAAGCGTCAGAGCGCTCAGAAGAAGCGGTGGCCAAGAGGGGAAGAGGGAAAAGTGAGGAGGGGCGGCTCACCAAGGCAATGAGGGTGAGGACAACGAGATCGGTTGAAACGGCGACAACACGACGAATCGACGAGCAGCCGATGTCCTGTGATGCCCGATGAAGGTGAGGAAGAGGATATGATAGGAGGAAAGGGAGTGAGGCGGCGGGAATCGCCGGCCAAAAAGGGGAAAAGATGGCATGCTCATCGACGAACGAGGAAGGAGGGTTTCTGGCAGCACAGGACAGAATCCAAGTGGTGGCCGAGGCTCCTCATGACCTTGCAAAGCCGACGATAGTGACAAGGAGGCTTGGCGATGGACGGAGCGGTGAAATTGGGCGGCTGGAGTAGTGGCTAAAGCAGCGGCGCTAGGGTTTGACGACGCGAGTGCGATTGGGAGCACGGGAGCTTCGGGTGAGTTGGGGAAAAGGAGGAGAGGGCCTTGGGGTGGCAATTTATAGCCATCCCGGGGCTCGATTATGGCCCAAGAGCGACAGGAATGGTGATGACGTTGGGAGAAAGAGATGGGTAGCACGGGATTCGAATCCCAGCCGCTCCGCGGCTCTACTCTCACGGGGGAGAGAGGGGGAGCGGGCGCGTGGCTCGTGGGCAATGCGGCGTGGCGTAGAAGGCGTGGGAGCACACGGGGAAGGCGTTGGCGTGGGCTGATGAGAGCCCCATCTTCCTCGGCCAAAGGTAGGGGACGACCCCGATAGGTGGGGCCCACCTGTTGGTGCCCCGGGCGAGAGAGGGAGGGGTGGCGGACTTTCGCCGGCTGGCTGGGCCGCAACCTCGGGCCGGCCCAAGGGGAGAGGAACGAGCATGAAGGGAGACGGCCGAACAGGAGTGGGCCACCGACCCACGGCCTGGAAAAATGAAAAAGAGAAAAAGAGAAAGATTTCTAAATTTAATTTAATTTCGATAATCCTATTTATTTTTTAAAATTATTTTCTCTGCTCTGAAAATTTCACCAAAAATTCTATTAGTGCATTTTGACTCGGGATTTAATAAAAATTCCACCAAGCCCATATCATTTATTAAATGGATTTATTTATTGGGGTTTCTCTCTAGGTTAATTCCCGACATTTTCTTCGTACAATTTTTTAGAGAACTTTAAAAGCTAGAGGGGGAAACTTTCGGAGGGACACTTATCACATGTATTGAGTGTGGGCTAATCCCGATGAAGAGCATTAAAAAGCAGTTTAGTAGATCTTTAGATACCTACGTGGTACTTTACTCTTTTGCAGTTTGAAAGTTCTAGAGATGGATTTATTGCTTATATGGATTCAAATTTTGGTGGAGATTTGGATAGGAGAAGATCGCTCACAGGATATGTTTTTACCGTAATGAATCGATTGCGAGGTGAGGAGTGAGGGTGAGACGAAGCAACTAACAAATCAATCACAAAGTGAAGGTAAGGGCAAGGCAAAGTGAGGGTAAGGGTAGCTGGCAATAGAGAATGCCTCAAATCAAATAATTCGGTGGGTTTCCCAAAGCTAAGAGGCGGTGATAAATTTCTCATAGATTACTGTTGTAATAAACTTGTAATCCATAGCAAGCCGTCAATGGGCTCCTGAGCCCAAGGACAGCTTCTCTGAGATATGAGAGGAACTCCAACTATATGTATAAACTTGCAGAAAAGCTAATTGGCGCAGCTGTGCTAGAAACAAACATGCGCGTACAGTCCGCTCAACTGAGCCTCGTCTAATGAGTTGGTATTTATTCATAGGTCTATATAGGCCCACACCGGTGAAAGACTTTTTTTATCATATATTAGTCATTTTTCATACTTTTTAAAATTTAATACTTTCAATCCAAAGTTTGAAATTTTGAACCCAAATATCTACTCATAAATTTAAAACTCTGAACTCAAAATTCAAAAATATTTAAGAAAAATTTGAAATTTCAACTCAAGTTTTGAAATTTCAACACTTTCAACCCATAATTTCGAATCTTTCAACCAACATTAAAAATTCCCAAATTTCCAGCTCAAATTTTAAAACTTTCAACACAAATTTCAAAACTTTCAACTCAAAATTGAAAACTTTCAATGCAAAATTTTATACTTTCAACTTAAGATTTTAAAAAATTGTATCTAATTTTTAAACTTCCATCCCAAATTATAAAACCTTTTTATCTCTGTGGAGGGTGTCCACCTGGGGTAGCCCACGCTAAGAAAAGGAGGTCGGGCAGGTCGGACCGGGAGTCCTCGGACTGGGGTCAGAGCCAAGCCTCGGGCAAGGACGGCTAGCCCGACCTCTGCCCTCTGGCCCGACCTCAGCCCCTTAGCTCGACCTCAACATGTGGCTCTGACCCGAAAAGGGCAGGCCTTCCCTCTCGGGAAGGAGGCTTCCTTGACAAGCCTCACAAATAAGACAAGTTGGGACAAGCCGACAGAGGATGATGTCACCTGGCAGGACTGCGCACAAGATGCCTACAGCGAGCGGATCCCGAGGCAAGACTGCTGCAAGGCACCCACGATGAGCGGATCCCAAGGTGATTCCATTTTGCTTTTCGGCTTTAGCCTATATTTTCTTGTGCCCCAAGCCCTTTGTAACAGCCCCCCTCGGACTATAAAAGGGAGGGCAGATCGGGCGGGTAGGGGGAGGGCATCCAAGACCACTCTTGAACACCTTTACTAAAAACCCTAGTCTTTGATTACCCTAACACATAACACAAAAGTAGGCTTGTTATCCTTCAGGAGGGACGAACCTGTCTAAAAAACCTTGGCTTCTGGTGAGTTGGAGCACGCTGTCACGCTGTTGCGCACGACGATGGTGGTGAGGCGCCCAGCTCCGCGCCTGACAGCCTCAACTCCAGTGGCCTGCCCGGCCATGATGGCCTAGCGGCCAAGCCCCCAACTGTCTGCACGGCGGTGCCAAGGGCAAACTCCATGTTGACACGGATCGAGTGCACCACACCGCACGCCCAGCTTCCTTGGTGCTGAAGCCGTCTTCACCGACCGCGCCTGCTACGGAACTCTTCTCCGTCCTCTCTTAGCCATCGAGCTTAGCGAAGCCCATCTGGCGCGCTCTCCCTCATCTAGTGACGCCCACCAAGAGGCTGTGTTGGCCGGTGTTCGCCCCCGGCAACCGCTGGCCGGCAAACTTCATCATGATGGCTTACGTGGTCTCGGATGACGAGGCCATGAGCTCTCAGGAGTTCTATGTCCACCACAACGCCCGTCGCCATCGCAATGCTGGCTGAGTTGCCTGACATGAGCAGGCCCAGCGCGCCCGTGTCCTATCCCAAAGTCTGGAGCCTGAATTCACCATGGTGTTCGAGGGGCACCAGGTGTTTCGGACGCCCGCGGTCAACTTGGTGGCCATCGAGTGAGCACTAAAGCCATCCCGACAGGATGATGTGAAGCGGAAGTCGAGCCTCAAGGTTGTGGACATCGACAAGGCCAAGCCGAGGCCGAAGGGCGAGTCCTAGGGTGATTCTCTCCAGGAGGCATTTGACAAACCGTGTTTCCTCCACCCGAACGCCAAGCACTCCATTCGGCAGTGCTACACTCTCCGCGACCAGATGGTCTGAGAGACAAAGAATGATCCCTGACCCACAAGGGGGCAAAGGGGGAAGGATGACAACGCCAAGCGCCAAAAGGAAAACCACCCGAAGGACGACGACTTCCAAGAGCCAACCCGCACGATCAACATGATCTACGGAGGGAAGGCTGCCTTGAAAAGCCACTGATAGCAGAAGCTGCTTGCTTGCCAAGTGAACACGATCTCTACCGATCCGCCAGAGCGCCTCCGATGGTTGGAGGTCCCAATCTCCTTCTCCCGAGTCGACCAGTGGGCCGACATCCCGAAGTCAGGGCGCTTGCCACTGGTGGTGAACCCGATAATCCTCAAGGTGCACCTCAATCGCGTGCTCATCGATGGGGGGAGCAGCATCAATGTCCTCTTCTGAGGAACCCTGCGTGACCTCAGTCTCTCCGTCGGCACCTTGGAGCCCACCGACTAGCCCTTCTACAGGATCGTCCCGGGCAAGGCCAGCATGCTGCTCAGCATGGTCTCCCATCCCGTAACATTCAACACGCGAGAAAACTACCTCATCGAGTTCGTCAAGTTCTACGTGGTAGACATCGAAACTGCCTATCATGCAGTGCTTGGGCACCCTGCCCTCGCCAAGTTCAGGGCGGTCCTGCACTACATGTACTTGGTCCTCAAGGTGCCGGGACCCGCGGGTGATTTTTCTATCTGAGGTGATGTTGCCACTTCCCACGCCTGCGAAAAGGACAGTCTCATTCTGGGCGAGGCCATTGACCTCTCGGTTCGCATGGACGAGTTCACCGCTCGTCTCGTCGACCATAAGGGAAAAGTGCCAATGGCTGACGAAGCCCCGGAGTCAGCGCCGACCGCCCCGGGACTCATCGTTGACCCCGCCGAGTACAAGGTCATCCCTATCTCTGACGCTGACCCCTCCAAGATAGTGCTGATAGGCACATGCCTAGGGGAGAAATAGGAAAACACGCTTGTCGACTTCCTGTGTGCGAACATTGACATGTTTGCTTGGAAACCGGCTGACATGCCGGGAGTTCCCAGGGAGCTTATCGAGCACGAACTCCATGTCTTTCCTGACGCCAAGCTGGTCAGGCAGAAGCTACGCCGGTTCACCTAGGAGCATAAAGACAAGATCAAGAAAGAGCTAGCTAGGTCTTAGATGCGGGCTTCATCAAAGCGGTGTACCATCTAGAGTGGCTTGCCAAGTCGGTTCTTGTAAAGAAAATGAATGGGAAATGGAGGATGTGCGTTGATTACACCGATCTAAACAAGCACTGCCCAAAAGATCCATTTTCTCTTCCCCACATCAACCAAGTAGTCGACTCCATCGCGGGCTGTTCCCTCTTGCGTTTCTTGGACTGCTACTTGGGCTATCATCAGATCGGCCTCAGAGCAGCTGACCAGGAGAAGACATTGTTCATCATGCCATTCGGGGCCTTTTGCTATACTACGATGGCCTTCAGACTCAAAAACGTCGGCTCGACCTACCAACAAGTCGTTCAGCGTTGCCTTGCCAGCCTGATCGGTCGGAACGTAGAGGCCTACCTTGACGATGTGGTGATAAGAGACAAGGAACCCCAGCGACCTGCTAGGAGACATCGCCGAGACCTTCAAGAGTCTCCGTGTGTACCGATGGAAGCTGAATCCTGAGAAGTGCGTCTTCGATGTACTCTCCGAGAAGCTCCTCGGTTTCGTCATACCCAACCGAGGGATCGAGGCAAACCCTGAGAATATCTCGGCGCTCCTAAAGATGGGTAGGCCGACCTACGTCAAGGACGTTAAGAAGCTCACCGGGTGCATGACGTCCCTCGGGAGGTTCATCTCCCAACTCGGCGAGCGTGGTGCACCATTCTTCAGGCTGGTCAAGAAGGACATGGGCTTCTAGTGGTCGAAAGAAGGCAACCGCGCCTTCGCCGACCTCAAGCACCTCCTGACTTCGTCGCCCGTACTTGTTGCACCGAACCCCGAAGAGGTATTGCACCCGTACAGAGCCACGACCACCGTGGTCATGAGCACAGTGATGGTCGTCAAGCACCTGAAAGAAGGTCATACCTACCCGGTGTAGAGGCCCATATACTACATCTCCGAAATCCTCGGATCCTCTAAGGCTTGATATCCCCAAGTGTAGAAACTACTCTACGTCGTCCTCATCACTACTCGAAATCTAAGGAATTATTTCCAAGCTCACAAGGTGGTGGTGGTGGTTACCGACTACCCCCTCGGGGACATCATCCGAAATCGGGAAGCCACCAGTCGGGTGATCAAGTGGGTGGTGGAAATGGGTTAATTCTCCACAACTACAAACCTCGCAAAGCCATCAAGTCCCTGGCCCTCGCCGACTTCGTGGCCGAGTGGACAGAAATTCAACTCCCGCCGACCCTGAGACTCGGCAGACCTGGACCATGTACTTCAATAGGTCGCTCAGCATAGACGGAGCCAGCGCCGGCGTGCTTCTCATCTCCCCGCATGGCGAGCATCTTAAGTACGTCCTTCAGCGCTCTTCAAGGCATCAAACAATGCCGCCGAGTATGAGGCCCTTCTCCACGGTCTCTGGATCGCTATATCCATTGGCGTTGAGTGCCTCATGGTGTACGGTGATTTGAAGCTAGTGATCATCCAAGTCAACAAGGACTGGCTTGCATGAGTGAGAGGATGGACGCGTACTACGCCGAGGTATGGAAGCTGGAAGGCAAGTTCCACAGCGACGAGTTCCACCACGTCCTTCGTGATGCCAACGCGGCTACCGACCAGCTGTCCTAGCTGGAATCCTCTCGGGCAACTGTTCCACGAGGAGTTTTCCTCCAAGAAGTGCTCAAGCCATCGATCAAGGAGGCCGAGTCGTCTGCGCGACCCTGCCACCATTGGGCGACTCGGTGCTCACCATCTACAACACCTCGGACTACTGGCGTCGGGAACTCATCGACTACATCACCGCTAAAGCGCTACCGCCCGACAAGGTCGTGGCCGAACGTGTCGTCTGGGGTTGCAAGCAGTACGTGGTGGTTGGCTCTGAGCTGTACAAGCGTGTGCCTCTTCCCGAGTACTCCTACTATGTGTCCTCCGGGACTGCGATGTCTAGATCCTCGATGAAATCCATTTGGGCATCTATAGAACCCATGCGGGTGCTCGCTCACTAGTCGGCAAGGCCTTCCGGTCAGGATTCTATTGGCTGATTGCCAATGAGGACGCTAAGGAGCTAGTTCAGCGCTGCGCCGGCTGCCAGTTCTTCGCATAGCAGAATCACCTCCCCTCTCAAGCTCTCCAGATGATCCCTCCTTCGTGGCCCTCTGCGTGCTGGGGGCTCAACATGGTCGGCCTATTCCCGAAGGCTCAGAAAGGCTTCGACTTACTCTTCGTAGCAATTGACAAGTTCACGAGGTGGATCGAGGTGATGCCTTTGAAGACTTGCACTGCCAAGAAAGCAGCCGACTTTATCGAGGGCATCTCCTATCGTTTCAGCATCCCAAGGGAAATTATCACCGACCTTGGCACTCAATTCACCAGGAATGATTTCTGGGAGTTTTATGGAGATAGGTGCATTGAAGTGAAGTACGCGTCGGTGGCGCATCCCCGGGCCAATGGACAGTCTGAGCATGCCAACGACATGATCATGCAAGGGTTGAAGGCCCGGATCTTCGATCCTCTCCAAAAGTACGGGGGTCGGTGGCTTCGTGAGCTCCCAGCCATCCTTTGGGGACTCCGCAACCAGCCGAGTAGAGGCACAGGTCAAACCTCGTTCTTTCTAGTATATGGGTCGGAAGTCGTCCTACCAGTCGACATGCTCCACGACTTCCCGAGAATCTGCCATGACAACAAAGGGATGGCTGAGCAGACGCGCGCCGAGGACATCGACAGCCTAGAGGAAGCTCGGCTGGCCACGGTGATCTAGTCGGACCGCTATCAGCAAGCTCTCTGCCGCTACCATGATAGGAACGTAAAAGGAAGATCTTTCAAGGTCAACGATCTCGTGCACCACCGAATGTAGTCCTCGGCAGGCACGCACAAGTTGTCGGCTCCTTGGGAAGGCCCCTTCATCGTCTCCATTGTCAAGCGCCCGGGTTCCTATAGGCTTATTCGAGAAGACGGACTGGAAGTGCCAAATTCATGGAATATCGCTTGAGCTGATTGCTCCGACCGACGAACAAGCCTCTACAAGCAAAAAGTGTCAGAAATGGAACCATAAGGAGGAAAGCAACGAGATTCGCACTTACCAGACAGAGCCTACGGGTACGCCTGAGCACCCAGCCGAGCTCCTCCACCTCCTCCGCCTCGGAGTAGGCCGGCTCCTCAGTGTCCTCCGCGACCGCCACCTCGCTGTCCGCGGTGGGTGGGTTCTTGGCGCCCTCCCTGACCGGCTCGAACTCGGGAGCTCCCTCGCCATATGAGGCTATGCTAACAGCCGTGGCAGCAGCGGCCACACGAGAAAGGGGCATCAAGGCCCTGTCCAACTCTGACGGCACTTCGTCGACGATGCCGGTCGCCTCCGAGTCTGCCTCGGGCTCCGCCTCCACCGTCGTCTCCCCCTAGTGTAGCCGACCTCTGGCGGTGCGTCCAGCACTCCCATGTCAGCCAAAGATGGCTCGACACCCACCGCCCCGACCTAGGCCGACGGCTCCTCGGAGGTGGGCTGACTCGACCCCACGAGGGGCAAGCTCTGGTCGACAGTGTCACTCAGGGCTCGGCCACCTCCATCGGCTCCTTGGCACAGGGGTCGACTTCCAAGCTTGCCTGTTCCAAAGAACTCGCCGGCACCCAAAAGCTGAAATACAACATGGCACAACAAAAAGCAGTACTTACCTCTTAGAAGCCTTGAACCCCACGGCGAAGTGCCTAGCTCTCTTCGGGGCTCCCGATGTCTCGCCCTTGCCGACCACCTCCAGGGGATCAGCCGCCATGACCGTCGAGTCGGTCAACGATGAGGCAGGCTGCACGTCCACCTCTCCCTAGTCCTCCACATCGGATGAGATATTAAGCTTGCGCTTCACCCTGGGGATCTTCAGACTCCCCACCGGCGCTGTCTTCACCTTTGGTTTTGGCCAAGGGACCTCGGGCCTCTTCCCCCCAGCGGCTCGGAGGTCAGTCAGTTCCTTCTTCACCACCGCTGTCCTGGGGACCAGCAGCAGCAAGACATATGCGGCCATTTCCTGTCAGCGTTAACACCCGACAGGTGATGTGCTGAACAAAAAAAAGGGGGATGAGAAAAAGAAGTTAAATCTAACTCACCTCTGGCCGCGGGTTTGCTAAGTTGTAGCTGAGCGGGCCTCCCGTGCTAAAATCCGCCGAGCTCAAGAAGAACCCGGCCAATCTCAGTCGTACTCGCTTGATAGGGACAGTAGCCTCCCGAGTAGGGTCCTGACTGCCCGAGTATTCGTACGCTGGCTTCACCCTCTCCTTGCAGGGCTAGAGGCACTTGATGGCAAAATTGAGGGCCACCCTCGCGCCCGTCAGACCCTGCTCCTTGAGGCTCTCCACCTTGGTGATGACTTCATCGACCTGGTCTTGCTCGGCCATGGGGCAGACAGCCGACCAGGTGTTCGCCGGGGTCGGCTCTTCATAGATCTCGGGAGAGATCAATGGCTCATGGTTGCCGATGTAGAACCAATCAGCGTGTCACCCTTTGTTCGAGGAGGTCAGCTCAATAGGGATGTAGCGCCGAGCCATCTTCTTCCAGAATTGGATTTCGGTCCCGTCGACCACTCCGCCGACGTTCCATCGAAGACAGAAATAGTGACGGAAGAGACTGAAGTGCGGGTCTATCCCAAGATAAGCCTTGCACATATGGATGAAGATGGAAAGTTTGAGAATGGAGTTGGGATTGAGGTTGCAAAGAGAAATGTCATAGTAGTGGAGTAGGCCTCGAACGAAGGGGTGGGCTAGTAACTTCGAAGCCGCGAAGAAGAAAGGCAGCGAATATTACCAGTTCAAGGGAGTCGGGGGTCAAAAATGGTTCCTCCTTGGTCGGGCGCCACTGCACGATCTCTCACGGTGGGAGGATGCCTGCCTGCTGTAGGTCCATCATCATCTCCCATCCCGCGCTCAAGGGATGAAGGTTCAGCTCTGCTCGGTCTCCTCGTCGCCCGCGGACAAGGACTTCACCGCCTTCCCAACTTTGTCGACTTCTTTGGAGCCATTGGCTTTAGCAAGAAGAGGCGGCAACCCTTGCGACCCTATCAGCGCCTTTCCCGGCGGATGTGCGGAGCCGTTAATGGCGTGAATGATGTGCCCCAGCTTATCCGCCTCCCTATCCGCCACATCGCTCAAGCGGGAGATCTGGGCCATTGATTCTGCGGGCCGTTGGTAATGGATAAGAGGCCCGACTGCTGAAGGAAGAGGCGTTACTCTACCCCAGATTTGACAAGCCTAACAAGACGGGGCAGGCACTCTGCCCAGCATGTAAGCACCCCATGTGCGCGGCTCGTACGATCGGGGGCTAACGTTCACCAAACGCACTATCTCCCGAGCTCCTTCCCCTGATGCCAACCTTGTTAGTGATATGCCCTAGAAGCAACATGGAGATGTTGGATATCATGGTCAATGTTTATGTATTAATGAATAAAGTGTTATTCCATTCCATAAAATAGATAATTAATATTGATCAATGAGTATGTGACTTATTCATGAGACTATTTATGTAATATAAATCTATTTCTAAATAATCCCTGATCATATATCATATCTATGGAACAAATATGATTCTAAGATCACCACGTATATTGATTGATGATCATGTCTCATGGATCATGGTATGGAGATACCAAATCAATAAATGTGAACACGTGTTAGAAAACACATTGTTGGATAGACCCACATTGAGACACTACAAGGAATTAATGTGCCATTAGTTGGTCTCAAGTAGTGTTGGTGCAAAGTCCTTAGACCTGAGATCATCATGGATTCCAACATATGTAATGGCTTACTTAGGGACTACCAAACGCTATACCGTAATTGGGTAGTTATAAAAGTAGTCTTCGGGTTTGCTATGAAACATGTAGAGGGATGTGAATGATCAAGATGGAATTTGCCCCTCCTATGGGAGAGATATCTCTGGGCCCCTCAATTTAATGGATTATGGAAGTGCATGGCCATGCTGAGTTGATTGAGGAGTCGATCAACAGATAAATAATCCAATACGAGATCGAGTGAATGATTAAGCTACAGATAGGATGGCACGAGTCTTGCCTATAGCTTAATTGATATCGTGAGGCAAAGGGATTTGTGCACACACATTACAGGTTAAGCCGATTTAATCTTCTTGTAGACTTTGGTGTTAATACGTTTCTGTTAGGGGTTGCTCTTGACGAATCGACCGAGAAGTGTTCTCGGGTCGGAACCAAGTATACCTGAGCCTATAGGGTCGCACACTTAATGGGATATAACAAGCATTCGAGTTTGACTCGGATACAGCTCAATCGGATAGGGATCCGACCAGACATGAAGTCCCGATGGGCCTTTAGGCCCAGTCGGCAAACTCCATATAAAGAGGCACGTGGGGTGGAGATCAGTGCGTGCAATAGACAACAGAACACGCGCGCAACTTCAAGTCGCCAAGTCGAGATCTTCCACAAAACCCTAGCCGCGACTTCTGAGCCAAACCATAGCCTTGCATCGCGTGCTAGCACACGGGTGCTTGGCGTTCTCTCCCTGGATGTGTGGATACCGGTAGAGATATTGCTACGTTGCGGTATAAGTCCGCGAGACTGGGCGGATTGAAACGACATTGAACTGTCTTCTTCTTCAGCAAATCTCTCGACCCCCTTGTTCGTGAGGTCGGGAGGTCGGACGGTCAGGCGAAGTGGTCAGCAAGGTGGTCGGCGAAGAGGTCGGGTGATCGGACCAAGGTTGACGTTGGGGTCGGCAAGGTCGGCACAGCTTCTCGACGTGCGTACGTTGGATCGGCTACTCCAACGTAGTTTTCTGCTGCACTGCGCGTCAATTGGTAACAATCTATAGACCCTTACTCGCATGCTTCCTGGTTTGTGTGGTAGAAAAAGTTTTGTTTTATGCTATTGTAGCCTCCGCATATTCCTTCGGTGGTATCAGAGCTAGACTTATTGCTTAGTCTTGGTTTTATATTGTTTCATATGTTGATATGGAGTTGTAGTAGATTAGATCTATTACAAGTTTTGCACACGAGTTGATTAGATCAATCGGTATAGGGGTCGGTAGAGGATAGGAAGAAGCAGTAAGAGTCGGATTCGGGATTGCATTCCTTGAGAGTGTCTCGGATCAGTACAATGAGATTGTGCCGAAGCTGGTTTTGTAGCCTGACCATGACTATTGCCTTAGGGCTAGCGGGACCGCCGTGTGCGTACCCTCCTTTGTTGCGTCTCGGTTTCATATCTCTGCGATAGGTAAAAAACGTTTTACGTCTAACTTGTTTTTGCAGAGAATGTTTTGAGATTGTATGGCCCTATTATGTGTATGAGATGCATGTGATGTGTGTATTATTCTTTCATACGTGAAATGCATGTAATATTCTTTCACGACCTGTGTGTCGATGTAATCTTCAATTTATAGCTTCTAAAGTAGTAGCTTAGTTTGAATAAATTGAACATCCGGCACTTGGGAAAATGGTGATGAAGATGGAGATCCTCTACACCGGCATGGAGATGGAGATCACCATGAGAAAGGGCCACATTGTTTCATTTGCTATTCTATCTGCTTTCATATATGTGATTTGTTTGTTTGATAGGATAGTATCCCTCAGAAAATTAATGGGATGAAGTTTAATAAACTTGACTATGAGATTGTCTCTAGTGCAAGTGGGAGATTGTTGGATATATATATGCCGAAGAGACAATGCCGACCCTTTGGGTCAGCCCGCACCGAGGGTTGGACGGACTATACCCTAGGTCGGACTGTGTGTGGGCCTTTTGGAAAGGCCCATCAGCGGGGTCTATATATAGAGGGGTGGGGCGCACGGATTGATCAATCAATCTTCCTAGCCACCGCCTCCAATCCCTAGCCAACGATCAGTTGTTCCTCGCGGATCTAGCAGTCCGGGGGCGCGACGCTTCCTCCCCGTACGTGTGGATACCTCGGAGGTGCTGCACCTGGAGCACAAGGACGAGCCACACGTGAGGACATGATCGACTACTTCCTCTTCACCGACGCGCGACCACGATTGGATCAAGTCTACACCGATGCATCTTCCGCTGCATCTGCGTGTCTAGTGATAATTCCGTGATCTATAACTGCACTAGTTCCTGGTTTATGGGACATAAATTTTGTTGTGCACTAAGTGTAGCCGTTCCATAACCCTTCAGTGGTATCACAGCGGTAGCTATTTTGTTATAGGTTCGGATGTGTGCATATGGAGATATGCGTTGATGTAGATTAAAGCCCAATCTGTTTCCTGCTCCTGGAGCGAGGGCTGTGTAACGATCTACTCCTACCGGTCGGTTATCCGCCATCGGAGTTAAGTGATACACGTAAGTCTGGTCGTAACAGGCATATATCAATGAGATTGATCGAATCAAAACGAGGTTGAAGTACCGGGTGCATTTGATGTGCGACGGTGGTAGATTGGATCTACTACTAGCTCGGGAAAATTGCAAAAACATAGTGTTCGGTAAAACAGCCGTAACTTTTGCATACGATCTCGGATTGAGGCAAATTTTATATGAAAATTCATCTACAGAAAATTTTACACATGAAAATGACTGCCAAAAGGCAGTTTTGGCGAAATTATATTTCCCATATTCGTCCGGGAAGGTGGAGTTTTCGGCGATTTAAGTTTAGATGTCGGAAAACGCTTAACTTGTTTTTGCAGATTCATGTGATCGGTATGGCCCTTATGTGTATGTGATGCATGTATGTAATAAATTCGTGGCCTGCGTGTCATGAGTACGGAAATATGGCTGGAGCCTTATGTATTGTCAATTTAATGTAATGGCATGCGTGCCGTATTGTGATGATCCAATATGCGATTGTGTAACTACATAGAGATAATGCGTTAGATAGCCTGTGGACGCCTCATCACTGGAAGGATGGTTACATGGATCATGGAGATGGAGATCATCATGATAAACACTTCAATTGAGATGGAGATCCCCATGTGATACAGGGCCATACCGTGTCGTCATATCTGAATGTCATTCCTTATGTTCTGCTTTTATTTACATGCTATAATTGTTATTTTTCTGCATGCAATGGTAGAAGTAGAATGATCCCTCACAATATCTAAGTTTGGATGTCCTCCCAAACCTTGCACTGTCACATGTCTTGTACAATTAGTGGTGGGTCTATGAAATTAGGGTGCCACTAGTTTTCCTTGACTTGACGGGTTCGTGTCGGGCACTTACACGCATAAGGGTTGGTTATCTTGGACAAAGTCATCTTAACGGTTAAGGACTTTGGGACATAAAGGTTGGGCGTCAAGACATGGGGATGTCACCCAACAACAGGAGTCATATGAGATATGATTAGCAAAGAGTTGCTTATCGATCTACCTTCTCTTCTAGCGGTGATGCAAAAGCTCACTAGTCGACTTGATAGTTGTGAGTCCTGAATCACTAAGTATCAATGGAGGGATATTGATTTTAGTGGGAGTAAATTCTGTTAGATGGTTAATGTGATTTACTCTATCATGAATACATTGTCTTAGTATTTTGCATTGTTTTGTTGTAGATTAAATGGCACCTACTAGCAACACACCGTTTACTTTGCGTTCGATCCTTGAGAAGGATAAATTGAATGGGACAAACTATTCGGATTGGATCTGAAACCTAAGAATTGTTCTCAGGGCTGAGAAAAAAGAGGATGTTTTAGACACCCCATTACTAGAGGAGCCTGTTGATGATGCAACTGCTGCAGTTAAAGCTGCATACAGGAAAGCATGTGATGATGATCTTGAAGTTAGTTGCTTTATGCTTGCTTGCATGGAACCTGAGCTGCAGATGCAGTTTGAGACAAACCATGAGGTGTATGATATGATCGTGGCACTTGAGGAAATGTTCCAGACTCAGGCCAGGACTGAAAGGTTCAATATTTCCAAAGCCTTTGTCGAGTGCAAGCTAGCAGAAGGCGCAGTAGTTGGGCCACATGTGATCAAGATGGTTGGTTACACTCAGAGGTTGGAGAAGCTGGGCTTCCCACTCGGCCAACAGTTGGCCACTGAATTTATTTTGGCGTCTCTTCCGCCTAGCTATGGGAACTTCATCTCGAACTACCATATGCATGGGGCAGAGAAGGGCCTTAATGAACTATGTGGCATGCTTAAAACAGCAGAGGCTGACATCAAGAAAGGCGCAGGCAGCAGCCATGTGATGGTGGTCCAAAACAAGCGTAACTTTAAGAAGAAGGGCAATTGGAAGAAGAAGGGCAAGGCTAAAGATGCGATCTAAGCCAAACCCGACGCCCAAGGTCGGACCAGCTGCAGATGTTGAGTGCTTCCATTGTAAGAAATGTGGTCACTGGAAGAGGAACTGCAAGCTGTACTTGGCTTCATTGAAGGATCGTGGCAGTAAGAGTACTCCCGATGCAGGTACACTTGTTGTTTATATTACAGACATTTTTCTCACTGACTCTTATGTTAATTCCTGGGTATTTGATACTGGATCGGTTGCTCATATTTGCAATTCGATGCAGGGACTAGTAAGAAGTAGAAGCGTGGAAAAAGGAGAAGTTGATTTCCGCGTGGGAAATAATGCAAGAGTTGCTGCTTTGACCATCGGGACGATGCAACTCCACTTCCCGTCAGGATTTATTATGGAATTAAATAATTGTTATTATATTCCTAGCTTAAGTCGAAACATTGTGTCTCCTTCATGTTTGATGAAGGATGGTTATTCATTTGCGAGTGAAAACAATGGTTGTGTGATCTCTAAGAATGGCATGTCTGTGGCTTTTGCAACCATTGTGAATGGGTTATTCATTTTAAATCTTGATGATTCACCTATCTGTAATATAAGTGCTAAAAGGCCTCGGCCGAATGATTTGAGTCCATCCTTTTTGTGGCATTGTCGTTTGGGTCATATAAGTGAGAAACGCATGAAGAAACTCCATTCTGATGGACTTCTAACTTCATTTGATTTTGAATCATACGAGACATGCGAGGCTTGCTTGTTGGGCCAGATGACCAAGGCACCATTCACGGGTTCTCTTGAGAGGGCGTCAGACTTGTTGGGACTCATACATACTGATGTGTGTGGACCAATGAGCACGACAGCTAGAGGAGGATTTCAATACTTCATAACTTTTACTGATGATTTTAGTAGATATGGCTATATCTACTTGATGAGCATAAGTCTGAAACATTTGAAAAGTTCAAAGAATTTCAAAATGAAGTAGAAAATCACGTGGCAAGAAAATTAAGGCCTTACGATCTGATCGTGGAGGCGAGTATTTGAGCCATGAGTTTAGCAATCATCTAATGAGTTGCGGAATTGTTTCACAACTTATGCCGCCAGGAACGCCTCAAAGAAACGACGTGTCCGAGCGACGTAATCGAACTTTGTTGGACATGGTTCGATCAATGATGAGCCAGTCGGACCTACCATTATCGTTTTGGGGTTACGCTCTAGAAACAGCAGCTTTCACACTAAATAGGGTACCGTCTAAGTTCGTTGTTAAGACACCATATGAGATGTGGACTGGTAAGACTCCCAGTTTGTCTTTTCTAAAAATTTGGGGTTGTGAAGCTTATGTCAAGCGACTTCAATCAGACAAACTAACACCCAAGTTGAACAAGTGCGTCTTCATGGGATACCCGAAGGAAACTTTGGGGTATTACTTCTATAACCGATCAGTGGGCAAAGTGTTCGTCGCTCAGAACGGCGTTTTCTTAGAGAAAGAGTTTCTCAAAAGAAAGAAAAGTGGACAGAAAGTATTTCTTGAAGAAGTTCAAGATGAGCCAGCCTGGCAGGACCTTGCAAGAGATGCTATTGTAGTAGAACAGGTTGAGATACCTGTGACAAGGGAAGCACCACCACAACCACGAAGGTCGACAAGGATCCACGAAGCGTGAGAAATATCATTGTTAGACAATGACGAACCTGTGACATATGCGGAAGCAATGATGGACCCGGACTCCGGGAAATGGCATAGTGCCATGAGATCCGAAATAGATTTCATGGGAGACAATCAAGTTTGGAACTTGGTTGACCCACCTGATGGTGTTAGACCCATAGAGTGCAAATGGATCTATAAGAAAAAGAGAGATATGGATGGAAATGTTCACATCTATAAAGCACGGCTAGTTGCAAAAGGTTTTTGACAAGTTCAATGAGTTGACTATGACGAGACATTCTCGCCGGTAGCGATGATTAAGTCCATTCGGATCATTCTGGCAATAGCTGCATATTTCGACTATGAGATATGGCATATGGATGTCAAAACAGCTTTCCTAAATGGAAATCTAGATGAGGATGTGTATATGATACAACCCGAGGGTTTTGTCGATCCGGCCAATGCTAGAAAGATATGCAAACTTCAGAAATCCATATATGGGTTGAAGCAAGCATCTCAAAGTTAGAATATTCGTTTTGATGAAGTGGTCCAAGGGTTTGGTTTCCGTCAAAACGAAGAAGAAGCTTGTGTTTACAAGAAAGAAAGTGGATGCGTTGTTGTATTCCTAATCCGGTATGTAGATGACATATTAATGATTGGGAATGATATTCCTACGCTGGAATCCGTAAAGACTTCACTAAAAAATAGTTTTTGTATGAAGGATTTAGGGGAAGAGATTACATTCTGGGCATAAAGATCTATAGAGATAGATCGAGGAGGCTTATAGGATTAAGCCAAGATACTTATATTGACAAAGTGTTGAAGCGGTTCAGCATGGAATAGTCCAAGAAAGGGTTCTTGCCTATGTCACATGGCATACACCTTAGCAAGACTCAGTGCCCTTCAACGGCTGATGAGCAGGAGTGCATGAGTAAGGTTCCATATGCTTCGACAATTGGATCTATCATGTACGCCATGATAAGTACTCGTCCAGATATCTCATATGCTCTAAGTGCTACGAGCAGGTACCAGTCTGATCCAGGTGAGAGTCACTGGACAGCGGTGAAAAGTATTCTTAAGTACTTCAGAAGGACTAAATATATGTTCCTAGTCTATGGAGGTGAGGAAGAGCTCGTTGTAACAGGTTACACCGATGCTAGTTTCCAAACCGACAAGGACGATTCAAAGTCGCAATCAGGATTTGTGTTCACAATAAACGTGTGGTGTTGTTAGCTGGAAGAGTTCTAAGCAAGAGACCGTGGCCGATTCTACAACAAAAGCCGAGTACATTGCAGCTTCTGAAGCTACAAAGGAAGGTGTTTGGATGAGGAAGTTCCTCATTAAGCTTGGTGTGTTTCCGAATGCGTTCAGCCCATTGGAACTCTACTGTGACAACAATGGTGCAATTGCGCAAGCAAAGGAACCGAGGAATCACCAGAAGAACAAACATGTATTGCGGAAATTTCATCTCATTCGAGAGTTCGTTAGACGGGGTGAGATCAAGATATGCAAAATACATACGGATTTGAATGTTGCAGATCCTTTGACAAAGCCTCTTCCACAGCCTAAGCATGAGGTGCACATGAAAGCTATGGGTATTAGATATCCTTTAGATAAGCTCCAGTAACCATAGAGATGATTATAATCCATTGTATTCATGATATATCCATGAGAATATCTGTTGTATTCAGATATCTCTTAGAATATCCATGAGAAAGGCAACTTGTATTGGTTGATAATTATGTGAATTGTCTGTGAAACTCTTTACTTGTATGGTTATTATAATGTTGTCCCTAGTCAGGGTTGATGACTAGCACATGTATTAGTTGGTGACTATGTTTCACAAGTAAGGGACATGGAGATGTCGAACTAATAATGTGGGCACATGTATGACATGGGGCCGGACTGACCCTGTGTGGGGAATTATTAAATTGTTCTCTCATTACACAAACGTATATGCTATATCCTTAGACCTGAGTCTGACGCATGTGCTTGGGATGTGAAATGCCTTACTTAGGGACTATCAAACGCTACTCCGTAACTGGGTAGTCATAAAGGTATTTTTCGAGTTTGACAGGAAGCATGCTGCAAGTCATGGTTAGTCAAGATGGGATTTGCCCCTCTCTACTTGAGAGAGATATCTCTGGGCCCCTCGAGTGATCGGATCCAGAAATGCATGGTCGTGCTAAGGTTAAGAGTTGACCTTTTAAGGGATTCCGAATCACAGCATCGAGAAAGAGCGGTCGACTTGCAGCCAGACCAAATATCGTGAGGCAAAGGGAATAGCTTGTATATGACGTTGTGGTGGTTCGTCTGATATGATCTTACGTGCGTCTAGGAGTTGACTTGTCTTGCTAGAGGCCGCTATCAACTATTGGCTTGAGTAGGAGTACTCAGAGCATGTCTATTCACACGTGAGCCCATAGGGTCACACACTTAACGGGATGAAGCTTTAATAAACTTGACTATGAGATTGTCTCTAGTGCAAGTGGGAGATTGTTGGATATATATATGCCCAAGAGACAATGCCGACCCTTTGGGTCAGCCCACACCGAGGGTCGGACGGACTATACCCTAGGTCGGACTATGTGTGGGCCTTTTGGAAAGGCCCATCAGCGGGGTCTATATATAGAGGGGTGGGGCGCACGGACTGATCAATCAATCTTCCTGGCTGCCGCCTCCAATCCCTAGCCAACGATCACTTGTTCCTCGCGGATCTAGCAGTCCGGGGCGCGACGCTTCCTCCCCGCATGTGTGGATACCTCGGAGGTGCTGCACCTGGAGCACAAGGACGAGCAACACATGAGGACGTGATCGACTACTTCCTCTTCACCGACACGCGACCACGATTGGATCAAGTGTACACCGACGCATCTTCCGCTGCATCTGCGCATCTAGTGGTAATTCCATGATCTATAACTGCACTAGTTCCTGGTTTATGGGACATAAATTTTGTTGTGCGCTAGTGTAGCCGTCCCATAACCCTTCAAAAGGCACCTTTCACGGGTTACAGTGAGAGAGCAAGTGAATTATTGGCACTCATACATACGGATGTATGTGGACCAATGAGTTCAACAGCCAGAGGTGGGTTTCAGTACTTCATAACTTTTACCGATGACTTTAGTAGATATGGCTATATCTACTTAATGAGGCATAAGTCCAAATCCTTTGGAAAATTCAAAGAATTTCAGAATGAAGTACAGAATCATTTAGGGAAAACAATTAAATTTCTACGATCAGATCATGGTGGTGAATACTTAAGCCAGAAATTTGGTAATCATCTTAAGGATTGTGGAATTGTTCCACAGTTGACTCCACCAGGAACTCCTCAATGGAACGGGGTGTCCGAACGGAGAAATCATACCTTGTTAGACATGTGTTAATGACCAAATTTGGTAATCAAATCCCCGGGTTTGATGCAGAGATTGGAGCGGAATCAAGAAGAACACGCAATATGAGAAAGCAGAGGCTATATCGGCTAAGTCAGAATCGGCTGTGGAGTCAGTCGGCTAAGTCCGAATTGGACCAGGACAGCCGATAGCCGATTCCGATTGAAGATGAAGGTGAAGCTAGTCCTGAAAGGAAAGCTTAAAGATAAAGTATTGGATTCTGTTTCCAAAGTGCGTTAAAGATATTGCCATCTACGGATAAGGTCCTACAACAGCAATTGTATCTTTTAAGTCAGGATATCTTGTATAGTTTCCTTTTATGATCATATCGGTTTGTTTAGGGATTTAATCTGTAATAGGAATCGTGTCCGTTATGGACTCATGGTATATTCAGGTATAAATATGACCCGAGACCTTGTAAAACATAATCAACACACATCAATACAATCTCGGCGCATCGCCAACCTTTTGCTTTAAGTTTTTTCTTGACGAGTTCTTGCTTTGACCTCGGGCTACATCGACTTCGATCTCCAGGACAGGTACTTTCTTGTTAAAAGCGGCTTGTGGTATCGGGGCCAGTGCTTCCATCATTATGATACTCTGATTTTGATGTTGCAAACTGCTTAATTTATCATATGCGGCATATAATCTAGATCAATGTCTAGATCTATCTCGCGATCGGCTAATATCTCTTTGAAGATAGCAGCCGACAGAGCTAGATCCAGAGGTTGATTTAGGTTATATGGTGTATCTACCATCTCGAAGAGTTTTCATTAGCCTACATAGATCTCATAATTCTTTTGGTACTTAATGTTGCATCTAATCGACCTGTTAAGTCACCTTTAGAACTATATAGATTTATCTCGTTCAATGTCTACTATTAGAGATAGAACCGGGGTTTCAGCCGGTCTTATCTGTTCTAATCGTTTTTATGTATTTTTACTTATAAATGTATTAGAACCACGTTTTATATTAAGATCTTAATCTACCTAAATGTATTAAGCTTGATATCAATCTATTAGGAATGCTAACAGTCGATTGATCTTAGTTTAACGCATTTAATCTAGATTAATCTCTTTTTATAAAACAAATCGGAGTACTAGCCGATTTACATTAGATCTGCGATATCGGCTAGGTCATGAATATATATAATTGTGGTCCTAATGTATATTTGGGTCTAAGTGATTTATATTGTCTCGGTATACTACCGATCTATCCCAATCACTTAATCTAAATGTGCTTTGGGATAGCAATTGTATGCTTATTGATATCCGTAGCCGATTGAGTAGGATCTAACCTTAACCAAACGCCTATTTCTTTGTTTCTTGTTGGTTGCAGGATCAAACCAACTGGCATGCCCGCTCGATCACCAAAGGCGACCAATTTTGGACCTGCACTGGAGTTAAGCATATCTCTTAGGCCAGTGCGTGTAAAAAATCACACCAACAACATGGTGCGGTCCATGATGAGCCAATGTGATCTTCCATTATCCTTCTGGGGATATGCTCTTGAAACAAATGCGTACACACTAAATAGAGTTCCATCTAAGTTAGTGAAAAAGACATCATATGAGATATGGACAGGGCAGCCCCTAGCTTGTCTTTTCTCAAAATTTGGGGATATGAAGCTTATGTAAAGCGTTTACAATCTGACAAGCTTACAACCAAATCTGACAAATGCTTCTTTGTGGGGTATCCTAAGGAAACAAAAGGATACTATTTTTATAATCGGGAACAAGGCAAAGTGTTTGTCGCCTGACATGGTGTTTTCTTGGAGAAAGAGTTTCTTTCAAGAAAGGTTAGTGGGAGCATAGTGCATCTTGAAGAGATTCAAGAAAACACCAGAAAACGTTTCAGCTACCATAGGACCACAACAGGAGGAACAAGATGTTGTACCGTCTGTTGTAGATACATCAGCCCCACGGAGGTCTGAAAGAGCATGTCGTGCGCCTCAAAGATACACAGGCGCGAAGCAACATGACATATTGTTGTTAGACAACGATGAACCTAAGACCTATGAGGAAGTGATGGTGGGACCAGATTCCAACAGATGGCTTGGAGCCATGAAATCTAAAATAGAATCCATGTATAACAATCAAGTTTGAAACTTGGTTGCTCCACCCGATGGTGCCAAAACCATTGAGTGCAAATGGGTTTTTAAGAAAAAGGCAGACATGGATGGAAATGTTCACATTTATAAGGCACGATTGGTGGTGAAAGGATTTAAACAGATTCAAGGTGTTGATTTTGATGAAACCTTCTCTCCTGTCGCAATGCTAAAGTCTATTCGGATTATTCTAGCGATTGCTGCTTATTTCAATTATGAGATATGACAGATGGATGTCAAAACGGCTTTCCTAAATGAAAACCTAAGCGAGGATTTGTATATTATACAGCCTAAAGGTTTTGTCGATCCATAATCGCCTAGAAAGATATGGAAGTTACAAAAATCCATTTATGGATTGAAGCAAGCATCTCGAAGTTGGAATATTTGTTTTGATGAGGGAATCAAAGGGTTTGGTTCCATATGCTTCGGCAATTGGATCCATCATGTATGCTATGCTATGTACATGTCCAGATGTCTCGTACGCTTTGAGTGTTACGAGCAGGTACTAGTCATATCCAGGTGAAGGTCATTGGATAGCCGTAAAGAATATCCTTAAGTACTTGAGAAGAACTAAGGATATGTTCCTAGTCTATGGAGGTGAAGAAGAGCTCGTTGTAAGTGGTTACACCGATGCTAGCTTCCAAACAGACAAAGATGACTATAGATCGCAATCCGTTTCGTATTTTGTCTGAATGGAGGGGCAGTTAGCTGGAAGAGTTCCAAGCAGGACAATGTTGTTGATTCTACAATGGAGGCCGAGTACATCGCTACTTCTGAAGCTACAAAGGAGGCTGTTTGGATCAAGAAATTTGTTTTTGAGTTGGGTGTGATGACCAGTGCGATTGGTCCAATGTCCCTCTATTATGATAATAGTGGTGCCATTGTGCAGGCTAAGGAGCCTAGGTTGCATTAGAAATCCAAACACATACTTTGGTGGTACCATCTCATCCGCGAGATAGTGGACAGAGGTGACGTAAAGTTATGCAAAGTGCACACGGATCTAAATATTTCCGATCCGTTGATAAAACCTCTCCCTCAGCCGAAACATGAGGCACACACCAGAGCAATGAGTATTAGATACTTACATGATTGACTCTAGTTGTCGGAGACGACCTGAGCCTTCCGTTATAATTGCTAGATGAGATGATTCACTTCAAATCATAACAAAACGTCCGACGTCCTGAGAGAGGATAAGTGAGACATCGCTGGGCCTTTAGCCTGCCAGTCAACTTCAGCCTGAAGTGTGCCCGTCAAACCACTCGAAGGTGACGACAGATGTGTTACACACTCAGGAGACTTGACAAAATGGCTAAAGATCTATGACGCCTCAATTATTCCTAACTCGTATTCATGTGAATCTAGCTCCCAGGACGTGCGATAGATTCACACTTTCATCACAAGCATGAATTTACATAGTGAATACATTTAAATCGATCAACACTTAAAATATTATATCACTTATATAAATACATAGGCCGACCGGCCAAATAAATATATCAGAGAGCAGCGAACAATAGTGGCTTACTACCCATTCCACAAGCGCACTGACTAGGGGTTTACCCCGTTAAGTTCTCATCCTAAAAGAAACAGTCGATTACCCGCATCACTCAAATGACTAAGTCTACACCTGCAAACAAAATGGATATTCCAGTGGCAAGAGTCAGTACATTAATCAAGTTAATGTACTGGCAAGCACCAAGGCAAGCCTAACACTCTACATGTAGGGCAAATAATCAAGGAAGACATAATACGGTTCATCTTTGCATAAAGCAAGTTTTATTTGCATAAACATTTTCAAAATCAGTTTTACTTCAAAGGAAATTTCAGCAAGCTAATTCTTTGCATATGGGCATCAAAGTTGTCATTAATCATGTATAAATGTACACCCCATTGCCCTCCATGGCAGCAAGGAGTTCATTCACAAAATTCATCATGATTTGAAGGAAATTTTAGCATTCAGGAGGAAAAATACAAGTCTATACTCAATACATATCCACACGTCGCTCATGACCGTGAGCACGGCTAATCGATTAATTTAGACTCTGCAGAGTTTGTACACTTTACCCACATGATGTAAATCACTCACATAGAGTGAAATGCTCTAGTTTTGTTCGGTACCCATCGGTACCACCATACTCTGCATGTTGAGTACAGACTAGAGTTAGAGATGGCAATGGGTACCCGAAACCCGAGTACCCGACGGGTTTTACCCGATAAAGAAACGGGTATGGGAGGAATTTTCTACCCGCGGGTACGTTTTTGGATAAAAACACATACCCATCGGGTATGTCGGGTAAGGGTACGGGTGTGTACTACCCATACCCGTCTACCCGCGGGTAAGAAATACCCGTATAAAAAGTCTAGCTGCCCTCCCTCAGCAAATTTAGCCTATAAATATGTTGTTAACCTTGCTACCTTGCTGTGAATTTAGAGGTTGAAATGAAAAAATTTTGTGTGTCTTGCTACCTTGCTGTGAATTTTAAGGTTGAAACGGAAGGATTTTATGTGTGGGATGACCTACATGTACATACTTTGTCGGGTGCGCTGACGGGTACGGGTAACCCGTCGGGTAGAATTACCCGCGCGGGTACGGGTATGGAAGTACTTTCTTACCCGCATGCGGGTACGGTAACCCGACGAAAAAAATTTACCCTAAGGGGTACGAGTATGGGTGAGCACTACCCATCGGGTATATACCCGTTGCCATCTCTAACTAGAGTTCACAACGAAGCCTTTACACTAATTAGTTCCTAGCCTTGCACCAGCACAATACGTGTTTCTCCCGTTCTAGGCATACTAGAAATATAACCCAGAACCATTAAGTGGCAGCCCACGCCTTAACTTAACGCCGTGGTGGCGGACACGACAGGGAACCCACCCACGTGGCACGTTACCGTTGTATTGGACAAACTTAGTCGCCTTTACCACGACGGGGTAAATAGGAAGTTCCTCTGGATTATTCCGAACCCATACACACCGGCCTACCAGGGTGCAAGGCTAGTCGCTAGGATTTTTTGGCTTAGGCCATCCCATACTGACACATGTGGTTGTACTGTATACGAACTGAACACACGTTGAGTGAAGTCCTTAAGTCGGTCTGGGCACACTCTCCCCCTATCGGTGCACAACTAAGCACCATATGTGCACCACTTGTGGCCCAAACCTAAAATCCATGTTTTTCATCATTTTATTTGTCAAAATCACAAGTGTTCAAGTTCTGTCCAGATTATTAGGAGAAATAGTTTTCATGTTTGTGATGAGCCCAAAATGACAAGGAAAACATTTTAAGCATGGCTAAGCAATATAGTACTCTAGTGTCATCAAAACTCATGTTATAAGGTGTTTGAATCATATTTTTCCTAAGGTTAGGAATGAAGACTATGGACATATGTGGGGCTAAGGTAATGTGCAAGTATTAGGAGTTTATCTAAGAAGTTTATCAAGATTTTAAATTTATTAGCATACAAATCGACATGCAAGGTTTGCAATCACTTTCAATAACCTCCAAAACATGGGATCAAGGTGATCAAAGAGAAAGAGGTGGGACTGGCCTGGAAAATGTCAGCATCCTAATTTGCTCCTTCACCTTTCAAGCAATCGTCTATACAAAATACACGTTATGCAATTAAATACCAAAATATGCGAAAAATCCAAAATGCTCTAAAATGCATGATTTTTGCATATTGAGTAGGTACTGGTCTCTAATGATTTTAGGTGAAAGAACTTATAATTTATCCTATCCCAACTAAAAGTTATGAATTTTTAAAGTTCTATCGGTATTATGTCGGTATCGGGTTAGGCGCTGTTTGGACATAGCTCTATAATTTGATTTTCTTTTTGTAATTTGACTGCACAGGGATGTGGAGAAGTGTTTTATAGGAGTACAATAATTGGTTTCATAATTTTTAGAGCTTTTATAAATTTCTTGGGTATTTTATAAATCTACGACAGGTTCTAAGCCTATAGTGTTCTATTTATATGGCTCTAGGGTTTTGGGTCCAGAACTTGGTTTTATTTTCTAAGGAGGCATAAAAATAAATTATTTGGTTTATCAAACCTAGTCCAAGATTTTTAGAGTTTAATTTCTTTACTACTTACTTTATAACTAGAGGGTGTCCTATGTTAGTCCTTTAACATTTTAACCTAAGGATTGTTATTTGTGCCATGTGTGCTATGCCTTGGTAATTAGGGATGGTTCCTAAGGTTCCACCGGCCCATCACATTTTATTTCAATTTACTTAGTATTAAAATGTATATATACTCGATTACTATTATAGTGTTTAGCACCTAGGGGTCATTTTAAAGTTTATTGACATTTTTAATATATAAGTTGCCACATTTTATTTTTCCTAATTGAAATTCATTACTTACTGAAACTTAGTTCACTTTAAAACGATTAAGAATGAATTAACTATATAAATTTTATAAGTTGCAAGGTGCATAAAAGGGTTTACTCCTTATTTAAATATTTAAGTGATGTTGCTACACAGTAAGCACATATTTTTATTTTATTACTTGAAAATATGTTTTTTGATGAATCTACAGGACTTGGGTTTGATAAAAAGGAATTAAAATGAATTTTATATAAATCCCTAAATTTCAGCCTTCCTAAATCACATTGTTTTACTATTAATAGTCTTAGGGGTATTCGGTACTAGGTAACTATATGTTTTTATTTTTCCTAAATACAGAGGGTAAGATGAGGGATCTATAGGATATGGGTTTGCTCAAAAACAAGTTAAAGTGAATTTACTATGAGTTTTATAAGCTTAGGCTAGCTCTATGTGTGATTTAACTTAGAGGAATTTTTGGGACAAAATTAGTACAGTGAGTGCCAAGTTTTTATTTTACAATATTAAATTTCATAATTTTGTGAATCTACAGAAATTGGAATTACCCAAAAAGGACCTATTTTCGATTTTATATGGATTTTACAAGTTCTGTTGCCTTCCTGTAAAGAAAATCATTGATTTAGTGATTTTCTTTTGGGTTTTTGAATTACTGGTTCATGGGGTCCGCAAGTCAGGGATTGGTCACTTTGTAGAAAAGCCCCTGGAATTTTTGTAATGAAACCTAGGGTCCCTAACATATGCTAATACAGTCTTTATTAAGAGCTCTCAAGGTTTTACGTATTTACAGATGAATCCATGTCCCACATGTCATAGGGGGACATTTTTGCAAAACAACCCTTACAACATTTAAGTGTCTGCTAATTGAAGTCCTTAGCGCCTAATTTGTTTGGGCCCACTCGTCGGCGAGACAGGGAGGAAGAAGGGCTGAGCCGATGCAGGGCTGTAGCGCCGAAGGTCCTTCCCGCCTTTGCCGGCGGCCAACGGTGGCTCGGCTGGGGAAGCACCCAAAGGAAGAAAGGTGGAGAGGGTGACGGCGAAGCTAGTGATGTCCTCCTCGTCAGCTATGGTGGCCGGAGTCGATGGAGGGGTTGTCGCGAGCGGCAAATACCTCCGGGTGGCGGCGCACAGCACGTTGTGGTTTGTTTTAGTGCATGGTAAAGTATGCCTAAGAGTCCATAGGAGTCTTAGGTGCTTACCCAAAGCCGTGTGCGTGCTGACGGGGCTCGGTCGTCGGTGGCAGCGCGAGGGGGAGTCCGACGGCGACGACAACCATGGGGCAAACGACGGTAGCACGGTCCAGCTTTACATCTGCCAAGAAGAGAGAATAGGTAGCTCATTGGGGTCCCAATGATGCTTCACATGCAAGGAATCGAGCTAGCGGCTCACCGGGGCGGTCGGAACATCGGTGGCGGCGGTCGGCCGGAGCTGAGGGAGATGAAGTCGATCTCACTCCACGGAGCACCATCGGTCGTGATTCTTGAGGAGAAACGGCGAGGGAGTGGCAGTGAGGATGGTGACGAGTGCTCCGACCCTGCCTCGGTCCTCCATGGCCGGAACACTATCGATCCTGAGCGGCGACTCCATGGATGCGATAGCCATGCTTTGGTGAACTCGCATGCCGCGACATGGGAAACCAAAAGCATGGTTGGATTAGGCATAGAGAGTGGATTACGTTCTCGAGAACAAGTCATAGTGAAGCTCACCGGAGAAGACATGAATCGAACACCTTCGGCTGAGGAGGAGAAAGGGCTGGTTCTGGGCGATTCTGGGGTGTTTTCCCTTGGTCTCTTTGAGGAACGTAATGAGCGAAGGATGTAGATGCCAATGGCGAAATAGTTTTTCTAATGGCGAAGCTTGAGCTGGCGGTGGTGTGGCGAGGTGGACGGGGTTGGCGCCGACACGTTCTCCCGCCGCTTCTCCTTCTCTGGTGGCTTCCAAGCGGTGGAGTTGGTTTGCACCCAGTTAAATCGAGCCTGTGCAGCTGCCATGTGGGGTCAGGGCGTGGTAAGCTAGGCAGGAGGGTGAGAGAGGGGTAGAAACTTTTGTGCACTTGATTTTTGATAGTTTTTCAGGATATTTTCTTTCCCTAAACTTTGGAGCTTCATATTTTAACCTGGGAACATGGTAAATTGTTGATATTTTTACTGGGGGTTGTTGGTCATCCCTAAGTTCCATTTTCTTTGGTTGCACTCAAAAATGATTTGTGGTTTGCTCTCAGAAATTAATTAAAGATAGGGTATTTTGGGACTTGTTTGAATTTTTAGAGGGCCTAAACAGTGAATAAAAATTCTATAAAATTATATTTAATTACGTTAATTAACATAGTATTTGATTAAATTATTTCATGTATATGCTTATGTGCACTTTAATGGTCTTTTGGGTAAGTTATTGTTTGAGCCGATTAAAGCTTTTAAATAGCTCAATATTGGTCTGCTTTGTTATATTTGTTTGGGGCATCAAACCTAGCTATTAAATTGTACCAAAATTAAGTTGAGTTGTTCATAATGTTTAGCACCTTCATGAATTTTCTCATCATTTTCTTGCATGGTTTGTTCTAGAAAATTTGTGTATCACTCCTATATATAGTGGCTCCCGCTCTGCTGTTTCACCTAAAATGGTCGTTGGGGTTTATTTAAATTTTACCTTGGGCTGAGATATTGACCTTTGATCTAAATTTTAGGTTCACTTGCCAGCATCCAAAATTTAGTTGTAGGTTTGCTAGGTAAATTCGAATTGTCTATGCTAAGCGTATATGTCCTATAATGAGATGCATTTTTAAAAAAATCCGAATACACATAAATGTCCTAGATCAAGGTGGCCTTTTGTTAGCATGCATGCTTTTCCATGAGCTTGCATTATCGTCCTAAGTTATAAATGAAAAGGTTTTATTTTGTTCTCAAAATTTTGTTTACCATACAAAAGTCTATGTTGAATCCCTTTAGCCTAAGTTAGAAAAGAAAATTTTGGTTCACAAAATTTGAAGAACTTTTCCTTTATTTTATCTGGACAAAATTTTGTCGACCCTAGAATTTGGGTATATGACACTAGTGCAAGTGAGAGACTGTTAGTTATATGCCCTAGTGGCAACATGGAGATGTTAGATATCATGATCAATGTTTATATATCAATGAATAAAGTGTTATTCAGTTCCATGAAATAGATCACTTATATTGATCAATAAGTATGTGACTTATTTATGAGACTCTTTATATATGAATCTATTTCTAAATGATCCCTGATCATATATCATATATTTAGAACAAATATGATTCTAAGATCAGCATGTTTATTGATTGATGATCATGTCTCATAGATCATGGTATGGAGATACCAAATCAATAAACATAAACATGTGTTGAAGAACACATTGTTAGATAGACCCACCTTGAGACACTATAGGGAATTAATGTGCCATTAGTTGGTCTCAAGTAGTGTTGGTCCAAAGTCCTTTGACCTAAGATCATCATGAATTCCACACATGTGTAATGGCTCACTTAGGGACTACCAAACACTATTCTGTAACTGGATAGTTATAAAAGTAGTTTTCGGGTTTGCTATGAAACATGTAGTGGGATGTGAATGATCAAGATGGAATTTACCCCTCCTTTGGGAGATATATCTCTGGGCCCCTCGAAGTAATGGATTATGGAAGTGCATGGTCATGCCGAGTTGATTGAGGAGTTAATCAACAGATAGATAATCCAATATGAAATCGAGTGAATGATTAAGCTATTGATAGGATGGCACAAGTCTTGCCTATATCTTAATTGATATCATGAGGCAAAGGGATTTGTGCACACACATTACAGGTTCAGCCGATATGATCCTCTTGTATACTTTATTGTCAATACGTTCTGCTAGGGGCCGTTGATGACGGGTCGGCCGAGTTGGACTCGGGTAGGAACCAAGTATACCTGAGCCTACAGGGTCGCTCACTTAATGGAAAAGAACAGACATTCGAGTTTGACTCGGATACGGCTCAATTGGATAGAGATCCAACCGGACAAGGAGTTTCGATGGGCCTTTAGGCCCAGTCGGCAACCCTATATAAGGAGGCGAGAGGTGGAGGGTTCAGGGTGCGCAAGATACAGCCGGACCAAGATTCTCCACGGAAACCCTCCCACGTCTGAGCCAAAACCGTAGTCGTGCATCGCGTGCTAGCAGACGGATGTTCGGAGTTCTCTTCCTGGATGTGTGGATACTGGTAGAGACATCGCTACTTTGCGGCATTCTTCGGCGGCATTGAATCTTGTCGAGATCCAATTAGCCGAATTTAATTCGGCGATTTGGGTCGGGGTCGGAAGGTCGGAAGGCCGAGCGAAGCGGCTCGGCGCCGTCGGCATCGGCAACCAGGCACAAAGTCATCGGCATCGACAAACCCTAAACGCCACCGGGCAATCGGGCGGCTCGCATGGAACTTGGCGGGGTCAGGCGTGACGAACCAGATTTGCCGTTGGGGTCGGACGAGACGGACCTGACGTTGGCGGGTCGGGCGATTCAGTCCCGGGGTCGGCTGATTCAGTCCCGAGGTCGGCAGGAACGTTCTCGAGGTCGACTGGAAGGTTTTCGGGGTTGGAAAGACTTCTCCGAGGTCGGCGAGCAACATATTGACTGTTTCCGCTGCACTGCACGTCAATAGGTAACGATCTATGGACCCTTACTTGCAAGCTTTCCTGGATTGCGTGGTAGAAAAATTTTGATTTATGCTATCGTAGCCTCCGCGTTTTCCTTCATCTCCGACCTCGCCGACCACCATCAGTCTCCGATCTATGGTTTCTCCGACCTCGCCGACCACCGTCAGTCTCCGGGCTATGGTCTCTCCAACCTCACCGACCACCATTAAGCCTCCAGGCTATGGTGTCTCTGACCTCGCCGACCACCGTCAAGCCTCCGGGCTATGGTTTCTCCAACGTCTCCGACCACCATCAGCCTCCGAGCTATGGTTTCGCCGACTTTGTCGACCACCATCAGCCGCCAGGCTATGAGTTCATCGACTCCGGTGATCTCAGTCCGCCTCCGGGCTATGTTTCTTTCAGTCTATTGACCAGCACTAAGTCGACCTCATGGTTTAATAGCTGTCGAATGATGGTGCGGGAGGCTTGACCCTAGGCCCAGATGTACCATCCAGCCCCAGGCTTGGAGGCTACACCTGGTAGGTGCACCTGACCAATACACCTACCAAAGCACACTCGAGGAGCTGCATGTCTTCCCGAGCCTAGGCTCCTTCTCATCGCTGGTCTCTAGGAATCCCAGCTTGGGAGAATTTAGACCATAGGGCCAAATGTCCCATTTACCCCTAGGCTCAGGGGCTGTTGTGGAGGGTGTCCTCCCGAGGTAGCCCATGCTAAGGAAAGGAGGTCAGATCGGGAGTCCTCGGGCTGGGGTCGGAAGCCAGGCCTCAGGCAAGGACGGCTAACCCGACCTCAGCCCCTTAGCTCGACCTCTACGCGTGGCTTCTACCCAAAAAGGGCAGGCCTTCCTTCGGGAAGGAGGCTTCCTTGACAAGCTTCACAGATAAGAAAGGGGGGACAAGCTGGTAGAGGATGATGTCACCTGACAGGACTGCGTACAAGATGCCTATAGCGAGCAGATCTCAAGGCAAGACTATGCGCAAGGAGTCCACGACGAGCGGATCCCAAGGTGATTCTGTTTTGCTTTTCGGGTTTAGCCTATATTTACTTTTTGCTTTATGACTAGGTTTCTTGCACCCCAAGCCCTTTGTAACTGCCCCCATCGGACTATAAAAGGGAGGGAAGATCATGCGGGCAGGGAGAGGGCATCCAAGAACACTCTTGAACACCTGTACTAAAAACCCTAGTCTTTGATCACCCTAACACAAAACACAGGAGTAGGCTTGTTATCCTCTAGGAGGGCCGAACATGTCTAGAAAACCTTAGCTCATCTTGTCTCGAGTTGACCATCAAACCCATTGGTAGATATCCCGACCACTCTTTCACCTCCTCAGACAGCCCCCTTGGAGGACTACTCGGCACCCCGTTGACAATCTCAAATTTGAAACTTTCAATTTATCTTTGAAAAGTTCCAATTCCAAATTTGAAACTTTCAACCTATATTTAGAAACTTTTCAACTCAATTATGTTTCATACTCTTACTAAGTAAATTTCACAAAACTGACCAAACTATCGTAAAACTATATATATTTAAGGATGTGTATCACAAAACTACAGATTTAGCGTCAAAGTTTTTATGAAACTACAGATTTAATACATCATATCATAAAAATACAGATTTAGTGATGAAGTTCTCAAAGAAATAAAGACTTTAGAGTTTAGATCCATAATACTATTATTTATTTAAAGTTACGAAAGCTATAGTTTTATGATAAAATTACTATTATATTAAATTTGTAGTTTCGTGATATGATACTAAAGTTGTGCCCATGGGGCAGCTTTGCTAAGTAGGGAGCCCCCATAAACTTATCAATATGGGTGGGTTGTAATCTCGATGACCGAAGACAGTAGACCCTGAATATGAGAGCAGTGTAATACACTCCAAAGTGTTCTACTTACTGAACAAAGAAGTATGCCTTTCTCCCGTGTACGAAAAACGAAAACCCTCATTATCACATGATTAATTAATTTTTAGTTAAAAGCTTAAAAATGGATTAATATGATTTTATGGGTTAAGTCCGATTTACCCCTCAACTACTACAAAAGTACAATTTATCCTCCTCAACTTCAATACCGGACGTTTTACACCCTTCAACTTTTGAAATTTGACGAATTACCCCCTCTACTCAATACATGCACTACTCGAAAAGTGGTCTTTTGCTCGGTTAATTTAAGTAATTAATGATTTAAAATATAATAAAATCACTTAATAATTTAAAAAACTTAATAAAACCACAAAATTAATGAGAAAACATTTAAAATAGTTTAGTACTGTTATTAAATTATAATAATCATAAATAATTTACATATGATTGATTATAAATTGTTTTAATTTGTAATAGTCCTATATATTTAACATATTACTGATTTAAAATTATTTAAAATTATAATAATCATATATAATTAACATATGCCTGATTTAAAGTTGTTATTAAATTGTAATAATAATATAATTAACATATGCCCGATTTAAAATTATTTTAAATTATAATAATCATATATAATTAACATATACCCGACTAAAAATAGTTTGAAATTGTAATAATCGTATATAATTAACTGATGGATCTTCAATACATTCAAAATAATTTACATCGTCCATACAACAACATAGGTCAGTACATTAAACATAATTCACAACGTGATGGTTGACCTCACATACTTTCTTCTCACTAAAGTTCATTCGCTATGATCGTTACGTGAGTAAGGAGTGTACTTAGATAGGAGGATGCTCAGGTCAATCATCATCGCGGACGGAGGTTGTCCATCGAACTGATCATAATCTTCGTCAGTCTTATCCTCGACTCTGATGATTTTCCTTTTGCCTGGGAGAACCACATGGCGCTTTGGCTCATCGGAACCTTTTCCCTTCTTTGCTTTGCTAGACATGTCCTTCACGTAGAAAACTTGTGTTATATCATTGGCTAGGACGAATGGTTCGTCTGAGTATCCAACCTTGTTAAGGTCAACCGTTGTCACCCCACTGTCATCAATCGTTACGGCTCCACCAGTCAGCCTAACCCATTGGCATCGAAACAAAAGGACCTTCAGAGGTCCATGGTCAAGTTCCCATATGTCATCGATGCCACCGTAATACGTGCTAGTTGTACCATCGTATCTCATGGCATCGATATGAACAACACTATTCTGGTTCGTGCTCTTTCCATCTTGGGCTCTTGTGCAAAATGTATACCCATTGATTTCATATCCTTGGAATGTCGTAATCGAGCAAGATGGTCCCCTTTCCAAGAAGGCTAGTTATTGGTCAATCATCTCGTTACCCATGAGATGTTATCACAGCCAAGCACGGAAAGTATCAATGTGATGGCGTGTAATCCATGCATCGGACTTCCTGATGTTTTTGGAGCGAACAATCGCCAAGTGATCCTAAATGTAAGGAGCCACCAATGAAGATTGTTGCAAAACTGTGAAATGTGCTTTACGGAATAAATTGTTGTCTACAATTATTAGTGCTTTCCTTCCAAGAGTCTCATTTCCTCATAGTCTCCCTTCATGGCATGATTCAGGCACCCTGATTGGACAAAGGTCTTTAATAAATTCTACACAGAACTCAGACCTCCTTTGTTCCATACCCCTTGGTGATGCTTGCCTTCGGACGAGAACAGTTACGAACGTACTTGCTTAGAACGCCCATGTACCTCTCGAAAGGTAACATGTTGTATAGGTATACATAACCGAGAATACGGATCTCTTTGACAAGGTGACATAAAATATGTGTCATTATATTGAAGAAGGAAGGTGGAAAGATCATCTCAAAGCTGACAAGACATTGCACCACATCATTTTGAAGGGCTTCTAATATATCTAGATCGATGATCTTCTGCGAAATTGTTTTTATGAAAGCACATATCTTTGTTATTGTTACCCAGACATTATCAGGAAGGATACCCCGAATTATAATAGGAAGCAGTTGTGTCATCAACACATGGTAGTCATGAGATTTTAGGTTTGTGAACTTCTTCTCCTTCGTCTTATTATTCTCTTTATATTCGAGGAGTATCTAGACGGTACCATGATGCTCTCCAAGCATTCAAACATGTTTTCCTTCTCTGCCTTGCTCAGAGTGTAGCTGGCTGGACTCAAGTAATGGCTTTCTATCTTCTTTGGTTCTGGGTGAAGGTTGTTGTTGTTTCATATGCTTGAGATCATTACGTGCTTAAAGTGTATCTTTCGACTTCCCATATACACCTACTAGCCCAGCAGGTTAACGCAAATGTTCTTAGTGAGATGCATCACGTCAATTACGTGGCGGACGTCCAAGACTTTCCAATATGGTAACTCCCAAAAAATAGACTTCTTCTTTCACATTACCATGTAACCATCTTCACTTGCTATAGGTCAACTGTCAGGTCTCTTTCCAAATACTTCTTTTAGATATTTCACCATAGCAAACATGGCTTTATGATATTTAGCTTAGTACAGTGGTCTCCCTTCTATTTAAAATGTTTGCCTTTCTTCCGGACAGGGTGACTTGCAACAAGAAATCGACGATGGCCCATGTACACAACCTTCTTACAATGTTTCAAATACGTACTTTCAGTTTCAGTTTCATCTATACAGTGGGTGCAAGCCTTGTACCCCTTGTTTGACTGTCCGGATAGGTTGCTAAGTGTAGACCAATTGTTGATGGTTACGAACAGCAATGCTCGTAGGTTAAATTGCTACTGTTTGGCCTCATCTCATACGGGGACACCTTCTTTCTTCCACAGCAGTTTTAGATCTTCGACCAATGGTCTTAGGTACACATCAATATCCTTACTAGGTTGCTTTGGGCTTTGAATAATAATCGGCATCATGATGTACTTCCGCTTCATGCATAGCCAACGGGGGAGGTTGTAGATACACATCGTAACAGGCCAAGTGCTATGGCCACTGCTCATCTCTTCAAATGGATTCATGGCATCCGTACTTAAACCAAACCTTACGTTTCATGCATCCTCTCCGAAGTCTTTAAATGTTCTCTCGATGTTTCGCCACTGCGAAACATCAGCGGGGTGTCTCAGCATCCCGTCGTTGCTGACGTTTTTCTGTGCGCCAGCGTATCATTCTAGCATGTTCTTTGTTCCTGAACAAACGCCTGAGCCATGGTATTATAGAAAAATACCACATCACCTTACCAGGAACTCTTTTCTTTGAAGGTTGTCCGTCAGCTTCACCTAGATCATCTCGTCTAATCTTGTATCGTAGTGCTTTACAAACCGAACATGCTTCTAGATTCTCGTACTCCTCACCGCGATAGAGCATACAATCGTTCGAACATGTTGTATCTTCTATGCTTCCAGTCCTAGAGGGCAAATTACCTTCTTAGCTTCGTACGTTGATTCGGGTAATTTGTTTCGCTCTGAAAGAATGTTCTTTATGAATTTTAATAACTCGCCAAATGTCTTGTCACTCACACCTTTTTGGCCTTCCATTGCAAGAATTCCAGTGTGGTACCCAACTTTTTGTACACCTGTTCATAACCAGGGTACAAGGATGTTTTGTGGTCTGCTAACATACGCTATAATTTCTAGATCTCCTTTTCACCTTCGCAGTCCTACTTTATGTCGCGCAACATCTCACCAAGATCATTCGCACTATCGTTGTCTTCAACAGCCTCGTCTGCCTCGCCTGTTGTATTTTCTTTAAATCCACCGTATTGACCCCAGTCCGAAATGTCGTCTTCTTCTTCTTCATCTTCTTCCATTACAACCCCAACCTCTTCGTACGATGTCCAACAATTATAGTTAGGCATGAATTCTCACTCAAACAAGTAGGCATGAATAGTTTTTGATGTAGAATACTCCTGGTTTTTGCACTTTTTGCATGGACAACATATAAAACCCTTATACTTATTAGCATTGAACACACTCAAAAAAAAATGCAAGCCTTGAATAAACTCTGTCAACCATCGGTCCACAGTGTACATCCATTGTCGATCCATCTACCTGAAATGCACAAAAATCATAAAAAGAAAATCCATGAAAGGAATACTAATTAAATAATAATACAATAATTATATATAAATAATCATACAACTATTATATAATAATCCCACATATTGTACTTAATAAATTTTAGAATTATTTTTAAAAGTTTTTTAAAGTTCTCAACATATTTATAATGTATTGTACTATGGAGTCTCCTTCGGAGAGGTCAACTCCACAATACCATATTACCTCCCAGGAGTCTGGTTATGCGTGAGATAATACAGATACAGGAACTTCGTATATTAATACAAACTGTTACTGTTTAAATACAACTCATATAATACAAGAAAACCCACGACACTTCCACAGGGATAGCCCGAGTGCAGAGTTGACGTAGATATCATATTCGTCTTCCAATCCACTAGGGTACTTGGGAGTTCTTCTTCTCCTTCTGGGTTACCTGAAGTTGGTTTATGCAAGAGTGAGCACCGAAGGTACTCAGTAAGCCAAACTGAATACAGTTTTATTTTAATAATCATGCATGCATATCGATAAGAGAAACAATTTATCAAGAATATCTCTAACATGTTAATGTATCCTATTCCTTTATAGAATATCTAATGCAATTGTTTAAGAGTATGAAACATGAATTTAAATCTATACTCCCTCCCATCCTAAGGTAACTAGGTATGTATATTTCATTAAGGTAACTAGGTATGTATATTTCATTTAGTAATATTTAAGAAAAGGTACTCATGCCATTGTACTGGATTCACTCATAGACACAACTCCATTGACCGGGAGTACGGCGTATTCGAATACAAATCGACTCTGCAGCGTCTGCCCAGCTTTACCCGAGGATTAACCTTAGTTAGCTAGACTAAAGGGTAACATGACATTTATATAGTTCTAACCTTTTCTGATGTGTGAACGAGACCAGTGGACTATCTTAATAGGGACACCAAACCTAACCAGTGAATGGCAATCAATCCCCTATTTAATAATTGTTTGTCACACACTTGCCTCGGCTTGGTGGAACCTGGATCTCTATCTTAACAGACGGTACCGATCTGGTTAGTATCGGTGTTGTTACCCACTGTTTATATAGCTGTCCACCAATGAGACTTCAACAACAACAACAACAACACTAAAAATCTCCCATGCATACAGTCGCATGAATAAAACTCCTAAGTCCCCAGGGAGATCAAAGAGAAATATATAATTGCCATGCCGGTATAACCGGTCCATCGGATGAGCGAACTATGTCTTTATTTTGGCACAAGAGTTTTTATATTTTCTGGCATACAACCAAAATCATTTAGGTCATATGAATTATATTTTCTGGCATATAGCCAAAATTATTCTCATATCACATGAGATGATAGGACTTATATTTGCCTATCACATAAAATAATGGATCATTTTTCTATTCTATTATAAGAAATAATGATATAATTTCATATGACCATTACATAAAATATTAATGCATATGATAATGCTCATTTTATTATTCTCATGATTTTATACTTAATGCAGGCTATCAGAATATTATCTAAGGAGAAGAAGAATATATCTAATCATGTGAAATACTAAGCTTCTCCTTTTATATACATAAAATGATAGGATAGTTCTAATGCATAAATAATAACTTATATGAACTAAAGATGTCCTTATATTCACATAAAATATTAACATATAACCTAAAAAAATCTAGAATCACATGAAATGACAAATTATGACTATGAAACTTAGCTAACCCATCGCACAAAATATTTATGTCTAAATATATTATTTAAAACATGATAACTTATTGTTTTTGAACTTTATAAATGATTAAAGACAGTTTGACTTGCCTTGAGTATCAGCGGTCAAAATATTTGTTTGATTGGAGGGCAACAAGAGTGTTTACGTCAACCTCTTGGTTGAGCTCCAATTCGTCTATGGACTCACTATCGCGATCTATTGATAAATAGATAAATAAAAGAAATTATCGAATAAATTCAAATAAAAATAAAAAATCATCACAAAAGTAAAAGTATTCAAAAGGGATGAATTTAAAAGTATTATTTCTTTGGTTTAAAGATTTAGATTTGTGAGGATGTAATTAAAAAGGTTTTGAAACAAGTATATTTAAAAAGGGTTTTAAAATGATAGATAAATAAGTTTAAAAGAATATAAAGATTTGAAAATGAGGTTTAAAAGAATATTTGAAAATAAGATTTTAAAAGAGTTTGGAAGATTAAATTATTTACCTAGGGTTAGAAGTTCTTTCTATTTTTCTCTCTTCCTTGTATTAAAAAAAATAAATTAGAAAAATGAAAATAAGGTTGGAGGCTGGGTTCACCCAGGACCTCCCACACCTCCTCTCTTCCTCTCCACTGCGCTAAGGGCCTGTTTAGATGCAAAATTCTGTGAAAATTTTTCATCCAAAATAGTGAAAACTTTTCATAAAAGAAGGTGTTTAGTTACATCTGAAAATTTTTTATCTGTTGTAAAAAAGACAGATTTGTCTCTAATAAATAGAGGCATGATTTGATACATTTATTATCCATACAAATGCATGCATGCACTAGCAGAAGTGTTCGATCTTTCTTTTTCTTCAGAAAATCTTATGTTGCACCATACTGTATATGGCAAATGCGAAGCAACTGAAACATGATAACAACAACCCGCACGAACATCTGGCACCACCCAGTCATTACACTATCAATCATTTTTTCAGAAGAGGGTGCTACTATTTAAATGACAGTTCCTAATCATGTAAAACCGAATCACCAAACAAATTGTCCATTATACCAAAAAGCATGGAGGATGGAATCAGAAAAACACATAAATCGAATCTGTTGGTAAAACAGTTCTGATAATTGGAGATAACAAACTTGAAGCAATTTCACCTTCTGCACAATCACAAATTAAACATTTACTTGCACAACTCAAATGGAATATCGGGTAAAAATCAAGCAAGTACTCACGCCTCTCCACGGCCTCCCTCATGTTGCCCATCACCATCTGCAAGCACACACCAAGAACTGACAAAAATATGTTTTAGTTCTCGAGACTCCTAGAAGAATAGTCTGCAAGAACTGAAAAAAAAACGAGATTTGGTGCAGATCCGGCGGCGGCGAGCGGCGGTGGGGCACACACCATGAGCGCGAGGCGATGGAAGGCCTTCTTGACCTCGTCCTTGGTCGCCCCTGGCGGCAGCCGCAGCGTCCGATAGTGCTCCTCCATGGGGCCTCGGGCTCGGACGCTATGGAGCTGCACCTAACCTCGAGCCTCCGCCTCCAATGGCCGCCTCCGCCTCCCGGGGATGGGGATGGCTAGCCGGCGGCAGATCTTGCAAAGAAGGGGATGCGGCTGGTGCGGTGGCGGACGGAGTCGGCGTGGCCGGGGAAGCGGGATGGCTGGCGGCGGATCTGGAGGCGGATGGGGATGCGCGGCCAGGGAAGCGGGATGGCTGGTGGCGGATCTAGAGACGGATGGGGATGTGCGGCCGAGGGAGGCGGATGGCTGGCTGAGGCATGCGCGGGCCGCAGGGGTAGGGGTGTCCGACGCTTCTCCCAACAAAAAATTTCACCTTTTTTTTTTCAAACTACTCTCAAATCTGAAATTATTTCATCCCAACTTTTCATTCACCCCCTGTTTAATTCCAAAAAGCCAAAAAGTAACCAAAATTCAATTTTTTTTTGTTTTTTAGCTGCAACTAAACAGGGCCTAAGTGTTTCTCACTTGGTCTCCCCTCTCTTTTTCTTTTCTCCTTTCTTCCCTCTCTCGATTATTCTTCTCCCTCTGCCTCTTCTCTCTCTCTTTCCCGATGCCGGCGGTTTGATGGAGATGATGCGCACGGCACGGGATGATTAGAGTCTAGGATTTAGAGGGTTTTTCTTCATCTAAGACTCACTGTGGTTCCATTTTTATGCTCAGACAGGCCGACGAAGCTCGGAGACGAGCTGGCGGCGGTGCGGTAGTCCCGGCGGCGGTGGTGCTCGTCGTCGGCGTGTTTCGGTGAAGCTTTAACTAAAGTGGGGTGTCTATAAGCATCTACAAGTTCTGGAGAACCTATCTATGGCGCTGGTTGGGTCGGATATATGCTGGAGAAGGCTGGCACCGTGTGCGTGCCGGCGGAAAAGAGAGGAAGGCCGGTGATCCTCGTTGACGGCGCTTCCCGGTGGCATAAAGACTTGAAGAAACTGGGGAAAAGGAAGCTTAGAGTATGTAGATCGTTAATGTACCTCCAATTTGAAGATTGATCGGCCAAATACCTCTAATTTTGAAATTTCCCTATTGCGGATGTTCTAGGTTCTTTCGAACCTATTTTTTGATCTTTCGCAAAATTGTCTGTGTATAGGTTATGGTGGCTAGGGATTCTTGAGGGGTATTAGAGAGGGCAAGATGATGATCAAAATTGGTGTACAGAGCTTGAGCTACCGAGGTCTATTTATAGTTTTTAATGTCGGTTTCCTCTAAGGATAAAGCTATCGGCTATGGCGTTTCCTTATCAGTCGGTTCGCTGAGGATATAATCGATGTCGTGGCCAAGCCAATCTGGCGTCTACATGTGCGTATTTGAGAGTCGGCTCACTGATGTTGGTTTGGTCTCCAATGGGCAAGATGAGCTCGTGGTGTGGCGGCCAAATTCCGGCGGCCGTGGTTTGCGCCATGTCGGTTCGTCGAAGATTAGAACGATGACAAATTAAGTCGGTTTTGGGTGGCTATGTATGTGTGGGCGGTAACTAAGGTCGGTTGTGACCTTCAGTGGGCAAGGACCAGGCCACGGTGTAAAGGGCATCCCCCCCAGGCGGTAGCCGTGGTGTTTCAAACCCGGGAGGAAGAAGGAGATAAGGCTAAAAAGAAAAAGAAAAGAAAGGCAAAGAAAAATAAAAAGAAAAATATAAATAAAAGAAAAAGGAAGAAATTTTGGGGAGAGATTTGATGAAATTAAATTTAGATTTTAAAATTAATTTTAATTTTAACTTTTAGGAATTTTCTTATTTTAAAACTAAATTAAGATTTTTCAACAACAACAATCAATCATTTATATTATTTGATTTTTTAGTTTAAATTTTAAGAAAATTTTATAAGTATTTAGGGGATTTTAAGTATTTTACTGAACATAGTACAAAATTTATTCGCAAAAATTTATTTACATTTTTCTTACTTTAAAAGGTACAATTTTCGATGTTATAGACCTTTCCTCCTTAAAAGAATATCATCCCCGAGATTCTACTGAGTTTCAAATAACTGGGGAAATTTTTCTTGTAGTTCTGATTCTTTTTTCTCAAGTTGCTTCTTGTTTTGTATGGTGCTTCCATTGTACCCCGACAAAACTTTATATTACGATTCCTTAATTTCCGTGCGGATACCTCTAGGATTTTCTCAGGCTCTTCCATATAGGTTAAATCGGACTGTAACTTGATATTTTGTAATGGTATCTCTTCGGTTGGTTTTCTTAGGCATTTCTTAAGTTGTGACACATTGAATACTGGACGTACCTCACTTAATTTCAACGGTTAATTTAACTGATAGCAAACTTCTCCTCTTCTTTTCAGGATCTGATATGGCCCGATATACCTAGGAGCTAGTTTCCCTTTTATTTGGAACATGTGTACACCCTTAAATGGTGTTACCTTTAAATAGACAAAATCTCTAATTTTGAAACTTAAATCTCTTCTTCGGTTATCACTGTAACTTTTCTGTCTTTCCTGGGCAGTTCTTAATTTTTCTCTTATAATCCTGATATGAGCTTCTACATCATGTGCCAACTATGGTCCTATTAACTGCCTTTCCCCAACTTCTGTCCGATTGAGGGGAGTTCTGCACTTTCTACCATATAGTGCCTCAAAGGGTGACATTCCTAGACTGCATTGATAACTATTGTTATATGAAATTGTGCAAAGGGTAAACAGAAGTTCCACGCAGGTCCATATACCAGTACACAGGCCCTCAACATATCTTCAAGGATCTGGTTTACCCTTTTCGTTTGTCCTCCGGTCTGTGGGTGATAGGCTGAACTGAAGCCCAACTTAGTACCCATGAGTTCCTGGAATGTCTTCCAGAACCTAGATGTAAACTATGATCCTCGATCCGATACAATTCTCAAGGGTACTCCATGTTGTATAACTATCCTAGTTAAATATATTTCGGCCAATTTATCCCCTCCATAAGTCTGTTTAATAGGGATAAAATATGCTATCTTAGTTAGCCTATCAATAATTACCCATATGGCATCATATCCTTCTTTAGTTTTTGGTAAACCTATGATAAAGTCCATCCCAATTTCATCCCATTTCCATTCCGAACAAGGGAGTGGCTGCATTAATCCTGTAGGTTTTTGATGATCTTCTTTTACCTTTTGACATATTTCACATAAGCTCACATATTCAGCTATCTCCTTTTTCATATTAGTCCACCAGAATATCTTCTTGAGATCCTGATATATTTTTGTACTTCCAGGGTGGATAGAAAATAATGAATCGTGAGCTTCTTGCAAAATTACCTCTTTTATTTCCTTTACTTTTGGAACGCAAATTCGTCCCTGGTATCAGAGTAATCCATTATTATCCTTTGCAAAGCCCGGTGCCTTGCCTTTCGCAATTCTTGTTTGATTTTCGAATTTGTGGGTCATTCCATTGTGCTCTCTTTATTTCTTCTTCCAAAGTAGGTTTTATTTCCATTTGAGCCATACTTGTTTTCTCCATAAATTCCAACCTTAGTTTCTGAATTTCCACATGTAGTGGCTCTGGACACTCCTTAATCATACTGTTATTGCAGTATGCTTTTCACCTTAGGGCATTAGCCATTGCATAGCTTTTCCTGGGTGATACTGGATGTCCAAACCATAATCTTTTATTAACTCCAACCACCTTCTTTGTCTTAAATTTAGATCGGGTTGAGTGAAAATATACTTAAGACTTTTATGATCCGTAAATATTTCACATTTGTTCCCAATCAAATAATGCCTCCATATCTTTAAGGCATGAACCACTGTTGCTAATTCCAAGTCATGAGTGGGGTAATTTTGTTCATGTGGTCGAAGTTGACGGGATGCGTAAGCAACAACTCTCCCTTCCTGCATCAATACGCATCCTAATCCCTGACGACTAGTGTCACCATAGACTTGGAAGTCCTTTCTATTATCTGGTAATGTCAGTACTGGTGCGGTGGTCAATCTCTTCTTTAACTCCTGAAAACTTTTTTCACTATTTTTGGTCCATTCAAAAGGTATATCTTTCTTTAATAAGTTGGTAAGAGGGCTAGCTATTTTTGAAAATCCTTCAATAAATCATCGATAGTACCCTGTCATTCCAAGAAAACTTTTTATATTTTTTACTGTTGAAGGTTATTACCATTCTGATACTGCTTTTACTTTTTCTGGATCTACTTTTACTCCTCGCGGTTATGATATGTCCCAAAAATTGTACTTCCTCCATCCAAAATTCACATTTTGAGAACTTAGCATATAGTTGTTGTTCTCTTAATTTCTCCAGAGCTAATCTCAAATGCTCCTTATACTCTTCTATACTGGGGAATAGATTAGAACATCATTTATAAACACTACCATAAATTTATCCAGGTATACCATGTATGTTTTATTCATGACATTCATAAAAACAGCCGATGCATTAGTTACTCCAAAGGGCATTACTGTAAATTCATATAGCCCATATTTGGTAATAAAGGTTGTTTTGGGTATATCCTTAATTGATGATACCCGGATCTCAAATCTATCTTTGAAAACACTTTTACTCCCCTTAATTGATCAAATAGATCGTCAATCCTTGGCAGGGGATACTTAGTCTTGATGGTAACTTCATTTACTGCTCTATAATCTATACACATCCTTAGCGTTCCATCTTTCTTCTTTGCGAACAACACTGGGGCTGCTCATTCTGAGACACTAGGTCTAATAAATCCTTTCTCTTCTAGTTCGTCTATTTGCTTTTTCAGCTCTGCTAACCCCGATGCATCCATTCTATACATGGTCGTATTAGGTTATGGTGGCTAGGGATTCTTGAGGGGTATTAGAGAGGGCAAGATGATGATCAAAATTGGTGCACAGATCAAGATGATGATCAAAATTGGTTTGGTCTCCAATGGGCAAGATGAGCTCGTGGTGTGGCGGCCAAATTTCGGCGGCCATGGTTTGCGCCATGTTGGTTCGTCGAAGATTAGAACGATGACAAATTAAGTCGGTTTTTTGTGGCTATGTATGTGTGAAAGGGGCGGTAACTAAGGTCGGTTGTGACCTTCAGTGGGCAAGGACCAGCCCACGGTGTAAGGGCATCCCCCCCGGGCGGTAGCCGTGGTGTTTAAAACCCGGGAGGAAGAAGGAGATAGGGGAGAGAAAAAGAAAAATAAAAGAAAGGGAAAGAAAAAGAAAAGAAAAAGAAAAGAAAAGGAGAAATAAAAGAAAAAGGAAGAAATTTTGGGGAGAGATTTGATGAAATTTAATTTGGATTTTAAAATTAATTTTAATTTTAACTTTAGGAATGTTCTTAATTTGAAAACTAAATTAAGATTTTCAACAATAACAATCAATCATTTATATTATTTGATTTTTTAGTTTAAATTTTAAGAAAATTTTATAAGTATTTAGGGGATTTTAAGTATTTTACTGAACATAGTACAAAATTTATTCGCAAAAATTTTCTTCACCTTCTTTCTTACTTTTAAAGTTATAATTTTCAGACTGTTACATGTACTTATTTGTAACGATTTTAACGATTTTTAAATTAACTTAGTTTCCTAATCTTTTATCTTCATCTTCTATATTTTTTCTTTGTCGTCTCTTTTATAACATTTTTATGCACAAGTTTCTAATTTTAAAAAGTAATGTAATTTTTTCTAAACAAATTTTCTCTCTTCATTTTCCATAAACCTTGTTAGAGATAAAAATGTATAGAAATATACCTTCAAATTTTCTCTCTCGTCATTTTTCTATTGGCTCCCTGGACTATTGTGGATTTTGGCGGATGGATCAAAGACCACTTCTCCAAGAGTGAATATAATATATAGTAACATTTGGCTACAAATTCGGATATGTGTTTATGCAAATTCATAACAAGTAGTTATATTTTATGAATGGGGAATAAAAAGTTGAGTTAAGTTTTAACATATAACTTAAAAGCTTCAAATTTTGATGTGAGAGTTTCATATTTGGATTAGAAAATTTTGATGTGAGTTAAATGTTTTAAATTTGACAAATTTTGCTAGAGGACACATAAATTTTGCATTATTTACTAGTGAACAACATACTAGAGGACACCCAAAAAAACTGCCCCATGAGGCTACATGTTTCTAACCTAGTGCTGGAGTGAAAATTTTGAAATTATCCAACTCTCAGTTTTTGCCATCACTAAAGTGTATTGCTACCATATATCATATTCTATTTTCACTCCAGCATCAGGTTATGATCTTGTGGTCCTAGGGCATTCTTGTCTTGTTAAAAAATATCTCTCTGATCAGGTCAAAAATGTAGTATGATAAATTAACAGTTTTTGGTTGCCCTATTGCTATGAGACGTTTTTATGATGTCCACCAGCCAATTACACAAATTTAAAATGTTCTATAGCAAAATTTGCCTTTAAAATTAGGGTATAGTTTTTTATTTTTAGTTGAATGTTTAAATTGTGACTTAAAAGTTTTAAAATTTGGATAGAGTTTTTAAATTTGAATTGAAAGTTTTGAATTTTGAGTCAAAAGTTTAAAAAGTTGAGTTAAATGTTTCGATTTTAAGTTGAAAATATAAAATTCTGAGTTGAAAGTTTCAAAAGCTAAGATGAAAGTTTTAAATTTGAATTATAAAAAGGCAAAATTTGCTACGAGACATCTAAATTTTGCTCTTTGGTAGAGGACACCAAAATAACATGTTTCTGCTGGAGGGCACTGCAAAATTGGTAATTGGCTGCAGGACACCGTGACATCATTTTATTATATTCGAAAAAAATGGAGAGAGAAACATTCATCAAATACAAGTTTGCTCATGGGCTGATTCTTTCAACCACCGGTGAATGGCTATGCATTAACTATGATATAGATTCGTAGATGTGGATTAACTGTGATGTGATGTGGACTAGCTGTGATCATTAACCCATGAAGATAGGGGCAAATTCATACTTTTATCATGGGTTTCTCTCTCTCTTTCTTCTGGATATGATGAAATAATGTCGTAGGTGTTCGATAGCTAATTACCACTTTTTTTTGCCCTTCAGCAGAAACGCGTTCTTGCGATGTCCTCTAGCAAAAAAACAAACTTTAGGTATCCTATGGCAAATTTTGCCATAAAAAGATTAAATTTTATCCAAAAATCTATTTCATATAGAAATTTTTGGACAACTTTCATGTGTGCGGAGGTGAATCAATACCACCGAAGCCTCCGCGATGGGCCTGATCTACGAGCCGAAATTGTGGGCCCATAAGAAAGCTATGGGAATTAGCAATTATGGCTTAAACAAGTCCACTTTGACTCCCTTAAATATAGCTTCAATCTAATTCTTATCTCTCAACCATAGATTTTCTTGACCCCTCAATTATTAAAACCGATATAATTTGACTCACTTATCTATTTTGAAGACAATTTTTGCTAACGTTGCTCATTGACCTGGTCCAACCTGCTAAGTTAGCATATAGGGCCCACATGTCAGTGACTCTTCTTCTCTCCCTTTCTTTCTTCTCTCATTTTCTCCTCTTTTGCATGACAATGAGAGGTAGCCAGTGTATCCTCTAGACTCCACCGCCCGCGAAGAGAGGGAGCTTGAGGAGGGTTGGCGCCAAAGGACCATCGTGGTGGGGGCTGCCTCATCTCCTTTAGGATCCTCCCTGGCATGGTTCGATCCCGTCGCGTCAAGTTTGAGCGCTCCCATGACGGTGGCGGCGTAAGAAAGGAGGAGGATCTAGTGGTGGCTGCTTGATGTGGCGCTGCCTTGCTCCTCCCAGGATGACAACAACAATGATGGGGTCCGTTAATAAGTCGCCTCGATCGACATCACGTAGCACCCAGATCAACCACTACTTGCTGCCGCACAGTGCGGATGCGGGCTCTTCGTCTTGCTCTACCCGCGGCGACGATGTCAAGCCTGAGACAGAGCAGTGGCCTCGCGCAGCGATGGCACGACCTCGAGACGGAGTGACAGCGATGCGGCCTCGAATCTCCCCTGAGCCCGCACCCGCCGCTGACTGGGCGAAGGCTACACTCGACAGGGCAGACTCAAAGGCTATGGGTTAGGGCGGGGAGGGAAAAAAGAGCAGCTTGAGATAGCGACGGGGGATGGCGGCGTGGAGCGGCGACAAGAAGCAGCGGCGGCCTGGAACAATCTACACCGACGCCTTCCCCACTGATTACGAGGAGCGGCAGCGTGGAGCAGTCTCTATCGACGTCTTCCACTAACAACATGGAGCGACAAATGAGGAGCGGTCTACACTAGCGCCTTCCACCGACTACAAGGAGCGTCGCTACGAAACAAGAACGAGGAGAGACGACATGGAATAGTCTCCGTCGACGTCTTCCACTGACAATGCAGAGCAGGGGCAAGGAGTGTCGGCATGGAGCGGTGACGACGAGCTTGCTCCCCATCTCACCCGACACCTGACGCCTTTCACCACGCCATCGCCATCTCTGCTACGTGAATCATGCCATGAATGAGGAGGTGCTCAGGGCGGTCGCTCCACCCCGCTGCTCCTCGTCGAGGCACGCTTGATGCGGAAAGCCAGCGACCACATCGGGTTGCCACCGCTGCCCCGCTCCCTTGCCACCATCGCCTTGCTGCCACCCACTGCGTGCACTCCTCAACCTTCCATTCCCCTGCTACCGCCGAGAAAACATGGGGAAGAGCAGAGAGTGCCAAACGGGCGGCACGGCCCGACCCGGCACGGGCACGGAAGAGGCACGACCCATTAGGCACAGTTGCTTAAACAGGCCGTGTCGTGTCGGCCTGCGTGCCATGCCCCCGGCCCAAGCACGACCCATGGGGTGGCCAGGCCGTGCCAGCATGGACCCGTTAAAGGCCAATGGGCCGAGGTTGGCCTAGTGATAATTTTTTCCCGTACAAGCACTGTTTTGGCTTGTTAAAGGCCCACGTGCTACAATGCTGCTATAGTGTATTGCTACAGTAAACGGCTGTGCCGTGCCGGCCCACGTGCTTGCCCGCAGCCCAAGCACGACACGATCACTCATGCTGTGTCGACCCGGCCCGTTTCGTCGCGTGCTGTGCCCGTACCGTGCCTGCTACACGGAAGGCTGTGCCCGGGATGGTCCACTGTGGCACGGCCCATTTGGCCGTCTCTATGGAAGAGAGATAGTGTGGGGTGGAGAAAGGAGAGGGAGAGAAAAGGGAGTATGATAGGTGAGTCCTATTTTATTTTTTTATTTTTTTATAAATGGGATGCCACATGTATATCATGTCAGTGAATACCATTGAAAGTCAAATTATATTATATCGATTTTAATAGTTTAGGTAAAGATATATGGTATTATGGTCAAGAGGTCTATATCTTAGGGACTCAAAGTGGACTTATTCCTTGCGGCTTTGATAATCCGAAGCGGACTGGAAAACCAACACCGTGCGGTCAGTGGTCGGGCCTGGACTTGCTCTCCTTGTCAGATTCCAGCCCATATACCACACCACAGGCACAGGGGCACAGGGCAGGGCCACCCCTCGTATAAAACCCTAACGCCGCCTCCTCCCCGCTCTCTCATCGCAGAATCCCCAAATCCGCAACGCAAGCACGACAGCCAGAGGAGAGAGAGTCGCGCTCAGGCCGCCGACACCCGACGACATGGCCGTCGCATCCGCGTGGGCCAAGCCCGGCTCGTGGGCCCTCGCCGCCGAGGAGCAGGACGACCTGCCCCCGCCGCCGCCGCCCGTCCCCGCCGCCGACTTCCCCTCCCTCGCCACCGCCGCCACCACCAAGGTCCCCAAGAAGAAGAAGCCGCAGCCCGTCCCGCTCGGCGAGTTCAACAGCACCAAGTTCGTCGCCCCCGCCTACCGCGGGCCCACCCACGACGATCTCCTCAGCCTCCCCACCGGCCCCCGCGAGCGCACCGCCGAGGAGCTCTCGCCAACGCCACGCGCGGCTTCGGGGCGCGATGGGGCGGCGCCGGCGCTGGCGGCCCCCGCAGCGACGACGAGCCCCGCCGCGGCGGATCTGGCCCCCAGGACTTCGGCCCGTCGCGCGCCGACGAAGCCGATGACTGGGGCGCCGGCAAGAAGCCGCTCGAGAGGAGGGAGCGCATGGGAGGGTTTGGCGGTGACTCTTCGATGTCGCGTGCCGACGACGTCGACGACTGGGTCTCCACCAAGAGGGCGGCGGCCCCTGCGCCCATGGAGCGGAGGGAGCGTAGCGTGGCGTTCGGGGCCGACTCGCACTCCCGCGCTGATGATTCCGCGAACTGGGTCTCCAACAAGGGCTATTCTGCGCCGCCGCCGCCGCCGCCTTCCGACAGCCGGAGGGGCGGTCCAGTCTGGGGTTTCAACAGGGATGGAGGTCCAGACGCCGACTCTTGGGGGAGGAGGAGGGAGGATGTGAACGGTGGTGGTTCAAGCGGTGGTGCCCGGCCACGCCTGAACCTTCAAAAGCGGACCTTGCCATTGGCTAGTGGCACTGATGGAGAAGGGAAGGAGGACAAGGAGGAGGATAAGGAAGAGCTGCAACCTAAAAGCAGGTCGTCAAACCCGTTTGGTGCAGCACGCCCTCGCGAAGTGGTTCTTGCTGCCAAAGGAGATGACGGGAGGAAGGAGGAGGAGAAAGAGGAGGAGAAGCTGGAGATTCAACTGAGGACCAGGACTTCGAACCCGTTTGGGGCTGCCCGCCCACGTGAGGAGGTGCTTGCTGCGAAGGGTGAGGACTGGAGGAAGATTGATGAGAAGCTTGAGGCTATGAAGGTGCGGGAGGCACCACCTGAGAGGAGGTCATTTGGGAGGAGAGGTTCCCCTGTCAGAGGAGAGGAGAATGGGAGTCATCCACCGCCAGAGAGCCGTGTCGAGGGAGCTTGGAGGAAGCCTGATGCAGCTGAGGCTGTCGGAGAATCCAAAGAAGGGTCTGATAAGCCTAGCATGGTTGTGGTTGAGGCTGCGAGAAAATCCGAAGAAGGGTCTGATAACTGAACTAAATCCTTTTTTATTCAATTGACTAATTTCATCATCGATTGCTCCCTTTTATTGAATTAATACTTAATTGATCTCTGTTAGGTAGTTTTGTTGATTTTGGCTATTTTTTGTCTGAGCTCTCCTTTCTATTGCTAGGGGTAGGAAACAAATACTGAGCCTGTTACTGTGTGATATCTGCTTTTCAGTATGTGTCCCTCTAGATTCATTGTCAAGTGCATGTCCTAGCGGATTACCAATTAGTATGCAGCGGAGCTTTATTTTTACTGGCATCGTTTGGCATCGTTAATAAAATAAGTGCCTCTTACTAGCCAATTTAGCAGCAGTTGTATTAAGACAAATTGCATTCATATAAACATAGTGGTTGGTATGGTAGCGTCTGATTTGGTTATTGTTTGTCTTTTGCTTGGAATGGTGTGTTTGCCAGATTTTAAGATTATCATTGGAGTGAATTGAAGAACATTGTTTGCTTGCTTGATGTGATATTTAGACATGAGCCAAATACCCGTGCATTGTAACAATCTAGCATAAATATATGATTTTAAATTGAATATTAGTTCATGCTTAATTCTTATATACAAACGACATGAGCAAATGATACAGTTATGCAGAGAAGATTCTTCAGATAAAAGAAAAATGTACACGTATGCACTGTATGGTGGTGGTGGCAGGACAGCAAACTCATTTCCATCACCACTAGCTTCTTTTACAATATAATTAGTAAATATCACCCTGTAGTTTTGGTTCGTTACATGTTCTTATGGTCTCAATATGACAAATGCTTAGCCAATAGCCACTTAGGTAGTTGGTAGTGTTCTCCATTCATTCCACAATCTAAATTACAAAAAGTCTGGTGTTTATGCTCTTTTTCTTTTGGCTTCAGACATCAATGATGAAATATGTACTTGAGTGCTCAAATTCGTGGTCTTGGGTTGCAATCTAATTCTGGAGAAAATATGCTTCTGGTGCGGCATTGAACTGAACAGGAAGGGTCCTGTTCCTTTCTGTTCCTAGCTGAGTTAACATCCTGTGTTCTCATACATTTCTTCTGTCTAATGCATGGAATTAGAAGCACTAAAGTTTTCATTTCTTGGAACCGTATAGTTTTGGTGATGGTGGATATCTTGGATATAATATTGTTTGGCATAAAAAATATACAGTAAAATACCTACATATGTTTTGCCAAGCGATTGGCAGTATTGTTGCTGCGAGTGGCAGATGTAGATCCAACTATCAGAATGCAATGCAACTACAACCTTATAATAGGGAAATACTGAAACAGTATGCAATTTATCTGATGTTACTGATCAACCATCACGAAGAAAATTATCAAAGTAATTTACTATAATTTGGTATTTTATATTGTAAATTTATATGATTGTCATGGTGATTTTTCTTGCTTTATAGAATATGAATTTGGTTAATATGATTGTAGTCATTTTAGTATTAGCTGGTATAGTGCACCATTAGTGTGTTCTTGCTTGTTTCTGATTAATGGACCTCCCATGGAGGAAGGCAAGCCTGCAACTGTACCCCTATTGTTACCTTTGCCCCTTCTAGTTTAGTTTAATTTTTTGCATGTCTCTTATTTAAAGAAAGGAAAAATTGTACATAATCTTTTGTACGGGTTTATTTTGTTTTTGGCCACTTAGGTTGAAGAATCTTCTAAGCATGTACCATATTTCTTATTTTGGACGCAGTGGTTTATCTTGTTTGGCATCTCAGTGAAATATCAAAGACTCGTTCCAAAATGAATAGTTTTTAGTGGAACAATTTTTTTCTGATTACATCACTAAAGTTACAACAGAAACATACTCTTTTATGCATGAGAAAGTTGTTGTGCATATCATTCCTTTTTCTAGGTTGATAAAGCTGTGTTGTTAGCATTCTCTACTATATGGTCATTGTTGTTTTCACAAAGTTAATATTGTTCTTCTTCCATTGTCATATCACTTAAAGCATTGAGTGTTTGTCTTCTTTCATGTTCCTTCTATCAAGTAGTAACTATCTTTGTCGTCAATCTGCTGAACATTATTTCAATTGCAGGTCTGATGCAACCGAAGAGACTGGGGCAGCAAACTAATCTATGCCGGTACATGCGACGTGGACACTTGGGAACCCAAGGATTGAAGATCTCTTCTGCTAAATATACTAAGACTTTCTATTATTTTTTGCTACTTATTTGCTACAGTAGTAACAGAGTCAATTTTGCGTCAGTGTTTCTTATCTTCTCTTAGCATCTGGTAATTGTGAATTCGTGATTTATCGTATTGAGAATTTTGATCTTGAACTTAGGTCTTAATCATAGTTGGTAGTAGCTATTCATTCTATTGTGAGTGTTAGTTGTCATGCTATGTTGACATGGTGATAATGGCTCGAAGAAAGAAATAGTGCCTTTTTAACTTTGCTGTGGAGATGTGGAGTAGCATTCTTTCGGAATTTTACTTTTACAATGCGGCTGAGTTTTGCTCCAGCAAGTGTGACCGCCCTTCAGATTTCTGTGCTACCGAAAGCCGGTTCATTGAATGACGGAACGCTTGGCTCATTTGGATGCCGATGGCTATGTAGAGCAGTGTTCCCCTAGACGTTACCTCTCTGTCTAGAGTCTAAGGCAGTTTAGACGGGTCAAGACCTAACGTTGTCTAGAGTCTAAGGCAGTTTAGACGGGTCCAGACCTAACGTCTACCTCTCTGTCTAGAGTCTAAGGCAGTTTAGACGGGTCTAAGACGGTTTTTTTATTTTTGAAAAAATATAATATATACCTTGTTTTCTATATATTTTAGCCCGCACAACCCTATCATACAAGTTGTTCTCATGGGTTTCATATTTTCATTCCATATTATTCGAGTTTTTTTTCAATATACATGCATTGATATTGTTAGCATTACCTTGAGCATCTGAGTTTCTTTTTAATGTACGTGCATTGAGCATCTGAGAATTTGAATCCGCTGACGATATTGCTATTCACTGAAGGAGCTATTAGTGATGTACCTGTGAGAGATGCTGCAGTAGCCAAAGGTAGGGGAGGTCGCGGTAGGGGGGACTGAGGAGCAGCGACCAACGAGGGAGGGGCCAAGACAGGGGGAGCAGCCGGTAGGGAGGGCCGGAGGGGAGGCCGCACCAGGGGGAGAGGCCGCACCGCCATGGCAGGTGGACGGCGACGGCGGCGGCTACAGGGTCGTTGGCGGCGGCATCTCTCTCCTCCAACCCTAGCTCGTGTAATTCCGAGGAAAATTAACCAGGAAGGGAAGGAAAAAAGAAAATAGGGTCATGGGTTGGGAAAAATAAAACATAGAGTTTTTTCAAAATATTTTATTTAATGTATCATCGTATTTAGTGAGCATAAAACCTCTACAAAGCGATTAACCTTTAACCTTACACAGGTTCACATGCAGTCCTTACCTCCCAGCCAGGCGCATATGCAGATGTTCTTTTTCCCAGATCATTCTTCCATTCTGCCAACAATTTTGCAACAAAACAAAGGCATTGTTCATTCTCAGTCTCACGTCGGATTCTACACTTTTGTAAGCTAAAATGTGCATTATGGAATTTGACGTTATTGTTGCAAAAGGCAGCTAAAGGTAAACTAGTAAACAAGAAGCATCTCCTGGCCGAGTTGATTGATTGATGCCTATTTAGTTTTCCACCAATATTCTCAACGCAGATTCTGCATAGATGCGCTGTCTGAAAACCACATTACAGGAGCGTAAAGTTAAAACAAAATTTAGTCAAAATTAATAATAAAATTGGAGGGAGATAGGGAAGGAGAGGTTTTTTTCCTCGCATACTTTTCTGGGGGGTGTGTAGACAGGGGTGTGTGTAGACACTACTGAAGAAACGATATTTGATTCACTGGTCAAAATTCACAATAGTTCCGGTTATAATTGTATCTAACACTAAAAAATATTTTTAGTCTCGGTTAAAAAATGCAACGGTTCTCTAGAATCTTTAGTCCCGGTTGATGTTACTAACTGGATCTTTAGTCCCGGTTGAATTCTTGTCAGAATCTGTCAGGTCGACGACCATCTTTAGTCCCGGCTTATAACACCAACCGGGATTAAAGATCTTATCTTTTGTCCCGGTTGGTGTTATAAACCAAGACTAAATGATCTTTAGTCCCGGTTGGTAACACCAACCGAGACTAAAGTGAAGGTGCTTATTTTTTTTAACTGAACCTAATAAATACATATAAATTTTGCTACATGATTCAAATGGTCTGAAATTAATTTGAGAGGATCTATAATTTCAAAGGGGTGGTGTTGTGTGGGGGTGGGTGATTGAAGATAGAAGGAAACTTTAATTTAATCATTACATTGTAATTACAAATCGCCTTATTGTTCCCGTTTTGTCTTCTAACTCGAGTCGGGTTTAAAACGACCATAACTTTCGCATACGGATTCCGATCGAGACGTTCCATATATGAAAATTGATCAGAAAAAGTTTCGGATGCGTTCATCCACCTCTTTGCTGTGTTTGGTAATTTTATTTTTCCCAAAAATGGCTCGAAAGGTTGCCTTTTCGAGTCCGAAATTTTTCAATTCGAGCGTGGCTTCGAATTTTTCACCGGCCATGTCTTTCGCTTGTTTAGGCTCAAATTTTCTGTGGTAACCTCTCGTGTGCTCCTAAGTCAAGAAAAAATATAAAAAAATAAAAAAAGTCAAAATTTTCCTGTCGGTAACAATAGATAAAAAAAGAGAGGGGCAAAAAATGAACATCAATGTCTAGGATTACCTATATATGATTAAATTTTAATGCACTAATTATTATTATTATTGTTTTAAACCTATATTTAATCAAATTAATTTGTTCCTATTTAATAGATTTTTTAATTGTTAACCCTAGGACCAAATAAATTTGAAAAATAGCGGGAATTACCTTAAGTCTGGTTGGTGGCTATAACCAGGGACTAAACATGAATTGAAAATAACAGAAAATTATCTTTAGTCTCAGTTGGTATCACCAACCGACTAAAGATGATTTGAAAATAGCGAGAAATTATCTTTAATCCTGGTTGGTGCCACCAACCGGGACTAAAGATCTAGGAGTATATATATCCCCAACGCACATCGTCTTCTCCATTGATCTAACACTAAGCTACTTTTTTCAATCTCTCTCCCTCTCCTCTCAGCTCCCTCTCTCTCTCCTTCTCCTTCTCCCTCTCCCTCTCCCTCTCTCTCCGTCTCGCCTCAGCTCTCGCGACGACAAGGGAAGGAGATGGCGACGGCGGGAGAGGAGATGGCGGCAGCGGGGCGCGATTTCCTCACGGGGTGTCATTTCCTCACCGGCGACGGCGGGGTGCCATCTCCTCATCGGCGGCGGCAAGCGGGAGCCGGTGGAATGAAGGAATTTGGCGGCGAGCGGGAGATTTTGTTGTTGTTGCATTTTGTTGTATATATATGTGAAAGATTTTGTTTATGTGTGGACGATTTTGTTGTATATATGTGTGAACAAATTTGTGGACGATTTTATTGTTTGCATTTTGTGTATTGGAAATAATTTTGATGTTGTTGCATATACATGTATGTTATGTGTGTTAGATATAAGTGTGTTATGTATTTATACATATATATGCATATTGCACACACACACATATATATATATATAGCAAGCTAGTAACAGGAGCAAATTAAAAAAACAAAAAAATTCTTTAGTCCCGGTTGGTATTACTAATCAGGACTAAAGATGCATCTTTAGTCCCGGTTATTTCACCCGGGACTAAAGATCGATACCGATCTTTAGTCCTACTTTCATAGTCTCGGTTCGAGAACCGGGACTAAAGAAGGTTACAGGGACAATAGTGAGTTTCTTCAGCGGTGAGGGCTAGGGCGATTGTGTTTCATATATCCATCCCATGGGACCTTCTTAAGGCCAACCTGAGTAGCAATCATATCCCTCACCCTAACAAAGCATTGGAAAATGATGTGAGCAACTGTATATTTTATTTATTTATTTTAAATGAAGAGTCAATCTTACCTTTCAGCAAATTCAATTGCGGTCTCTCCTGGCATAATTTGCTGTGGCTCCAAGAACCAAACGTCACGCACAACAGCCCATATGTCATAAGTCCAAACAACTCCACTGCAAAAGAATGTCTGACAAACCGTTGGATGTTTGGTTTATACTCAAATAACCAAGACGGCCAAATTAGGCAGATATGCACAATAGTTTTTGTATTTCCTCACTTCTTACTATCCCAAAAGGCGTTAGTAAACTTTTTGTTGTATTTGATAGCTATGGGCATACAATGCAGCCAGGCTCAAAAGCAGCCTGAAAAATCACAGTGCAGACAAATATGCAAAAGCTGTAGTTAGTCTGTGTCACGCCCGATTTTTGTTCAGATTAAAAAATAATTTAACAATACATTTCTAAAATAATATATCAAAAATTAAAATAAATTATCAAGCAAAATTAATGAGAAAATTAAAATTTCCTAAAAACATGGTTGAAAATATTTTTAGTATTTCCTATGCCCTAAAGTACTCTCTAAAATTTCCCATGAATTTTCGGAGCTCAAGAGGTAATTTTAATAACACAAAATTTATTTAATCAATTAATAAATAAAAAACAAATTAAAAACCCTTTCCCTGTTCCTCGGCCGTTATCGGCGTCCTTGTCACAACCCGCTTTTCTTCTTAGTTTAAAATTCACCTATGAAATTGTGCAAAAGAAATTGTCGGAGAAAAAAATAAAGCAAGTGAAACTCTAATAATTAAATCCATTTAATAATTGAAAAGGCTTGGTGGGATTTTTATAATTCCCATGTCAAAATACATTAACAGATTTTTATGGGAATTTTCACAACAAATAAAGCAATTTTAAAAATTAATAAGGATTATTCCCTTTCTTTTCCTTTTTTGCGCCGTGGGCCGCCTCTAGCCCACTTCCTCCCCTCCTTCGCACGCGCCCCTCCTCTCTCCTCGCTGGGGTGGCCAGAGGCCGAGGCCCAGCCACGTCGCGCAAGTCTGTTTCCCCCGTTCTCCCGATCGGTCGGCCCAATCCGCTCCGCTACCGGCCTGTTCCCTCACGCAAAGTCTACCTTACGTCTTCCTCCCTTCTGTGCCACCGCCACCGGCTTTGCCACATCCCAAGGAACCCCGACCGCCACTTTCCCCAAGAATTGCCACCAAAATCGCCGTGCCGCCATCGTCTTCTCCATCTCTGGCCAAACTCCGATGAGCATCGCCCCTCTCTCTTCACCTCTCTTCGGCCGCCCCGTCGAGCGCGCCGTGCCTCGCCGCCGCACAGCGCCTGTGCGTGCACGCCCGTGCGCAGCTCTTGCCTCGCCGCTTGTGGCCATTTGGCCCTAGCGCCACCTAGCGTCGTCGCCGTCTGCCGCTCCGGCCTCGCCACCGGCCACAACCGCCACCCCTCTTCTCGCGCCATCGGATTCACCTGCGAGTGAATCCGAGCCGTCCAAGTGGCAGTGCCACCTTGGCAATGGCTGCCCACGTGGCTGCCGCATAGGCGCCACACAAGCGCCATGTGGTACATGCTTGCCCAGCCAGTGGACTTAGTCCACCGTGCGCCCCTGTCTCCCGCGTGCCGCTGACCAATGGGCCCTGCCTATTGGTGTCGACCGACCGGTCTGCTGACGTTAGTCCTAGCGGCCACTGGTGCAATAAATTATTTTTTCCTTTTTCTTTCATTAGTAAATCATTGAAACTTCTAAAATTTATAATAAATTCATTCGAACTCCGTTTGAGTCCGTTCAAGTTGCAGTGGACTCATAAAAATGCCTAGAATCTATTAAGAATAGTTTCATTGCTTGTTTCAGTAGTCTTATAGTATGTTTTTGCCATGCTTGTTTGTCGATTAGATTCTGGTGCCGCCGACGCTCCTGTTTACTTTGAGGTAGTCGCAGAAGTTCCCCAAGACCCAGATCAAGGCAAGTCATGTATTCCTTTGATCATATTGTTCCTAATTGCAAATTTATCTCGCTTTATCTATTAAATTGCATTGTTTTATAATTTCATGTGGGATGAGACCTATAGTACTCAGCCTAGGTTGTCTATCCTATGTCATTGATTAAGTGAGGTTCAATATGGTTAGATGTTGGATTAGAGAACGCTTAGCCCTACTTAGTACAACTAGCTCACTTTGGGAAAACAATATTACTAAATTATGATGACATTAATGATGATGATCATGGACCTATGGTACTATGGTACAAGTCTAAATAAAACATTGCTAAATGGCGGGTTGTGAGTGCACGGTTTTGATAGACGCACCCATGAGAATTAAGGACCGGTTCACGAGAAACCCTAGATGAACTAATCGTGCATACCACAAGCCAGTGTGGGCAACAACTGGGCTTGTAGCGTAGCTTTTTCCTATCCGACGCACCCAAACAAGGGTGAGCGTGATGGAGTTTGGATGGACCGGGAAAGGTCCATGTGCTTTCCGGATTCACCTAGGCACAACAGGGGGTTGCCTACCTTGGATTTAAAGGTAGAGGCAAAACCTGAAGTGTGGTGTCGCTTGGTCAGGGAGGGTTATGCGAATGGTCCTCCCACAGACCCCTTTTCGATATGTCGTGGTGACATGTCGACGCACGAAAACATGTTCTGGGGCTGTGTCTTGTGGGTACAGATGTACACCGCTGTTCAGAGTAGAACTATTCAAATAGCCGTACTCATGGTTATGAACAATTGACCAGATTCACCATGATTAGTCCCACTATTAATAAATTGACTTAATGGAACTGGTTAGAATAGATGGATGGATTTGGCCTGTCTTAACATGGTTTAGTGTTGGATAGAGATGATTAATTTTTCTTAACCAAACTCAACCTTTTATTGCTTTCAACTTTGTCTGCAAAATGCTTGCTTTGTGCAAATTAACCCCTAGCCTTCTTTTGGAATTAGTCTTGCATCATACCTTCCTTTGGTATGACTTGCTGAGTACAACGGATAGTACTTAGTCTTGCTTCCTTTTCCTCCACCTCAGAGCTGGAGGATGGAGCAGAAGAAGGATTCGAGGATGAGTAGGCTTGTCGCTACCGTCGAGGATGGCCGTGGAGTGGAGTTGCCACGTTGCGAGCACCAGGCTGTAGTCTAGCTTGTTTTGCTTTTTCCGCTGCATTATTATATTAATTTTATTATGTTTCTAAGACGTGGATTCTGTATATACAATTTATCGTTTGTGTACCCTGGCTGGTCCTATACAGGGATTTAAATGCACATTCAGCTTTGGGAATTCCGGGCAGGAATTTCTGGGCGTGACAAGTTGGTATCAGAGCCGACCGTGACTGTAGGATAAGCCAACTGGAAAACCCTAAGAGCCTTCTGAAACTATTTCATCTGCATGCCCCTCTTGCATTTGGAGTTGTTTTGGGAAAATTGGGATTCTTGTTTTGGTGGTTCATGGGAAAAATCTTGACCGTTTATTCCAATTGGATTTTTCGAGTATGGTCAGTCTAGGGTTTACTAATTTTTCATAGACAGGGTTTGGAGTTGAATTGGATTTTATTGGACAATTGGTTTGGGAATAATTGGGACCATGCATTAAGTGTGTCTTCTATAAATGTCAGGCCTTCCCCCGACGCACCGTGGCCAGGGAATGGGTGATTTTGTGGCAGAGCTCAGCCACATGATGATTTTGGTCAGGTACCCCAATGATCCGGAGTACACGTAGATTCGCCCTCTCAGCAACGAATTTCCTCACAGAGTTAGTTTGGAGGTGCACAGCATCCTCACTGTGCTGCCGAACATGGTGGTCATTGCTTCAGGAGATACGTTCGAGCAAGCCTGCCAGGAGGCCGCCTACCGGATGATGGCCAGACTTCGGGAGCACCACGACGCCGACTTCCACAACACTGCTTACCGCTATCACCTCAGCCGTGGCGACCACGACCGCACTAGCACTTTTTGCTCTGCAATAGGGGAGAATGACACGACCTTTTGGCACATGTGCACTATGTTGCAAGGGTTGAACACGATGCATGCCAACCTGCATAGGGCATCCAAGGCCCTCAATGACAAGAAGCTGCTAGAGATTGTGCGATTGAAAGACGAGGTGGCTCACCTCAAGAGGGAGAATGCTATTCTCCAAGGTCCCTCGCCGCCCAGGGAAGCCAAGGTCCGCACGACCCCGAGGAAGACGATGACCGCTCGTGTGTGCATCCAGCTCACGCACCGAAACCCACCGCTAGCATCGGAGCCTCTCCCTATGTTCGTGCCACCCCCACCTCCACCTTCGCCAGCCCTGGCACTAGGACTGTCTTTTGCTTCGGCAGCAGCAGCAGTGGGCATCAGTAGTAGGGGTTGGCTGTCAGCGACGCCCAGCCCTACCATCGTGATCACCAGCAGTGGCACCACCACCACCACCAGCTCCAGTATCAGCGGCAGTAGTTCCAGCTCAAAGCCCGACAATGGCGAGTCTTACCTGCTAGACTCTCATAGCCGCTCGGAGGAAGTTGGAGACGAGCTCGAGCCCGACTATGACTCCACCGATCGCAAGAGCCGTTCTGAGCACTAGGACGTCACCCGTAGTTCCTCGTTTTCCTTAGTTTGCTGGCTTGTTAGTTGTGTGCTTAGGTTGTTCGCTTGTGGGTTTGTCGACAGACCCTACCAAGTGGTTGTGGTATGGCTGCCTTAATTAGAAGTTGAACTGTTTCCTTTTTTGTAACACTTAAATGTCAGAACAGAATAATTGATAATAAAGATTAGTTTCTAAGAGTATGTGTTAGTGATATGCCCTAGAGGCAACATGGAGATGTTGGATATCACGTCAATGTTTATGTATAAATGAATAAAGTGTTATTCGGTTCCATGAAATAGACATCTTGTATTGATCAATAAGTACGTGACTTATTTATGAGACTCGATATGTATGAATCTATTTCTAAACGATCCTCGATCATATGTCATATTGTTGGAACAAATATGATTCTAAGATCGGCATGTTTATTGATTGATGATCATGTCTCATAGATCATGGGTATGGTGATACCAAATCAATAAACATGGACATATGTGTTGGAGAACACATTGTTGGATAGACCCACCATGAGACACTACGGGAATTAATGTGCCATTAGTTGGTCTCGGGTAGTGTTGGTACAAAGTCCCTAGACCGAGATCACCATGGATTCCAACATGTGTAGTAGCCTACTTTGGGACTACCAAACGCTATTCCGTAATGGCTGGGTAGTTATAAAGGTAGTTTTCGGGTTTGCTATGAAACATGGAGTGGGATGTGAGTGATCAAGATGGAATTTGCCCCTCCTTTGGAGAGATATCTCTGGGCCCTCGAGGTAATGGATTATGGAAATGCATGGCCATGCTAAGTTGATTGAGGAGTCAATCAATAGAAGATAATCCAATACGGTTCGAGTGAATGGTTAAGTTATTGAAGGGATGGCACACATCTTGCCTATAGCTTAACGGTATCGTGAGGCAAAGGGATTTGTGTACACATTACAGTTTGAGCCGATATTATATTCTTGTATACTATGGTGTCAATATGTGCTGCTAGGCGCCGTGGTTGATGGTCGGTGAGTTGGACTCGAGCCGACGATCGGCTAAGTTAGACTATAGCCGAAACCAGTATACCTGAACCTACGGGTCGCACGCTTAAGGGGATAAGAACAGGCATTCGAGTTGGACTCGGATACGGCTCGATCGGATAGGGGTCCGATCGGATAGAGTCCTATGGGCTTACGACGTGTGGGCGGCCAACTCTATATGAGATACGGATGAGATCCAATTCAAAATAGAGTCCTATGGGCTTACGACGTGTGAGCGGCCAAACTCTATATGAGATACGGATGAGATCCAATTCAAAATAGAGTCCTATGGGCTTACGACGTGTGAGCGGCCAAACTCTATATGAGATACGGATGAGATCCAATTCAAAATAGAGTCCGAGCGGCTACTAATCCCAGTCGGCCAACTCTATATAAAGGAGGGAGGGTGGAGAGCTGCGGCATATCAATTGCATCGCGTGCAACGTCGCCGAGATCAATCTCCACGGAAACCCTCCCTACTTTCGAGCCAAACCCTAGCCTTGCATCGCGTGCTAGCACACGGGTGTAGGGCGTTGTCCCCGGACGTGTGGATACCGTAGAGGCGCTGCTACGTTGCGCGCTATTGATCGGCGTTGTCTCCGGAATCGGCTAACTGTTCCGATCGGATTGCCCGATTGGCTATTCCGCGCACTCTACTCCAATCGGTAACGATCTATCGGCCCTTACTTGCAAGTGTTCTGGTTTGCGCGGTAGAAAATTTTTGTTTTCGGCTAGCGTAGCTTCCGCGTAACCCTTCGGTGGTATCAGAGCTTCTCTTGCTTAGTTCGGGTTTTAGATTGGATCTGGAACAAGTTTTGCGCACGGGTTGATTAGATCAATCGGTTTTACGGGATTTGTTGAGGAGAGTTCATGGTAATTGCGTTCCTTGATAGTGTATCGGAACGGCGTAATGTGATTACGTCGAAGCAATATCCATAGAACTCGGTTTGAGTCGGCTTCGAGATAGCGTTCCTTGATAGTGTATCGGAACGGTATAATGTGATTATGCCGAAGCTATCTCGTAGTCCGATCTTGTTTGTTGCCTCGCGCCTGCGCAAACCATCTCCTTGATAGTGTATCGGGACGGCATAATGTGATTATGCCGATATGGTTTCCGTAAGCAATTTCATAGATTGGATCTATGAATTTCGTCTTGGCTTCCCCTCGACCCCCGCCCGCTAACCGGCTAGCGGGACCGCCGTGTGCGTACCCTCCTTATAGGTCGTCTCGATGCGTAGCTGCGATAAGTAGAAAACGTTTCTACGCCTAACTTGTTTTTTGAGAGAATGCTTTGAGATGGTATGGCCCTATTGTATGTATGAGATGTATGAGATGCATGTGATGCATGTAATATTCTTTCATATGTGCAATCCTTGTAATATTCTTTCATACGTGCAATGCTTGTAATATTCTTTCACGACCTGCGAGTCGATGTAATCTTCAATTAGAGCTTCTATAGTAGTAGCTTAGTTTGAAGAAATCAAGCATCATGCACATTGGAAGATGGTGCCGAAGATGGAGATCCTCGGCGCCGACATGGAGATGGAGATCACCATGTGAAGGGGGCCATACTATTTCATTATATGCTATTCTACTGCTTTCATATATGTGATATGTTTGTTTGATAGGATAGCATCCCTCACAAAATTAAGTAGTAATGATGCCCTTCCAAATGCTGCACCGTCACCGTTATGCTCGTCAATGGTGGGTCGCAAAGCAGTGCCATTCTCTATCATAACACGAGGGGTATATGTCGGACATATACGGCAGAGCATTTGGTTTACTTAACAAGGCTATCAAAACAGTTTTGGGCCTTGGGGCATAGGTTGGCGCCGAGGGCATGGAGATGCCACACCAACAACAAGAGTCACATAGAGATGTGATTAGCAAGGAGTTGCTTACCGATGTTATTAATTTTCTAGCAGTGATGCCAAAGCTCACTAGAAAATTAATTAACATGTGGATCTTGACCCAATACGTAACCTAGAGGGAAGGTGAAAAATACGTAATGGGAGTCTTATGTTAAATTGTTTAACAAAAGACATAGCATAAACATTGTGCTAAACTTTGCTTTTACGTTGTGGAATAAATGGCGGTTAATACGCACCCAGTACCTTTAATTTGCGATCTATTCTCGAAAAGGAAAAATTAAATGGAACAAACTTTATGGATTGGTATCGTAACTTGAGAATTGTTCTCAAGCAAGAGCGTAAGGAGTACGTTCTTGAAGTACCCTATCCCGAGGATTTGCCTAATAACGCCACTTGCAAGCGCACGGAGGGCTTATGAGAAGCACACTAATGATGCCCTAGATATAAGCCGTCTCATGCTTGCTACAATGTCCCCCGAGCTTCGAAGCAATATGAGAGCGATGCTCACACTATTATTCGGGACTGCGTGGCATGTTTGAGAACCAAGCTCGGGCCGAGAGGTTCAACACCTCAAAGTCCTTGTTTGCGTGCGAGCTTGTTGAGGGAATCCCGTCGATCCGCATGTGATAAAGATGATTGGCTATATCGAGAGTCCGGAAAACTAGGTTTTCCCCTTAGCCAAGAGTTGGCTACGATGTGATTCTCCGGTCGCTCCCTCCGAGCTTCGAGCCATTCATATTAAACTATCACATGAACAATATGGATAGAACCTTGGCTGAATTGCATGGGATGCTAAAGACAGTGAGGAGAGTATCCGAAGAATGGTCATCATGTGATGATGATGCGAAGGCTAAACGCAAACCACTGTCAAGAAACTTTGCACCAAGAGGAAGTTAACTCCCGATGAGATCGCGAGTGCCTCTAATGCAAAGAAGGGCAAGAAGGTCGGCGGCATCGATGCCGTTTGCTTCTATTGCAAGGAGACAGGCCCTTTGGAAGAGGCGCAAGAAGTACATGGAGGATCTCAAAAAGAAGCAAAGTACGACTTACGCCGGTATTAATGTTATAGACATTAATCTTGCTACTTCACCCTTCGACTCTTGGGTATTTGATACCGGATCGTAGCTCATATTTGCAAATTCGTTGCGGGAATGAGAAGAAGTAGAGGATTGAGAAGGGGCGAGGTGAACTGCGCGCGTCGGCAATGGAGCAAGCGTTGCTACGATTCTTTGTCGGACAAGACTACTTCATCTACCTTCAGGATTAGTTTTGGAATTAAATAATTGTTATTGTGTTCCAACACTATGTCAAAACGTTATTTCCGCTTCATGTTTGCAAGCGGAAGGATATGATTTTAGATCAATGAACAATGGTTGTTCAATATATCTCGAGAGATATGTTCTATTTTCATGCTCCATTGGTGAATGGATTATACGTTTTGAATCTTGAAGCGTCTCCCATCTATAACATTAATACGAAAGGCAACTCTCTAATGATATAAACCCCACGTTTATCGGCATTGTCGCTTAGGCCATATAAATAAGAAACGCATGGAGAAGCTCCATAAGGATGGATTGCTTCACTCTTTTGATTTTGAATCATTTGAGACATGTGAGTCTTGTTTACTTGGTAAGATGACAAAGGCACCTTTCACGGACATAGTGAGAGAGCAAGTGACTTGTTGGCACTCGTACATACCGATGTATGTGGACCAATGAGCTCAACGGCTAGAGGTGGTTATCGTACTTCATTACCTTTACCGATGACTTTAGTAGATATGGTTATATCTACTTAATGAGGCATAAGTCCGAATCCTTTGAAAAGTTCAAAGAATTCCGAATGAAGTACGAGAATCATTTAGGGAAAACAATCAAGTTTCTACGATCGGATCGTGGAGGGGAATACTTGAGCCAAGAGTTTGGTAATCATCGAAAGATTGTGGAATTGTTCCACGAGTTGACTCCGCCAGAACTCCACAATGGAATGGGGTGTCCGAACGGAGAAATCGCACCTTGTTGGACATGGTTCGGTCGATGATGAGCCAAAGTGATCTTCCGTTATCCTTCGGGGATATGCTCTTGAAACACATTGCGCTCACACTAAATAGAGTTCCATCTAAGTCGGTTGAAAAGACACCATATGAGATATGGACAGGGCAACCCCTAGTTTGTCTTTTCTCAAAATATGGGGATGCGAAGCTTATGTAAAACGTTTAGGTCGACAAGCTCACACCCAAATCGACAAGTGCTTCTTTGTGGGATATCCTAAGGAAACCAAGGGATATTACTTTTATAATCGGGAACAAGGCAAAGTGTTTGTCGCCCGACACGGTGTCTTCTTGGAGAAAGAGTTTCTTTCAAGAAGGGTTAGTGGGAGCAGGGTGCATCTTGAAGAAGTTCAAGAAACACCGAGAAAATGTTTCGCGACCACGAGAACCACAACGGGAGGAGCAAAGAGTTGCGCCACCGGTTGTAGATACACCGGCCCCACTGAGACGAAAGATCACGTCGTGCACTGACAGTACACAGTGCGGAACAACGTGATATATTGTTGTTGGACAACGATGAACCTAAGACCTATGAGGAAGCGATGGTGGGACCCGATTCCAACAAGTGGCTTGGAGCCATGAAATCCGAAATAGAATCCATGTACGACAATCAAGTTTGGAACTTGGTTGATCCACCGATGGTGTCAAAACCATTGAGTGTAAATGGGTTTTTAAGAAAAGGCCGATATGGATGGAAATGTTCACATCTATAAGGCACGATTGGTGGCGAAAGGTTTCAAACAGATTCAAGGAGTTGATTATGATGAAACCTTCTCGTCCGTCGCAATGCTTAAATCTATTCGGATTATCCTAGCGATTGCTGCATATTTCGATTATGAGATATGGCGAGATGGATGTCAAAACGGTTTTCCTAAATGGAAACCTAAGCGAGGATGTATACATGATACAACCTCGGGTTTTGTCGATCCGAATCGCTGGAAAGATATGCAAGCTACGAAATCCATTTATGGATTGAAGCAAGCATCTCGGAGTTGGAATATTCGTTTTGATGAAGTAATCAAAGGGTTTGGTTTCATCAAAAACGAAGAAGAGGCCTGTGTTTACAAAAAGGTCGTGGGAGTGCAATTGTATTTCTAATCTTATATGTGGATGACATATTCGATTGGAAATGATATCCCTATGCTAGAATCCGTCAAGTCTTCATTGAAAAATAGTTTTTCTATGAAAGACTTAGGGGAGGCAACATACATATTAGCATTCGGATCTATAGAGATAGATCCAAGAGGCTAATTGGATTAAGCCAAAGTACATACATTGACAAGGTGTTGAAAAGGTTTAACATGCATGATTCCAAGAAAGGTTTCTTGCCCATGTCACATGGCATTAATCTTAGCAAGAATCGGTGTCCTCGGACACATGATGAGCGGAATAAGATGGGTATGGTTCCATATGCTTCGGCAATTGGATCCATCATGTATGCCATGCTTTGTACACGCCTGATGTCTCGTACGCTTTGAGTGCTACGAGCAGATACCGATCGGATCCAGTGAAGGTCACTGGATGCCGTAAAGAATATCCTTAAGTACTTGAGAAGAACTAAGGATATGTTCCTAGTCTATGGAGGTGAAGAAGAGCTCGTTGTAAGTGGTTACACCGATGCTAGCTTCCAAAGAGACAAGGATGATTATAGATCGCAACGGGTTCGTGTTCTCGCTGAACGGAGGCGCGATCGTGGAAGAGTTCCAAGCGGGATATCGTTGCCGATTCTACAACGGAAGCCGAGTACATTGCTGCTTCGGAAGCACATACTTCGGCGATATCATCTCATCCGCGAGATTGTGGACAGAGGTGATGTCAAGATATGCAAAGTGCACACGGATCTCAACATAGCCGATCCGGCGACAAAACCTCTCCCTCGGCGAAGCATGAGGCGCACACAAGAGCAATGGGTATTAGATACTTACATGATTGACTCTAGTGCAAGTGGGAGATTGTTAGTGATATGCCCTAGAGGCAACATGGAGATGTTGGATATCACGTCAATGTTTATGTATAAATGAATAAAGTGTTATTCAGTTCCATGAAATAGACATCTTGTATTGATCAATAAGTACGTGACTTATTTATGAGACTCGATATGTATGAATCTATTTCTAAACGATCACGATCATATGTCATATTGTTGGAACAAATATGATTCTAAGATCGGCATGTTTATTGATTGATGATCATGTCTCATAGATCATGGGTATGGTGATACCAAATCAATAAACATGGACATATGTGTTGGAGAACACATTGTTGGATAGACCCACCATGAGACACTACGGGAATTAATGTGCCATTAGTTGGTCTCGGTAGTGTTGGTACAAAGTCCCTAGACCTGAGATCACCATGGATTCCAACATGTGTAGTAGCCTACTTTGGGACTACCAAACGCTATTCCGAATGGGTAGTTATAAAGGTAGTTTTCGGGTTTGCTATGAAACATGGAGTGGGATGTGAGTGATCAAGATGGAATTTGCCCCTCCTTTGGAGAGATATCTGGCCCTCGAGGTAATGGATTATGGAAATGCATGGCCATGCTAAGTTGATTGAGGAGTCAATCAATAGACGGATAATCCAATACGGTTCGAGTGAATGGTTAAGTTATTGAAGGGATGGCACACATCTTGCCTATAGCTTAACGGTATCGTGAGGCAAAGGGATTTGTGTACACATTACAGGTTGAGCCGATATTATATTCTTGTATACTATGGTGTCAATATGTGCTGCTAGGCGCGGCGGTGACAGTCGGCTGAGTTGGACTCGAGCCGACGATCGGCTAAGTTAGACTATAGCCGAAACCGAGTATACCTGAACCTACGTGGTCGCACGCTTAAGGGGATAAGAACAGGCATTCGAGTTGGACTCGGATACGGCTCGATCGGATAGGGATCCGATCGGATAGAGTCCTATGGGCTTACGACGTGTGGGCGGCCAACTCTATATGAGATACGGATGAGATCCAATTCAAAATAGAGTCCTATGGGCTTACGACGTGTGAGCGGCCAAACTCTATATGAGATACGGATGAGATCCAATTCAAAATAGAGTCCTATGGGCTTACGACGTGTGAGCGGCCAAACTCTATATGAGATACGGATGAGATCCAATTCAAAATAGAGTCCGAGCGGCTACTAATCCCAGTCGGCCAACTCTATATAAAGGAGGGAGGGGTGGAGAGCTGCGGCATATCAATTGCATCGCGTGCAATGAGAAGTCGCCGAGATCAATCTCCACGGAAACCCTCCCTACTTTCGAGCCAAACCCTAGCCTTGCATCGCGTGCTAGCACACGGGTGTAGGGCGTTCGTCCCCGGACGTGTGGATACCGGTAGAGGCGCTGCTACGTTGCGCGCTATTGATCGCATTGTCTCCGGAATCGGCTACTTGTTCCAGATCGGATTGCCCGATTGGCTATTCCGCTGCACTCTACTCTAATCGGTAACGATCTATCGGCCCTTACTTGCAAGTGTTCCTGGTTTGCGCGGTAGAAAATTTTTGTTTTCGGCTAGCGTAGCTTCCGCGTAACCCTTCAGTATGTTTTCCTCCTTGTCTTTTCTTTCCCTTTGTCGGCCCCTCTCCAGATTGTGAACACAAGGAACGTCAACCGCGCTACCAGTGATGGTAGTAGTAGTGGAAGCCAAAACGGGGGCGTCAACCCCAATGGCGCCACCGGCAATGGTCCACCTCCGCCACCAGAGAACCCAACGCTCGCTCAAGTGTTGGCGACCCAAACGCAGATGATGGCCGCCATGATGCAACAAATGTAGCAACAACATCAGCAGATGTAGCAGCAAATGATGCAGCAGATGCAACAACAGGCTCATCACCAGCAACATCAACTAGCTGGTCCACCCCTGTCACTCGAGTCCAAGTTACCAGAGTTTCTCCACGTCTGCCCGCCCACCTTCTTGATCACCACTAACCCCATGGAGGCCAAAGACTAACTCCATGCTATCGAGAAGAAGCTCAATCTCCTCCTGTGCAATGACCAAGAGAAGGTTGCCTTTGTCACACACCAGCTCCAAGGTCCCGCTTCGGCATGGTGGGACAACCACTTGATGACCGCCCGGTGTGGATGGAGGTTACATGGGTAGAGTTCTTCCGTAGCTTTTGGAAGACCCAAGTTCCTGATAGGATAGTGGCTGAAAAGAAGAGGGAATTCCGAGCACTGAACCAAGGGAACAGAATAGTGATGGAGTACCTCCATGAATTCAACCGCCTCGCGTGCTACACACCCAAGGACGTGCACACTGATGCCGAGAGGCAAGAAAAGTTCTTGGCTGGCCTCGATGATGAGTTGACCAGCCAGTTGATCTTCGGCGACTACGTCAACTTTGAGAAACTGGTCGATAAGACTATTCGTCCGAAAGACCAGCGGAACAAGATGGACCGCAAGAGGAAGGCAGCCCAGTTCCGGTTGAACCAGGGGAATAATCAGAGGCCCCGCTTCGTGCCAGGGCAATAGGGTGGACCCTCCACCATAATTGTCCGCCAGCACAACCCGTTTCAATTGGGGAGCTTCAACCCCAACCTCAATCGTGGCAGCAGTAGCAACGGGGGGGGGGGGCAGCCTCACCAGAACCCCGCTCCGCACCCACCTATGGCACCAACCCAGCCAGCTCCGCCCAAGAAGGACTTTGGGGGAAAGCTGCTGGTTTGTTTCAACTGCAACGAGCTTGGGCACTTCGCCGACAAGTGTCCGAAGCCTAAGCGCAGTGGGCCCAAGATCATCCAAGCGAGGGCCAACCATGCCACCAGAGAGGAAGCTCAGGCAACACCAAAAGTCATATTGGGTACTTTCCCTGTAAACTCAGTTCCTGCTACAGTATTATTTGATTCTGGTGCAATGCATTCATTCACATCCAAGAGGTTTGTTGGGGAAGATGGGCTAAGAAAAGAGAAACTTATCACACCAATGTGGATTCACACCCCGGGAAATAGTTTGACGTCCATCAGCTATAGCCCCTCGGTAATAATAGAAATCCAAAGATCATGATTTCTAGCCAACATCATCCTTCTTGAATCTAAATACCTAGACATCATTCTTGGGATGGATTGGTTGACAAGATACAAGGGAGTAATCAATTGTGTGACGCGCACCATCACCCTAACCAATGCGGAAGGAGAAGTGGTTACCTTCCAATCTCCAATGCCCCTAGAGCAAGGAGTAAGCTTGAACGAGACTATCGGCAAGAATGAGCCAATGGCAGATGAGAATGAACCCAAGAAGTGTGAGGACATACCCGTAGTCTAGGAGTATCCGGAGGTCTTTCCAGAGGATCTTACAACCATGCCACCAAAGAGGGAGATCGAGTTCCGGATCAAATTGTTGTCGGGAATCGCTCCGATCTACAAGAGGCCCTATAGAATGACAGCCAACGAGATGGTAGAAGTTAAGAAGCAGGTTGATGAGCAACTGCAGAAGGGATACATTTGCCCAAGCACATCACCTTGGGTTGCTCTGGTGATATTTGTGGAGAAGAAGGACAAGACCAAGAGGATGTGTGTGGATTACCGCGCACTCAACGAGGTCATTATCAAGAACAAGTACCCGTTGTCTCAGATAGATGACTTGTTTGGACAACTAAAAGGAGGTACCATGTTCTCCAAAATAGACTTGCGATCAGGTTACCACTAGTTACAGATCAGGGAAGAAGACATCCCAAAGATGGCCTTCACTACTGATATGGATTGTATGAGTGCACTGTTATGTCCTTCGGACTCACAAATGCACCAGCCTTCTTCATGAGCCTGATGAACAAAGTGTTCATGGACTTCTTGGACAAGTTCATGGTGGTCTTCATTGACAATATACTCATCTACTCCAAGTCCGAGGATGAACATGAACGCCATCTATGGATGGTACTTAAAAGGTTCAAGGAGCACCAGTTATATGCCAAGTATAGCAAGTGCCACTTCTGGCTTGAGGAAGTAGTTCCTTGGTCATGTTATAACTGCTCAAGGAGTGGTAGTTGATCCATCGAATGTGGAGTCAGTTACTAAGTAGACCACACTGAGAACTATCTCACAGATCAGAAGTTTTCTGTGACTCGTGGGTTATTACCGCCGGTTCATTGAGGATTCCTCCAAGATAGCTAGGCCAATGACACAACTACTGAAGAAAGATGAAAATTTCAAGTGGTCCATAGAGTGCGATAAAAGCTTTGAAGAACTCAAGAAAAAGTTGGTAACTACACCGGTTTTAATTTTATTGGACCGAACAAAAGACTTCCAGGTATATTGTGACACGTCTCGTAAAGGGTTGGGATGTATGTTGGTGCAAGACGGCAGAGTGGTTGCATACGCTTCGCGTCAGTTGTGACCCCATGAGAGTAACTATCCAACCCACGACTTGGAGTTAGCAGCAGTGGTTCATGCCTAGAAAATCTGGTGGCACTATCTTATTGATAACCGCTGTGAAGTTTATACAGACCACAGGAGTCTGAAATATATATTCACCCAACCAAATCTAAACCTCCTACAACGAAGAAGGTTGAAGTTGATTAGATACTATAATATGGGGATACACTATCACCCTGGCAAGGCTAACATGGTGGTAGATGCCTTGAGCCGAAAGAATTACTGCAACATCGCCCAGATGGAAGAGATGTGTAGTGACTTGCAATGGGATTTGGAATATTTGAACTTGGGAATTTTCAAACATGGGTACGTGGCCGCTCTTGAATCCCAACCAACACTCATGGAAAAAGTTCGCCTAGCCCAAGCCAATGATCCCGACATAGCCGAGTTGAAGAAAAACATGAGAACTGGCAAAGCTCGAGATTTCACGGAGGATGAACAAGGAACAATCTGGATGGGAGAAAGACTGTGTGTACATGAGAACAAGGAATTAAAAGACTTGATCCTCAGGGAAGCCCATCAAACCCAGTATTCCATTCACCCCGAAAGCACCAAGATATACCAGGATCTTAAGAAAAAATTCTGGTGGGTTAATATAAGAAGAGAAATCACGGAATTCGTCGCCTTGTGTGATGTATGTCAGTGAGTTAAATCAGAACACCAGATACCTGCAGGATTGTTGCAACCTCTTAAGATTCCAGAGTGGAAATGGGAAAAATCAGAGTGGACTTTATCACAGGTCTGCGCAGGACTTCCACCGGTCATGATTCTGTTTGGGTAATCGTGGACCGACTTATGAAAGTCGCTTACTTCAATCCGATGCACACCACTTACTCCAGGAAGAATCTAGTAGAGCTTTACCTGGCTAGAATCATGTGTCTACATGGAGTGCCTAAGGATTGGGTCCAATCGAGGAAGTCAATTCACCTCAAAGTTCTGGCAGAAGTTGCAAGAAGAATTGGAGACTCATCTAAATATTAGCACTCCTTACCATCCTCAAAACGATGGCCAGACTGAAAGAGTCAACCAGATATTGGAGGATATGTTGAGAGCTTGTGCACTTGACTTTGGCAGAGCTTGGGACAAGAGTTTGCCATACGCTAAGTTCTCCTACAACAACAGTTATCAGGCCAGTTTGCAGATGGCCCCTTTCAAAGCACTGTATGGCAGAAAGTGCCGCACGCCCCTCTTCTAGGATCAAATAGGAGAACACCATTTGTTTGGGATTGACATCTTGAATGAAGCAGAAGAGAAAGTTTGAATCATTCGGGAAAGGCTGAAAACTGCCCAGTCTCGTTAGAAAAGCTATGCCGACAATCGTTGATGAGAGCTTAGTTTTGAAACGGGAGACTATGTGTACCTTCGTATACTCCGCTCCGGGGAGTACACCACTTCTAGGCAAAAGGCAAGTTGGCACCATGCTTTGTGGGACGATACATAATCCTGGAACACCGAGGAGAAGTCGCTTATCATTTGGAACTTCCTGTCTCCATGGAAGGTATCCATGATGTGTTTCACGTCTCCCAGCTAAAGAAGTGCTTGAGAGTACCCGAGGAGCAAGCAAGCCCAAGCACATCGAGATTCAAGAGGACTTGACTTATGTTGAGAAACCAACTCGCATCCTCGAAACAAGCGAAAGAAGAACCGAGAACCAGGTGATCAGATTCTGCTGAGTGCAGTGGAGCCACCATTCTGAAGAACATGCTACTGGGGAAAGAGAAGATGAGTTGAAGGTCGCACATCTGCACCTTTTCGCTAGCGCCTTCGAATCTCGGGGTCGAGATTCCATTTAAGGGGGTAGGTTTGTCACACCCCGCTTTTCTCCTTAGTTTAAAATTCACCTTTGAAATTGTGCAAAAGAGTTGCCGGGAAAAGATAGAGCAAGTGAAACTCTAGTAATTAAATCCATTTAATAGTTGGAAAAGGCTTGGTGGGATTTTTCTTAAATTCCCCATGTCAAAATACATTAGCATGATTTTTATGGGAATTTTCAGAGCAAAGAAAGAAATATTAACAATTTAATTAGGATTATCGGAATTAAATTCCTTAAGGAAAATCTCTAATCCCTTTTTTTCTCTTTTTCCCTCCCTTTTGATTTTTTCGGGCCGTGGGCCGCCACTGGCCCATGTCACGCCCAGAAATTCCTACCCAGAATTTTCGAAGATGAATGTGTATTAAAATCGACATGTACGGGACCGGCCATGGTACACAAGCGACAAATTTGTATATACAGAATCCACATCTTAAAAACATTATAAAAGTTTTACAGAAATGTAGTAGAAAAGGTAGTAAAATGAGCTAAACTAATTGACTTGACACTCGCAGTGTGCCAACTCCACTCCACATGCATCCTTGACGGCGGACGAAGACTACTCCTCCGAGAAGTCTCCATGTGGCACGTACTCCAACTCTGGTGTGGGGAAAATAGAGCAAGACTGAGTACTACCCACTGAACTCAGCAAGTCATACTGGAAGAGAGGGTATGATGCAAGATATTCCAAAGGAAGGCCAAGGAGTTTATTTGCATAAAGCAGACATTTAAAAATAGAAGTTGAAAGGAGTAAAAACTGTTGAAGTAATTAATCAGTATTAAATAATCACTGCCCCACGCTACACCACGTTGCGACAGGTCCAAACTAACCACCTGATCTATACCAGTTCCTTTAAGTCAAATCATTAAAGTGGTGAGACTAATCACGATGAATCTGGTCGATCGCCCTTAACCGTAGGCACGACTATTCGAATAGTTCTACTCTGATCAGAGGTGTACATCTGTACTCACGAGACATAGCCTCATGACATGTTTTCATGTGCCGGTATATCACTAGGGTACATAGAAAAGGGACTGTTACATGATCCTTCGCTTAACCCCCTCTAACCAATCGTACCACACCTCGGGTTTCGCTCCCACTCCTCAACAGGCAGTGGGCAGCCCCCCTCCTGCCTCGGTGAATTTGGAAGCCGATGAACCGGAAGCCCCGACTGACCCAACTCCATCACGCCCACCCTAACCTGGGTACGTCAGCTAAAGGAACACTACACTACAAGCCCAGCCATTGCCCACGCTGGCTTGTGGTATGCACGATAATTCTGAAGGGTTACGCGGAAGCTACGCTAGCCGAAAACAAAAATTTCTACCGCGCAAACCAGGAACACTTGCAAGTAAGGGCCGATAGATCGTTACCGATTGGAGTAGAGTGCAGCGGAATAGCCAATCAGGGCAATCCGATCCGGAACAGTGTAGCCGATTCCCGGAGACAGCCGATTCGAGTCGTCCGGCCGCGTTCTCACGCCTCGCTCCGATGCGCCCGACCGCAGCCGATTCCACCACGCCCGATCGCTCCGATTGCAGCCGATCCGAAGCCGATCAACGCGCGCAACGTAGCGGCGCTCTACCGGTATCCACACGTCCGGGGACGAACGCCGCACACCCGTGTGCTAGCACGCGATGCAAGGCTAGGGTTTGGCTTGAAAGTGGGGAGGGTTTCCGTGGAGATTGATCTCGGCGACTTCTGTTGCACGCGATGCAATTGACATGCCGCAACTCTCCACCCCTCCCTCCTTTATATAGAGTTGGCCGACCGGGACTAGTGGCCGATTAGGACTCTATTTTGAATCGGATCTCATCCGTATCTCATAGAGTTGGCCGCCCACACGTCGTAAGCCCATAGGACTCTATCCGATCGGATCCCTATCCGATCGAGCCGTATCCGAGTCCAACTCGAATGCCCGTTCTTATCCCCTTAAGCGTGCGACCCGAAGGTTCAGGTATACTCGGTTTCGGCTATAGTCTAACTTAGCCGATCGTCGGCTCGAGTCTAACTCAGCCGACACATCAACACGGCGCCTAGCAGCACATATTGACACCATAGTATACAAGAATAATATCGGCTCAACTGTAATGTGTACACAAATCCCTTTGCCTCACGATACCGGTTAAGCTATAGGCAAGATGTGTGCCATCCCTTCAATAGCTTAACCATTCACTCGAACCGTATTGGATTATCCGTCCGTTGATTGACTCCTCAATCAACTTAGCATGGCCATGCATTTCCATAATCCATTACCTCGAGGGCCCGAGATATCTCTCCAAAGGAGGGGCAAATTCCATCTTGATCACTCACATCCCACTCCATGTTTCATAGCAAACCCGAAAACTACCTTTATAACTACCCATTACGGAATAGCGTTTGGTAGTCCCAAAGTAGGCTACTACACATGTTGGAATCCATGGTGATCTCAGGTCTAAGGACTTTGTACCAACACTACCCGAGACCAACTAATGGCACATTAATTCCTGTAGTGTCTCATGGTGGGTCTATCCAACAATGTGTTCTCCAACACATATGTCCATGTTTATTGATTTGGTATCTCCATACCCATGATCTATGAGACATGATCATCAATAAATAAACATGCCGATCTTAGAATCATATTTGTTCCAACAATATGACATATGATCGAGGATCGTTTAGAAATAGATTCATACATATCGAGTCTCATAAATAAGTCACGTACTTATTGATCAATACAAGATGTCTATTTCATGGAACCGAATAACACTTTATTCATAAATACATAAACATTGACGTGATATCCAACATCTCCATGTTGCCTCTAGGGCATATCACTAACAATCTCCCACTTGCACTAGAGTCAATCATGTAAGTATCTAATACCCATTTCTCTTGTGTGCGCCTCATGCTTGGTGAGGAGAGGTTTTGTCGGCGGATCGGCTATGTTGAGATCCGTGTGCACTTTGCATATCTTGACATCACCTCTGTCCACAATCTCGCGGATGAGATGATATCGCCGAAGTATGTGTTTGGACTTCGATGTGAACTCGGCTCCTCGTGCTTGTGCAATGGCTCCACTATTATCACAATAGAGAGACATTGGACCGATCGCACTAGTCATCACACCAAGCTCGAAACGAATTTCTTGATCCAAACAGCCTCCTTTGCAGCTTCCGAAGCGCAATGTACTCGGCCTCCGTTGTAGAATCAGCAACGTATCCCGCTTGGAACTCTTCCAGTGATCTGCGCCTCCGTTCAGCGGAACACGAACTCAGATTGCGATCTATAATCATCCTTGTCCATTTGGAAGCTAGCATCGGTGTAACCACTTACAACGAGCTCTTCTTCACCTCCATAGACTAGGAACATATCCTTAGTTCTTCTCAAATACTTAAGGATATTCTTTACGGCGATCCAGTGACCTTCACCTGGATCGACGGTATCTGCTCGTAGCACTCAAAGCGTACGAGACATGCGGCGTGTACAAAGCATGGCATACATGATGGATCCAATTGCCGAAGCATATGGAACCATACCCATCTTATTCCGCTCATCATGTGTCCGAGGGCACCGATTCTTGCTAAGATTAATGCCATGTGACATGGGCAAGAAACCTTTCTTGGAATCATGCATGTTGAACCTTTTCAACACCTTGTCAATGTATGTACTTTGGCTTAATCCAATTAGCCTCTTGGATCTATCTCTATAGATCCGAATGCCCAATATGTATTTGCCTCCCTAAGTCTTTCATGGAAAAACTATTTTTCAATGAAGACTTGACGGATTCTAGCATAGGGATATCATTTCCAATCGTAATATGTCATCCACATATAAGATTAGAAATACAATTGCACTCCCACGACCTTTTTGTAAACACAGGCCTCTTCTTCGTTTTTGATGAAACCAAACCCTTTGATTACTTCATCAAAACGAATATTCCAACTCCGAGATGTTTGCTTCAATCCATAAATGGATTTCGTAGCTTGCATATCTTTCGGGCGATTCGGATCGACAAAACCCCGAGGTTGTATCATGTATACATCCTCGCTTAGGTTTCCATTTAGGAAAGCCGTTTTGACATCCATCCGCCATATCTCATAGTCGAAATATGCAGCAATCGCTAGGATAATCCGAATAGATTTAAGCATTGCGACGGGCGAGAAGGTTTCATCATAATCAACTCCTTGAATCTGTTTAAAACCTTTCGCCACCAATCGCGCCTTATAGATGTGAACATTTCCATCCATATCGGCCTTTTCTTAAAAACCCATTTACACTCAATGGTTTTGACACCATCAGTGGATCAACCAAGTTCCAAACTTGATTGTCGTACATGGATTCTATTTCGGATTTCATGGCTCCAAGCCACTTGTTGGAATCGGGTCCCACCATCGCTTCCTCATAGGTCTTAGGTTCATCGTTGTCCAACAACAATATATCACATTGTTCCGCACTGTGTACTGTCGGGTGCACGACGTGATCTTTCGGACCTCCGTGGGGCTGGTGTATCTACAACCGGTGGCGCAACACTTTGCACCTCCGTTGTGGTTTTGTGATCGCTCGAAACATTTTTCGGTGTTTCTTGAACTTCTTCAAGATGCACCCGCTCCCACTAACCCTTCTTAAAAGAAACTCTTTCTCCAAGAAGACACCGTGTCGGGCGACAAACACTTTGCCTTGTTCCCAATTATAAAAGTAATATCCCTTAGTTTCCTTAGTATATCCCACAAAGAAGCACTTGTCGATTTGGGTGTGAGCTTGTCGATTGTAAACGTTTTACATAAGCCTCACATCCCCAAATTTTGAGAAAAGACAAACTAGGGGTTGCCCTGTCCATATCTCATATGGTGTCTTTTCAACCGACTTAGATGGAACTCTATTTAGTGTGAGCGCATTGTTTCAAGAGCATATCCCCGAAGGATAACGGAAGATCACTTTGGCTCATCATCGACCTCACCATGTCCAACAAGGTGCGATTTCTCCGTTCGAACACTCCGTTCCATTGTGGAGTTCCGGCGGAGTCAAGCGTGGAACAATTCCACAATCTTTCGAGATGATTGCCAAACTCTTGGCTCAAGTATTCCCCTCCACGATCGATCGTAGAAACTTGATTGTTTTCCCTAAATGATTCTGTACTTCATTCTAGAATTCTTTGAACTTTTCAAAGGATTCGGACTTATGCCTCATTAAGTAGATATAGCCATATCTACTAAAGTCATCGGTAAAGGTAATGAATCGATAACCACCTCGGCCGTTGAGCTCATTGGTCCACATACATCGGTATGTACGAGTGCCAACAAGTCACTTGTTCTCTCACCGTGCCCCGTGAAAGGTGCCTTTGTCATCTTACCAAGTAAACAAGACTCACATGTCTCAAATGATTCAAAATCAAAAGAGTGAAGCAATCCATCCTTATGGAGCTTCTCCATGCGTTTCTTATTTATATGGCCTAAGCGACAATGCCGGATAAACATGGGGTTTATATCATTAGAGAGTTGCCTTTACGTATTAATGTTATAGATGGGAGACGCTTCAAGATTCAAAACGTATAATCCATTCACCAATGGAGCATGAAAATAGAACATATCTCTAAGATATATTGAACAACCATTGTCCATTGATCTAAAATCGTATCCTTCCGCTTGCAAACATGAAGCGAAATAACGTTTTGACATAGTGTTGGAACACAATAACAATTATTCAATTCCAAAACTAATCCCGAAGGTAGATGAAGTGGTATCGTGCCGACGCAAGCGTAGCAACGCTTGCTCCATTGCCACGCGCGAGTTCACCTCGCCCCTTCTCAATCCTCTACTTCTTCTCATTCCCGCAACGATTTGCAAATATGAGCTACGATCCGGTATCAAATACCCAAGAGTCGTAGGTGAAGTAGCAAGATTAATGTCTATACAATTAATACCAGGCGAAGTCGTACTTTGCTTCTTTTTGAGATCCTCCATGTACTTCTTGCAGTTCCTCTTCCAGTGGCTGTCTCCTTGCAATAGAAGCAAACGGCATCCGATGCCGCCGACCCCTTCTTGCCCTTCTTTGCATTAGAGGCACTCGCGATCTCATCGGGAGTTAACTTCCTCTTGGTGCAAAGTTTCTTGACTGGTGGTTTGCGTTTAGCCTTCGCATCATCATCACATGATGACCATTCTTCGGATACTCTCCTCTGTCTTTAGCATCCCATGCAATTCAGCCAAGGTTCTATCCATATTGTTCATGTGATAGTTTAATATGAATGGCTCGAAGCTCGGAGGGAGCGGCGGAGAATCACATCGTAGCCAACTCTTGGCTAAGGGGAAAACCTAGTTTTCGAGACTCTCAATGTAGCCAATCATTTTTATCACATGCGGATCGACGGGATTCTCCTCAACAAGCCCGCACGCAAACAAGGACTTTGAGGTGTTAAACCTCTCGGCCCGAGCTTGGTTCTCAAACATGCCACGCAGTCCCCGAATAATAGTGTGAGCATGCTCTCATATTGCTTCGAAGCTCGGGGACATTGTAGCAAGCATGAGACACTTATGTCTAGGGCATCATTAGTGTGCTTCTCGTAAGTTCTCCATGCGTTGCGGTGGCATTATTAGGCAAATCCTCGGATAAGGTACTTCAAGAACGTACTCCTTACGCTCTTGCTTGAGAACAATTCTCAAGTTGCGATACCAATCCATAAAGTTTGTTCCATTTAATTTTTCTTTTCGAGAATAGATCGCAAGTTAAAGGTACGGGTGTAGTATTAGCCGCCATTTATTCTACAAAGAAAAAGCAAAGTTTAGCACAATGTTTATGCTATGTCTTTTGTTAAACAATTTAACATTAGACTCCCATTACGTATTTTCCACCTTCCCTCTAGGTTACGTATTGGGTCAAGATCCACATGTTAATTAATTTTCTAGTGAGCTTTGGCATCTGCTAGAAAATTAGTAACATCGGTAAGCAACACCTTGCTAATCACATCTCTATGTGACTCTTGTTGTTGGTGTGGCATCTCCACCGCCCGGCGCCAACCTATGCCCCAAGGCCCAAAACTGTTTTGATAGCCTTGTTAAGTAAACCAAATGCTCCTGTGTATATGTCCGACATATACCCCTCGTGTTATGATAGAGAATGGCACTCTGCTTTGGCGGACCCACCATTGACGAGCATAACGGTGACGGGTGCAACATTTGGAAGGGCATCATTACTACTTAATTTTGCGAGGGATGCTATCCTATCAAACAAACATATCACATATGAAAGCAAGAAGAATAGCATATAGTGAAATAGTATGGCCCCCTTCACATGGTGATCTCCATCTCCATGCCGGTGTACTGGATCTCCATCTTCATCACCGTTCTTTCGAGTGCCGAATGCTTGATTTCTTCAAACTAAGCTACTACTATAGAAGCTCTAATTGAAGATTACATCGACTCGCAGTCGTGAAAGAATATTACAAGCATTGCACGTATGAAAGAATATTACAGGGATTGCACATATGAAAGAATATTACATGCATCACATGCATCTCATACATACAATAGGGCCATACCATCTCAAAGCATTCTCTGCAAAAACAAGTTAGGCGTAGAAACGTTTTCTACTTATCGCAGAGATACGGCACGAAACGACCTATAAGGGGTACGCACACGGCGGTCGAGGGGAAGCCGCCCCTCGCGGGCTTCCGGGCAGCGCCGAACACCACACGAAATTCATAGATCCAATCTATGAATTCGCTTACGGAAACCATGTCGGCATAATCATATTATGCCGTCCCGATACACTATCAAGGGAGATGGTTTGCGTAGGCGCGAGGCAGCTAACAAGATCGGACTACGAGATAGCTTCGGCATAATCACATTATACCGTTCCGATACACTATCAAGGAACGCTATCTCGAACCCAACTCAAACCGAGTTATATGGAAATTGCTTCGACGTAATCACATTACGCCGTTCCGATACACTATCAAGGAACGCAATTACCATTAACTCTCCTCAACGATCCCGTAAAACCGATTGATCTAACCAACCCGTGTGCAAAACTTGTTCCAGATCCAATCTAAAACCCGAACTAAGCAAGATTAGCTCGATACCACCGAAGGGTTACGCGGAAGCTACGCTAGCCGAAAACAAAAATTTCTACCGCGCAAACCAGGAACACTTGCAAGTAAGGGCCGATAGATCGTTACCGATTGGAGTAGAGTGCGCGGAATAGCCAATCGGGCAATCCGATCCGGAACAGTGTAGCCGATTCCGGAGACGAGTCGATTCGAGTCGTCCGCCGCGTTCTCACGCCTCGCTCCGATGCGCCCGACCGCAGCCGATTCCACCACAGCCGATCGCTCCGATGCGGCCGATCCGAAGCCGATCAACACGCGCAACGTAGCAGCGCCTCTACCGGTATCCACACGTCCGGGGACGAACGCCGTACACCCGTGTGCTAGCACGCGATGCAAGGCTAGGGTTTGGCTTGAAAGTGGGGAGGGTTTCCGTGGAGATTGATCTCGGCGACTTCGTTGCACGCGATGCAATTGACATGCCGCAACTCTCCACCCCTCCCTCCTTTATATAGAGTTGGCCGACGGGACTAGTGGCCGATTAGGACTCTATTTTGAATCGGATCTCATCCGTATCTCATAGAGTTGGCCGCCCACACGTCGTAAGCCCATGGACTCTATCCGATCGGATCCCTATCCGATCGAGCCGTATCGAGTCCAACTCGAATGGTTCTTATCCCTTAAGCGTGCCAGGTTAGGTATACCGTTCGGCTATAGTCTAGCCGATCGTCCGAGTCCAACTCGCACATCACGTGCCTAGCCACATATTGACACCATAGTATACAAGAATAATATCGGCTCGAACCTGTAATGTGTACACAAATCCCTTTGCCTCACGATACCGGTTAAGCTATAGGCAAGATGTGTGCCATCCCTTCAATAGCTTAACCATTCACTCGAACCGTATTGGATTATCCGTCCGTTGATTGACTCCTCAATCAACTTAGCATGGCCATGCATTTCCATAATCCATTACCTCGAGGGGCCCGAGATATCTCTCCAAAGGAGGGGCAAATTCCATCTTGATCACTCACATCCCACTCCATGTTTCATAGCAAACCCGAAAACTACCTTTATAACTACCCGATTACGGAATAGCGTTTGGTAGTCCCAAAGTAGGCTACTACACATGTTGGAATCCATGGTGATCTCGGTCTAAGGACTTTGTACCAACACTACCCGAGACCAACTAATGGCACATTAATTCCGTAGTGTCTCATGGTGGGTCTATCCAACAATGTGTTCTCCAACACATATGTCCATGTTTATTGATTTGGTATCTCCATACCCATGATCTATGAGACATGATCATCAATCAATAAACATGCCGATCTTAGAATCATATTTGTTCCAACAATATGACATATGATCGGGGATCGTTTAGAAATAGATTCATACATATCGAGTCTCATAAATAAGTCACGTACTTATTGATCAATACAAGATGTCTATTTCATGGAACTGAATAACACTTTATTCATAAATACATAAACATTGACGTGATATCCAACATCTCCATGTTGCCTCTAGGGCATATCACTAACAAATTCTTCTACGGTTTCTATCATGCCCAAAAAATTAGCCAAATTTCTAGACTATTTTGCGTATTAAATCCCAGTTCAGGGATCAGCCAGGGTAAACAAAATGAAAAATCAATAAATAGATCCAAATGTGACATAAAGTGTAAAATACTTACAAAAGAGGCACTTAGTCCTCACACTCGAAAGAAAGCAGCAGCAGCAGAAAAAGGCGATCCTAGCGGGGCTTCAGCTCCACTCCACAAGCAAACTCAACTGGGGTCTGAGCCTTGGTCTTCTAACTCCGTATTCAGCTCAGAAGCACTACACTTCTGGGAAAAGGGGGGAAACAAGGCTGAGTACAACCACCGCACTTAGCAAGTCACGTCGAGGAATGCAGACGTGCAAGGCGGTTGTAAACCTTTCTATTTTAAAACAGTAAAACATTGATTAATTAAGTCAAGATTAATCTTCCACTGAACAACGCTAAACCACGTTGAACAGGCCCAACAAATCCACCTGAACTAAGCCAGTTCCATTATGTCAAATTATTAAAGGTGGGACTAATCATGGTGAATTTGGTCCATCGCCCATAACCGCGGGCACAACTATTTGAATAGTTTTACTCTGGCTAGAGGTGTACAACTGTACCCACAAGACACGATTCCACACATGTTGCCATGCCCCGAAGTATCGTCATGATACTGCAAAGGGGAAAATCGTGACAAGACCCTTGCATAACTCCCCCTGACCAAGCGATACCACACTGAGGTTTTGCCCCTACCCCTAAATCCAGGGTAGGCAGCCCCCTGGTGCCTTGGTGAATTCGGAAGCCACATTGACCTTGCCCGGTCCATTCGAACTCCATCACGCCCACCCTTGCCTAGGTACGTCAGCTAGGGAAAAGCTACACTACAGTCTAGCAGTTGTCCATTTTTGCTTGTGGTAAGTACGACAAGTCTTCCAGGGTTTCCCATGAACCAGTCCTTAATTGCCATGGGTACGACAAGCAAAACCATGCACCCACATCCTACCATTAAGTCACATTTTATTTAACCTTTATTCCAAGGTAATACCGGTCCATGACCATCATTTCATGTGACTATAAGCTAGTAGTATAGTTCTCCCTTTAGGTGAGCTAGTGTAATTAAGCATGGCTAAGCGTAAATAATTCTAGCAAGGTCACATAAGTGAAGCAAGCTAGTCAAATTAGTCACCCAGGTTGACAATGAATGGATAACAATTAAATATGACACAAGCAAGCAGATAGGTATTTCATCATCCCATGTAATTAGCAAAACATGCAATTTTATTACAATAAAATATTTTATAAAGTGGGATCAATATGCGTCAAGGAGAAATGTGACTTGCCTTGCTTCTTCACACGATCCTCTTTTCTTCGCGAGCACAAACTTCCGAAAACGGCGGAGCCTACACGCTGGCACACAAAATGAGGAAAAACCTAATAAAAACCAAATAAACAGTACATGGAAAGTAAACAAACATGAAGAGCTCAATTTTGGATGAATTTTACAATTTGAATGGCCCAATTTGGAGTTCTATGGATTAGATATGAATTTAGAAGTTTTGGACCATTTAATTGAATTTTGGAAATTAAAATGATTTATTGTGCAATTTTTACTTAATTTTCAAAGGAAAAAGTCTGCTGCTGACGTCAGCGAAGAGAAGGCTGACGTCACGCTGACGTCATCCACGGTAGCACGGCTCACGGGTCCATGGTGGACCAAGTCCACACGGTACCTGCCCACGGTCCACCACGTTGTTGCCATGCGGGCGGCCACGGGGAACGCTAGCCGACGTGGTGCCAACGTGGCGGCACCGCTGGCAGCCATGTCGGTCACCACGTGGATGGCCTGGATCGCCCCGAAGGGGATCGGGCGGCCACGGGGATCGATGGCTCAGATCGACCCGAGGGCGATCTGACGGCCGAGAGATGAGACCCGGCCGGTGGCGAGGCGGCGAGCGGTGGCGCAGGTGGCACATGGGGCTCGAAGGCCACTGGCGAGCGGGGGACGACGCGTGCGCGCGTGCGCAACATAGCGACGAGGTGAGGCGTGGCTCGGAAAGGGAGCGGTCGTAGAGGGGAAACGAGCAGGAGAGAAGGTGTGCTCACCAATGACCGAAGAGAAGAGACGACGGTGACACGGCAATCTCGGCGGCAACGATTAGGGAATAACGGTGGCTGGGGTACTATGGGTGGTGACGCACACGACGGTGGCGACGGATTGGAGCGGCGAGCGGTGGGCGGTGCGAAAATGCGGGTCGGAGAGGGAAAAGCGGCGGTGGCTTTGGGATTACGGTGGAGGCGTGGTTTCGACGATGTTTCATGGCGTGGACGGGGCGGCTCGGGTACGGGCGAGCATGGTGAATGCGACAGGGAAGGCGGCAGAGCTGCTAGTCGGCTAGGGCGGCGGTCGTTGGTGGCTGGAGGCGGCCAAAAGCGGCGGCTCACGGGTCCATGGTGGACCAAGTCCACAGTGGACTAGCCCATGGTCCACCACGTGGCTTCCACGCGGACGGCCACAGGGGACACTAGCCGATGTGGTGCGAACGTGGCGTCATTGCTGGCAGCCACGTCGGCCGCCACGTGGATGGCCTGGATCGCGCCGAAGTGGATCGGGCCGCCACGGGGACCGACGGCTCAGATAGACCCGAGGGTGATCCGACGGCCGAGAGATGAGACCCGACCGGTGGCGAGGCGGCGAGGCGGCGAGGCGACGAGCGGCGGTGTGGGCGGCACACGAGGCCCGAAGGCCACCGCGAGCCGTGAGCGGTGGACGGTACGTGCACGCGTGCACAACACGGCGACGAGGTGAGGCGTGGCTCGGAAAGGTGCGGGCGGAGAGGGGGAAACGAGGGGGAGAGAGAAGGTGTGCTCACCGACGACCGAAGAAAGGAGACGACGGTGACACGGCAATCCCAGTGGCAACGATTAGGGAATAACGGTGTCCGGGGAACTATGTGTGGCAACGCACATGACGGTGGCGACGGATTGGAGCAGCGAGCGGTGGGCGGTGACGAAATGCGGGCCGGAGAGGGAAAGCGGTGGCGGCTTCGGGATTGTGGTGGAGGCGTGTTTCCAGCGGTGTTTCGTGATGAGGACGGCACAGCCTGGGTACGGGCGAGCACGATGAATGTGGCGGGGAAGGCGGCAGAGTGGCTAGTTGGCTAGGGCGGCGGTCTTTGGCGGCCGGAGGCGGCCAAAAGCGGCGGCGCCTCGGGGGCACGGGGAGGGCTCGATCGGGTGGTGGTTAGGGAAAAAGAGGTGGCAGCCGAGGTTGCTCTCGAGATAGCGCAGCTGGTGGTGGCGGAGGATTGGCGCGGCGAGCGACGGGTTGCGCAAATCGGGTGGCCGGAGTTGTGGAAACTGCGGCGACACAGGGATTCACGGCATGGGACGACGGGGAGCTTGGGAGTGCGGAGATGATTGAGGGGAAACGAGCGAAGGTGCACGGGGATGCTTTAAATGGGCTCGAGAGGCGGTGGGGAGGCCGAGGGCGCGGGTATGGCGGTGACAACATAGGGTGCGACCGTTTTGGGCAAGAGAGGCGGTCGACGCCTGCTTCCGCGGGGAGTGGGGGAGGTGGCGCGAGGTGCGGGGCGGAGTGGGGTGGCACGAGGCGGCACGAGGAGTGCACAAGGATGTGGGACAGCCACGGCCACCGGGAAAGGCCGAAGGTTGGGGATGACCCCGATAGGTGGGGCCCACAACACACCATTTAGCATATTTTAATTATATTTCAAGTACCATGTGGCACATAATTGAAGTTATAATCATAGTTTCTAAACTAAATGAATAAGTGAGATAACCCCTTCGGTGAGCTAGTTGATTTAAGCCTGGCTAAGCATCTCCTAGACCAGCATCTAATCATATTAATACCCTAACTATGAAAGGTACAATGTAAGCAATTCATATGGTTCAGCACAATAGGTAAATAAGCCCATAAAGTGACATTATAAAATAATGCAATATTTAAGGAATTTAGATATTCGCAAAATGGGCACAATATGGTCAAATTAAAGCATGACTTGCCTTGCTTTGGTGCTGCTACGATCTCTGCGACAACCTCGAAATAAACGGGCGCTTCGGAACTGCCGGATTGTACACGACAAACAAGGCACACAAGCAAAACAGAATATAAGTCTACTGAAATAGGAAACAAAACTATTTTTAATGGACTCTATGCATTTTTATGAATTTACTGCAATTTGAATGGGCTTAAACGGAGCTGAGATGAATAAGTTATGATTTTTAGAAGGTTTACTGTGTTTTTACTATAAACAAAAAAGACCTTAATCCATTATTGCGCAATAAATCCCAGGGATGACGTTAGTGAAGGGTTACGCGGAAGCTAGATAGCTAATAACAAAAATTTTCTACCGTGCAAACCAGGAACACTTGCAAGTAAGGGTCGATAGATCGTTACCGATTGGAGTAGAGCAGCGGATATAGCCAATCAGGAGCTATCCGATCCGGAACTATACTGCCCGATCACAGCCGATTCCTACGTGTAGCCGATTCGCCACAGCCGATTCGTCACAGCCAATCTGCCGCAACCGATTCAGCGATAGCCGACTCGCCAATTCGTTGAATCGCCCGACCGTGCTCGCGCGCCTCGCCCGACCGCGATGTCTTCCTCGATGCACCCGACCATAGCCGATCCGTCCGACCACGGCCGATTTGCGCCGCCGATAAGCACCACAACGTAGCGGTGCCTCTACCGGTATCCACACGTCCGGGAACAGAACGTCTAACACCCGTGTGCTAGCACAAGATGCAAGGCTAGGGTTTGGCTCAGAAGTGGGAGGGTTTCCGTGGAGATTGATCTCGCCGACTTCTGAAGCCGCGCGTGATCAGATTGATTCGGTTCCAATTAACATGCCGCAGCTCTCCACCCCTCCCCTTATATATAGAGTTGGCTGACTAGGTCTAGTGGCCGATCGGGACTCTATTTTGAATCGGATCCCATCCGAATCTTATAGAGTTGGCAACCCATACTTATTAAGCCTATAGGACTCTATATTAAATCGAATATAGAAAACTATATTAAATCCATATTCGAGTCCAAATCGAATGCCTGTTCTTATCTCCTTAAGCATGCGACCCTGTAGGTTTAGGTATACTCTGTTTTGGCTCGAGTCCAACTCAGCCAATTTGTCAACAGCGGCGCCTAGCAACACATATTGAAACCATAGTATACAAGAATATAATATCGGCTCTGAACCTTTAATGTGTACACAAATCCCTTTGCCTCACAATACCAATTAAGCTATAGGCAAGATGTGTGCCATCCCTTCAATAGCTTAACCATTCACTCGAACCGTATTGGATTATCTGTCTGTTGGTTGACTCCTCAATCAACTCGGCATGGCCATCCACTTCCATAATCCATTATCTCGAGGGACCCAGAGATATCTCTCCCAACGGAGGGGCAAATTCCATCTTGATCACTCACATCCCACTCCATGTTTCATAGCAAACCCGAAGACTACTTTTATAACTACCTAGTTATGGAATAGCGTTTGGTAGTCCCAAAGTAGGCTACTACACATGTTGGAATCCATGATGATCTCAGGTCTAAGGACTTTGCACCAACACTACTTGAGACCAACTAATGGCACATTAATTCCTATAGTGTCTCATGGTGGGTCTATTCAACAATGTGTTCTCTAACACATGTCCACGTATATTGATTTGGTATCTCCATACCATGATCTATGAGACATGATCATCAATCAATAAACATGCCGATCTTAGAATCATATTTGTTCCAACAATATGACATATGATCAGGGATCGTTTAGAAAAAGATTCATACATAAAAAGTCTCATAAATAAGTCACATACTTATTAATCAATATAAGTTGTCTATTTCATGGAACTGAATAACACTTTATTCATAAATACATAAACATTGACCATGATATTCAACATCTCCATGTTGCCTCTAGGGCATATCACTAACAGTCTCCCACTTGGACTAGATTCAATCATGTAAGTATCTAATACCCATTGCTCTTGTGTGCGCCTCATGTTTTGGCTAAGGGAGAGGTTTTGTCAACGGATCGGCTATGTTGAGATCCGTGTGCACTTTGCATATCTTGACATCACCTCTGTCCACAATCTTGCGGATGAGATGATATAGCCGAAGTATGTGTTTGGACTTCTAATGTGACCTCGGCTCCTTGGCTTGCGCAATGGCTCCACTATAAATGGTGGTCAGAAAGTGGCTACAGCCCAAAGGCTGGGGGTGGGAGGCCATTGCCTCGAGGCTGATGGCGGTCGACGAGTGGCCACAACCCGGAGGTTGGTGGCAGTCGGCCATATCCCAGAGGCTGGTGGTTGCAATAACTTGTAAGAGGTTGAGCCAGCGGTGGAGAAGATCGTTGCTAGGATGTCCCTATAAATAGTCTGACTTCTAGTAGTCCCTAGAACAGATAGACTCAATTAGTTGAATGTAACGAAGTTGGAATTTTTGCTACAATTTGGAGAACACTTTTTATGTTTTGCAATGACATGTTTATTAATTTCATCCTTCTATTTGCTGTGTGTTTGACCTTGGGCCCGAGCAATTTGGCCCTCGACAGCGCATGGCCAAAGGGCTTCAAGTCTTGCTCGAGTCACTTAGTCATGTACGTAGCAAACAGGCGCACGGAGAAGTTTAAGATATAGACGGCCAAGCCCCTGAGCACCTTCGTGCAATATCCACCTAAGTCCAACCCTAGCCGGCTTCAGTAGGGAGCATGCCCTGTCTTAATCCGAAGGGCATCAGGCCGAGCCATTGCACTTAGCCGGATATGTTACGGATAGGTGCTCGGGAAGGCTGCCAAGCCCCTCGAGCAGCTCAGGCAAGCTGCTCGAGGAGACTTGCCGACCCCCCTAGTAGCTCAAGTGTACTCAATAGGCTTCTTTCCAGGGAACCCTATCCATCGCTGGTCGGGGACGCGTGGCTTAGGGAAGACCGTAAGCGTAGCAAAGAAGTTATTGAGCCTACATGGGATACTCGGGTGTCTGGAGGAGAACGAATTGGAGAAAAACGATAGCCAAAGAGAAACTGTGGAGAACAAATTGCTTTAATGAAAAAGTTGAGTAAAAGGTACTTAGCTACTCAAGCGTAAAATTGGCACATAATACCGGGTTCCCAAAGACGAACATCGTCCTGGCGGGCGCCGTGAAGTCGATGGAGAAGGAAACCGCCATTAAACCGCACGAGATGGTGAAGCAAGCCCATACTTGGCGCGCCAACTGTCGACGTGTGGGTCGGCAGTCCTCCAAGGGGGCTACCTGAGGAGGTTAAAGAGTGGTCCGGGCATCTCACCAGCCGATCTGATGGTCGACCCAAGAACAACACGAGCCAAGATTTTTAGACTAGTTCGGCCCTTCCGAAGGATAACAAGCCTACATCATGTGTTCTTTGTTGGGATGGTGTATGTACAGAGTTAGAGTACAATCAACAAGGCCAAAGTCAAAGAGAGAGTCTAGGGTTTCTGGAAAGCCACCCTGCGTGCACCCCTGCCCTCCCTTTTATAGTCTAAGGGGGGCAGTTACAATGGACTTGGCGCATAAAAAAGCTTGTGTCACACCCAAAAATTCAAGCCAGAATTTCCGTAGCTAATTTGTGCATTCAATCCTCGTCTAGGAATTAGCTGAGGTACACAAATCGACAATTGTTGATATTACAGAATCCACGTCTTAGAAACAACATAAAAGATTACATAAATGCAATGGAAAAGAAAAGACTAACTAAACTGAAACTCTATGCTTGCGACGAAACTCCAACACACCACAGGCAACCTTGACGTCGGACGCAAGCCTAATCCTCATCGAAACTTTCCTCTGCTTCAACCTCTGGCTCTCGTGGGGAAAATTAAGCAAGACTGAGTACTACCCATTGTACTCAACAAGTCATACCGAAAGAGAAGGTACGATGTAGGATAGTTCACAAGAAGGATAGAGTCTCATTTGCATAAAGAACATTTTAGAAATAATAATAGTTGAAAGCAGTAAAACAGTAACCCTATTAGTCTCTTTTGCTAACAAACATCATAGAGTGCAACGAATTCGGCTATTTCTCTCCTCATACTGACCCACCAGAACTTTTCCTTGAGATCTTGATACATCTTTGTACTACCCAAATGGATTGAATATTGGGTTTGATGAGCTTTCATAAGAATCAGTTTCTTCAATTCTTTATCTTTAGGTACACACAATCTCTTTCTCATCCAGATTGTTTCATGCTCGTCCTTAGTGAAGTCGTGAGCTTTTCCGACTCTCATGTTCATCTTGAGTTCAACTATCTCAGGATTTGACGCCTGAGCAGCTCGAATTTGGTCTATGAGAGTGGTTGAGCTTCAAGAGCGGCCACAAACCCAAATTCCACAATCCGCAGGTTTAGGTGCTCAAATTCCTGCTGTAACTGGTTACACATTCCTTCTATGTTAATGGTGTTGCAGTAACTTTTTCGGCTCAAAGCATCTGCTACCACGTTAGCTTTGCTGGGATGGTAGTGTATTACCAAATCATAATCTTTGATCAATTCCAACCATCTTTGTTGACGAAGGTTTAAATATGGTTGGGTGAAGAATACTTTAAACTTTTATGATCCGTGTATACTTCACAATGGTTGTCGATTAGGTAGTGTCGCCAGATTTTTAAGGCATGGACCACTACGGCTAACTCCAGATCATCAGTTGGATAGTTGTTCTCATGCGGACGCAACTGACGAGAGGCGTATGCGATCACTTTGCCTTCTTGCATCAACACACATCTCAGCCCTTGGCGGCACGCATCACAATACACTTGGAAATCGTTCATCGGATCCAGTAGTATCAAGACTGGCGCAGACACCAACTTCTTCTTAAGCTCTTCAAAACTCTTGTTACACTCTGTGGACCATTTGAATTTCTCATCTTTCTTCAACAATTGTGTCATTGGCTTGGCAATTCTGGAGAAATTCTCAATGAACCGGCGGTAATAACCAGCAAGTCCAAGAAAACTTTGAATCTAAGTAATTGTCTTTGGTGGGATCCACTTGGTAACTGACTCTATATTCGACGGATCCACGACTACTCCTTTGGCATTCACAATGTGGCCGAGGAACTGCACTTCCTTTAACCAGAAGGCACACTTGCTAAACTTGGCGTAGAGTTGATGCTCGAGCACTTCCTCTCTCAACTTCTCGAGCACTAACCGAAGGTGATGCTCATGTTTCTCCTCGGTCTTGGAGTAGATCAAAATGTCATCAATGAAGATCACGACAAATTTGTCCAAGAATTCCATAAACACCTTGTTCATCAGGTTTATGAAGAAGGCCGATGCATTGGTAAGTCCAAAAGACATGACCGTGCACTCATACAAACTGTATCGAGTGATGAAGGCGGTATTGGGAATGTCCTCTTCCTCAATTGGAGAATACCTTTGCTCCCTTGAGTTGATCAAATAAATCATCAATTCGTGGTAGAGGGTACTTGTTCTTGATAGTAACCTCACTGAGAGAACGATAAATCGACACACATTCTCTTGGTCTTATCTTTCTTCTCTACAAATATCACTGGAGCACCCCAGGGTGACGTGCTCGGGCGGATATAACCTTTCTGCAACTGTCCATCAACCTGTTTCTTGACTTCTGCCAACTTGTTGGCTCCCATTCTATATGGCCTCTTATGGATTGGGGCAGTTCCCGGTACTAGGTTGATCTGAAATTCGATTTCTCTTTTTGGTGACATCTTGGTTAGATCTTCCAAAAAAACTTTAGGATGTTCTCTGACTATGGGGATTTCTTCTAATTTCATAGGGGTCTTTGCTGCTACTTCAGGCGATTCCCCGGTAGAAGCCTAATTCAAACTTGCTACAGTATGTGATGGCATGGGAGAACGGAAAATAATCTCCTCTCCTTTTCCATTGGTTAAAGTGATCTTATGACTAGCACAGTCAATCACCCCCTTATGTCTTGTCAACCAATCAATCCCAAGGATGACATCTAGGCCTTTTGATTTAAGAAGGATAAGATTGGCTAGAAATTGGGATCCTTGGATCTCTATTGCCACCGAGGGACAGTAGTGAGCGGTGTCCAAATGATTTCCAGGGGTTTGAACCTACATAGGTATCTTAAGTTCCACTACTGATAACCCATTTACCCCAACAAACTGTTAGGAAATAAAAGAATGCGTAGCACAAGAATGAAATAATAATGTAGCAGGAGTGCGATTCACAGGAAACGTACCCAGTATAACTTCGAGCGCAGCCAGAACCTCCTCGAAAGACGCATGATTGACACGTGCCTAGATGAATCTGGCTCCGGTGCGCTTCGGCTTCGGACACTTGTCTGCAAAGTGCCCAGGCCCACTAGAGTTGAAGCAGACTCCTGGCTTTCCTCTAGAGTCCTTCCTTGGAGTTGGTGGCTTGAACTACTGCTGGGATGGCGCTGTTGGGGGACGAGGAGTGGGATTGCGTTGCTGCTGTCCACTGCCACTGCCACTACTGCCAGCTTGAAAATTTCCTGGGTGATAAGGCCAATGCTCGCGGACAATCATGGTGGCAGGTCCACCCTGACCTTCGGGTATAAAACGCGATCTCTACTGATTTCCCTGCTGCTGTGGAGGTTTAAACTGCACTGCCTTTCTCTTTCTGAGCATCTTGTTGTGCTAGTCTTCTTGACGAATGGCCTTGTCAACTAGCTTCTCAAAGTTAGCATATTCTCCAGAGATCAGCTTGTCTGTGAGTTCAACATCAAGGCTGACCAGGTACTTCTCCTGCCTTTCTGCATCAGTGCGCGCGTCCTCCGAGGCGTAACGTGCAAGACGGTTGAACTCATGCAGGTATTCAGTAACCGTCCTATTGCCTGCTTAAGAGATCAGAACTCCTGTTTCTTCTGTGTGACTATTCCCACAGGAATGTGCGCTGTCCTGAAGTTGTGACAAAACTCTTCCCATGTGACTGCTGCTCCAGGTGGGTGAGTGACCAAGTAATTGTCCCACAAAGCAGAAGCGGGACCTTGCAACTAATAGGGTTAGTGGTGCTGGAGAAAGTTGGCGGTCGTACGCGAAGAAACTCTGGCAACTTGGATTGAGGTGGTGGAGGAGCAAACTAATTGTTTTGCTGCTGCTGTTGCTGCTGCTGCATTTGTTGCAACATCTACTGTTGCATTTGCTGGTGTTGTTGTTGCATCTGCTACATCATAGCAGCCATCATTTGAGTCTGCGAGGCAAGCAGCTAAGCGATAGTGGGGTTCTCAGGTGGTGGTGGAGGAGCGTTGCCATTGACATCATGGTTGTTGTTGTTGTTCCCTGACTGCTCATTGTTGCTGTTAGCTCCACTCGTCCTGGTGTTCACCATCTGGAGAAGTCGACCGAAAAAAGAGAGAGAAGAAGAAAAATAGACTAACTTAGAAACTAAACTTTAGTATTTGAATTAACTACATTGTTCTGATCTTAATTAAAATAAGTAAAACTCACGCAACATCCTTAATTGGACAGCCACACCACACTCGGTATAGACTGCCAGCTACCCCACACACAGCAAACCTAACACATAGCAACTAATAAGAAGACAAACTAAGAAAAACAATAAAGTCTAAGGGTGGCGTCTAAAGCGATCTGAGGGGCTCCTGCAGTTAGTGGAGTCGAAACTGCTCTCCTAAGAGTTTTCTGTTGGCACCTTTTTTGCCAAAAGGCACGAACACGATCGAATAACCTAAAGCTTTGCGGTAGTTCTTGGTACAGAGTCGCCAACCACTTCAATCTAGCAAGAACTAGAGCAAAGTGGGTTTTGTAGATCAAATCGGCTAGCGGAACCAATTTAGATGGATAGATTGATAACTACTCGTCTCGTGAGTAAACGGAAAGTTTTCGAGACAAACTTACAAAGAGGTGTCGCACTCTCGCAGCGACGGCGGGCGGTTTACGGCACAAACCGACAAAGATGGACTAAACTAAGGAAAAGTAGAAAAATATGGCTGAAAATAAAGAAAACGATTCAAATAGATTGATTGTGTGTTGTGTGTTTCGATATTACAATTGAACCGGCCTTGGCCCTTATATAGGGGTTGGTCTTGCCCTCTACAGGCCCTTCTACACGTCCAATTCGGGATAAACATGTTTGAAAACCCGAGATACATCGTATGGAAAAAGAAAACCCGAATACCGACGAAGTCGTCTAGGTTTCGGACTCTGCCGGTCAGACTGGCCATATGCCTTCGGTCTGACCGGCCCCACTGCCCGGTCTAACCGGCCTATACACGGCGGTCAGACCGGCCTCTCCGAAGAAACCGGTCTATTTCCAAATATTGGCAATCTTTCCTATTTTGATCCCTAGGTGCCAATTTTGGGTGTAAACACATGCCCCTGCCTTTTATGATGAACATCGTGAATCTAAAAGCATAAGACATGTTTTAACTTGGGGCGATAATCTAATTACCGGCCACAACACCCCCTAAGCATCTTGCCAAATACTCGGGAAGTATTTCTTCAGATATTTACCATTGATAGCACGCTGATACCGTTCTCCTTGAAGCGTCTCCAAGAAGTACGCATTGCCCCGAATGATTCCGTATATCCGATTACGTCCCTCCCAACTCGGTGACCACTTACCGAATTCTTTAGATCGGGAACCCAAAGGCAAAATAGTCTTCCATACTAGATCTCCTACTTGGAACGTCTTTGCCTTCACCTTTTTGTTATATGCTTTGGCCACTCTCTTCTTTTCTTTTTCTATTTTTTCTAAAGCCTTCAAACGTTTGTCAACCACTTCATCAAGATTATCACCCATCAAGGACGTGTAGTCTTCAGCTGATAAATCGTCCTGCTTTATATATCGAAGAGAACCAAGATTTACCTCAACCGGTAAAACGGCTTCTTGTCCATAAACAAGCTCAAAAGGGGTCACCTTGGTAGCACCATGCTTAGATATTCTATGCGCCCATAAAGCTTCAGAAAGCACCTCATGCCACCTTCTCGGATGTTCCTCGACCTTCTTCTTGATTAGCTTCAACAATGTCTTATTACTAGACTCGGCTTGTCCATTAGCCTGAGCGTAGTAAGGAGATGAACTCAACAGCTTAATTCCATAAGATTCGGCAACATTTTTCACTTCTTTAGACATAAAAGAAGCTCCTTGATCTGTAGTTAATGTTTGAGGAATGCCGAATCTATGAATAATATGCTTCAGAATAAAATCAATTACCTCCTTATGCATCATATTCCTGAGCGGCACGGCTTCGGCCCACTTAGTGAAGTAATCTGTCGCAACTAGCACGAACCGATGCTCCTTTGAAGACGGAGGATAAATTTGACCAACAAAATCTAAAGCCCACCCCCGGAACGGACATAGTTTAATTATAGGATTCAACATCGAAGCCGGTGCCAATTGAACATTGCCGAACCGTTGACAAGCTTCACATCCCTTATAGTACCTAAAGAAATCATCAATCATCCTCGGCCAATAGAACCACGCTCTTCTGAACAGCCAGTTCATCTTATGGGCCGATTGATGAGTCCCACAAATTCCCTCGTGAACTTCACCCATAGCAACCTTAGATTGATCGGTATCTAAACATTTTAATAGTACACCATCTATATTTCGGTGATATAACTTTTCATCAAGCAAAGTATAGTTATATGCTTGCCACCGTATCATCCGATCAACTCTAAGACTAGGATCCTTCAAATAGCTGATCAAAGGAATTCGCCAATCATTGACTGTTTCCAGGGCACACATGTCCGAATTACCACTTAATTCGGCCCCTGTATTGAGAAGATTGTGCCCCCAGCACCTTCTGTAAAGTCGGTCTGACCAGCCAAGCAACTCGGTCGACCGGCAACCACCCGCGGTCGACCGGCCACGTAACGCCGGTCGAGGCGGGTACCATCCACGGTCGACCGGCAACGGTGCCCGGTCGGACCGCCTACGGTCCGCCTCTTTGCCAATTTTGCCCAAAAATTATAATCAAGCACCGGTTGATCTAATACGAAAAATAAACCTTTTTTGATGCTATAACCAGATGCTTGTTGAGCTAAGTCATTTGCCCTAGAATTTTCATTCCTAGCAATATGCTTAATAGTAAATTCATCGAAACTGGCAATAATATCTAAGCATTGATCTAAATACCTGTTCAATGATACGTCGAAGCATTTGTAGGTCCCGGCAACTTGTTGCACCACCAATTCTGAATCTCCGAACACTTCTACATGTGTTGCTCCAACGATCTCCATTACTTGTAAACCAAATAACAAGGCATTGTATTCGGCTTGATTATTTGTACAATAATATTCTAAACGAACTGATGCTTCAAAGCATTGACCATTGTGCGAAACTAAAACTACACCTATGCCTTGACCCTCCTTACATGAAGAGCCATCAAAATAAACTTTCCAAGGTGTAATGCTAACCAAAGGACTTCATCTCCACAATCAACGTCTATATGATGATCTACTATAAAGTCCGCTACAATCTGACCCTTCATAGATTTCAATGATTCATAAGCCAAATCATATTCAATTAATGTATATGCCCATTTGCCAATTCTACCACTTAGAATTGGCCTTTGCAACATGTGTTTAATGACATCGGTCTGACAAGCAACTATGCATGTACTAGATAACAAGTAATGGCGCAACTTGGTACAAGCATAGTACAAGCAAAGACAAAGCCTTTCTACAAATACATACCTTGTTTTGGCATCTAGAAGACGGCGACTTAAATAAGTCATTATGTACTCCTTGCCGTCTACCTCTTGTGTCAAAATGGCTCCAATAACTCTGTCTTCAGCAGCAATATACAGCCGAAGTGGAATTCTGGCTTTAGGAGCTCGCGCCACGGGTGGAGTAGATAAATATTTCTTCAAACCTTCAAATGCATCCTGTTGTGCTGCCCCCAAGTAAAATCGGCTTCTTTTTTCAAGCGTAGAATAGGCACAAAAGCATCAATTTTACCTGCTAGGTTAGATATGAATCTTCTCAAATAGTTTACTTTACCTAGCAACCTCTGAACTTCTCTCTTGCATGCCGGCGCTTTGAAGTCTTGAATCTTCTCAACCTTCTTAGGATCGATCTCAATCCCTCTCTCATGCACCATAAATCCTAAGAACTTTCCCGCCGACACACCGAAGGCACACTTGAGTGGATTCATCTTCAAACCATACCGATGCATCCTCTCAAAGGCTAACCTCAAATCGGCCATATGTCCATCCATATCATCCGATTTGACCACAATATCATCAATGTAGATTTCTAGGATAAAACCTAACAAATCATGGAAAATTAGGTTCATCGCCCTTTGATATGTTGCGTCGGCATTCTTTAACCCGAATGTCATGACTACCCACTCAAACAGCCCGACAAATCCTGGACATCTAAACGCTGTCTTATACATATCCTCTTCTGCCATGAAGATTTGGTTGTAGCCGGCATTGCCATCTAAAAAACTGATCACTCTATGACCTGAGGCATCGTTTATTAGCATGTCGGCTATAGGCATAGGATACTCATCTTTAGGAGTGGCTTTATTTAAATCTCTAACATCTATGCAAACCCTAATTTTGCCACTCCCCTTCTTTTCTACCGGTACTATGTTAGATACCCACTCCGCATACCAGCATGGCCTAATAAACCCCGCTTTCAATAATCGGTCTATCTCTTCTTTGACACGATCATATATAAGTGAGTTAAACCGACGAGGAGGTTGTTTATAAGGCCTAAACCCTGACTTTATCGGAAGCCAATGCTCAACAAGATCACGGCTAAGTCCGGACATTTCATGGTACTCCCATGCAAAACAATCACTATATTCTCTAAGCAACTCGATCATCTTAACCCTATGATCGGCTCTCATGTTTTTATTTATGAAGGTCGGTCTTGGTACGCTCCCATCTCCTATATCTATTTCTTCTAATGGGTCGGTTGATGTGAACCCTTGACCGAGCTTCTCTACCTCGTCAAAATCCTCTATATTTTCTCCAATATCGTTCTTTGTTGACTGATATTCTTGGACCCTCTTTTGTAACCATTCCAAATTGGCTGTTTTATTCATCATACAAAGTAATGTCACCAAGCCGTGCTAAACTAGTCGGCTTTACAGAAATGGGTACAAAGCCTTCTTTGGAAACACTAATAAAATCAAAACTAGAAAGATCTAGCCCTGATAAGCACTGCATGTCCCCATGCTTTCATCCCACAGAAACATCGGCCATGGCAACCTCAGCTGATGTATCCGCCTGAACTACCTCAACCTCATCGCCATCCCATTGTACTAGGCACTGATGTAAAGTAGATGGGATGCAGCAGTTGGCATGAATCCAACACCGCCCCAAGATAACACTATAGTTACCTTGTACATCGACGATGAAGAAGGCGGTAGGCAACGTCTTGTTCCTCACCGTAAGCTCCACAGACAAGATCCCCTTCGCCTCTGTTGACTCACCGTTGAAGCCGTTGAGAAGCATGTTGGTCTTCTTCAGCTCCGCCTCTTCGCGACCCAACTTCTTGAAGAGAGAGTAAGGCATCAGGTTCACCGCCGCGCCTCCGTCCACTAGCATCCTCGAGACCGGCTTCCCATCAATGTGGCCCTTCAAATAGAGAGGCTTCATGTGACGGTTGGACTCGTCGGGCTTCTCGAAGACCGCATCCTTCGGACCTAATGACATTTGAGCAACTTCGGCCTCGTCCATAGCGCAAAACTCCATGGGCAACATGCAAACCATGTTGATATCCATGTTCTCGCCGGATGATGCCTCCACAGCCGGTTGTTCATCCTTTTGAACCACTACCGGCTTCTCAGCAATTGATGACTTGCGCTTCCACTCCTTCGCAGGCGGCGGTCGCAACTCATCAAACTCCCTGTCTCTCCTCTCTTCGGCTTCCTTTTCCTTCAACTCAGAAGCACGAAGATGCTGCAACCTTCTTTTCTGAGTAGCCTTTTAGCTCAAATCCTCAGGCATCCACCTAGGATTCGGCTCTGTTCCAGGAGGCAAATAATGTCCCCCGTTGCCTTTACCCGAAGAGGGGATTACAGTAACTGCAACATCGTCGACCGACGCCCGGTGGCCTGGCCGACCGTGACCGCTCGCGGGTCGACCCTGCACCCGTGGCTCGGCGCGTGGCCGACCGGGTGCACGTCCAGGCCTTCGGTCGACCGGCGGACCATGCCCTGGCCGACCGGAGCGAACATCGACCGGCGATGGCGTGGTCTCGACCTAAGCTAGACTGCACGGCTAGACCGCCTGCAAGGCTCGGCCTCGACCGGCTATTGAATCGCGGTCGACCGGCCGTGTGACGTCCGGCTCGATCGTCTTCCCGCACAACATCCTTCACGCCTTCGGTTCGGGGGCCAAATATCAACTTAGCCTCCTTGCCAGATGGTACCGGCACATCATACGATCCTATCTTGATAGTGATCGCCTCTGAAGTCCTTTCCTCGGGCTTGGCGCGCTTGTGTGCCCTTTTCCCACCATGGAGCCGGTCCTTTGTGGGGAACCGGCTTCCACTAGAAGTAGACGCCTGCCCTCGCTGCGATCTCCTCTCCCCTCTCCATCCTTGGTGATCCTGCATTGGAGGCATGTTGTACATAGGCGGGGGTGCCCCCCAAGGCATAAAGTAAGGGAACGAATAACCTGGAGGCGGCATCGGGTATGGTCCCCATGGCATAACTTGAGGACAATAGGGGAATGGCGGCTCCAAAACCTTCGACGAAGAACCAAATCACTCCTTAGGGGGCGATCTTGGTCTCTTTCCTTTGGCACGCTCCTTCTCGGCACTCTTCTTCTTGTACTTGTCAAGGAGCATGTCAAAGGTCACCCTGGGCTTGTGGGGCTTCCTTGATGTAGATGTCTTGGCCTTGTTCTCTTTCCACGTCCCAACCTCTGGGCTCTTTGGCACAAGCATCTTGGGCCTAGGCTCCCTGATAACAGCTTCCTTTCCCTTAGTCGATTCGGCTTGCTCCGGCCAAATCAACACCTTCTTACCATTGAGATCGATGTTATTCACTGGGAAAGGATTGCTGTCAAGCTTCATCTTCGGGCCCTCGGTGAATTTCAATCCTCCTTCATCTATGGCCGATTGAACCTATTGACGAAAAACATTACATTCGTTAGTAGAATGCGAATAAGAATCATGCCATTTACAATAAGAACGACGCTTCAATTCTTCTAACGAGGGTATGATGTGGCCTTTAAGTAATTTGATCTGTTTTTCCTGCAGAAGATAGTCAAAAATCCTATCACATTTGGCCACATCAAAACTGTATTTGATCTCGCTTTGCCGATCCTTGCGAGGAGTCGGCGTCAAGCTTGAACAAACAAAGGGTTTGTTCTTGTTTGTCCAAGACCACTCAGCGACGTACATGTCATGGTCGCCCTCATCAGAGTCGGAATCACTATTAGGACAGTCGACCATGCTAACATGAGATTTCTTATCGCTGGGCCTAACAAATTTCTTAGCATCTCTGACTCGGCTTCCTTGAGCCAGAGCCTTCTGCATTACTTGACTAACATCAAGAAATTGTTGGCCATCTAACTTCTCTTTAATGGGAGCAAACAACCCATTGAAAGCGAGGTCGGCCAAGTCTCTCTCGGTTATGCTCAAACTAAAACACCGGTTTCTAGCATCCCTAAATCTCTTAATGTAATCTGCAACAGATTCATTATACTTTTGCCTAACCGATGTCAAATCACAAAGTCTAAGCTCAGTCTCACCAGTATAAAAGTAATCATGAAACTTCTATTCTAACTGAGCCCAAGTATGAATAGAGTTAGCCGGTAAAGATGTAAACCAAGTAAAAGCAGTACCGGATAAAGATAACGAAAATAAGCGCAATTTAAAAGCATCTAAAGTGCTAGCCTCCCCGCATTGCGCTAAGAATTGGCCGATATGTTCCCATGTGGTCCTATTATCATCTCCACTGAATTTGGTGAATTCAGGGACTCTATAACCACGAGGATATGGGATGTTATCGAAATAGTCAGGATACGACTTTTGGTAAACCTTAGCACGATTCCTGGGCTCAATTCCGAACCACTCTCTAATGATGTTCCTAATCTGTTCCTCCATATTTTCAGGCCTAGGCGGGTCGGGCATGACCGGCGGCCTAAAAGGTGGCTGTTGTGGCACAATATTGTCATATTGGCCATCTCTCGTGTCGCGCGGATATCCCCTATTAGGATCATTGTATTGATTGGGGACATGCGGGGGAATTGGTGCATGGACAGTAGCCACACGGGAGTCGTGTGCGAGAACGTGGTATAGAACCAAGTTGCCCGTGATAGGATCTATCTCCCCGTATCGGCACGTAGCAGCGTCGGTCATCGACCGGCCATGGCGCGTCACCGGCCGATAGTACGGCGCCGGTGTAGTATGGGTGCGGGCCGGCTCGATGGCTGGTCTGACCGACGTAAGGTGAGCCGGTCAGACCGGCCGTAGGGCCGGTCAGACCGCCGTATTGTGTTCCGGTTAGACCGGTTGTCGGGCGGTCGACCGCCGTAGGGCCGGTCGACCGACGGAGGCGGCGAGAACTACTTTCGTCGGGGCCTTGGGCAATCGCCCGTCGGTTTTACTAAATATGTGATTCACGGGGGCTGGCTCCCCCTGCAATCGAGGTAGGCGGCGAATCGATCGCGGGAAGACCGGATTTACCGCTCATGTGCGCTTTAAACAACCTATTAAAATAAGCCTCCATAGCGGATTCAACCTTATTGTTCACGACGGCGGTAACGGACTCATCCACTGTACTAGCAACAAGTTTTTGAATAGGCATAGAGATGTGATCAGCGCTTACCTCGCCGTGAGTTACCTTGAGCGGGCTCCCCGGCTTGATGATGACGCCTTGTCGCGTTTTGGTGCAAGATTGATCTAGCACCTCCTGAGTGATCGCTCGTATGCGCTCCTCCATTATTTGGCGAGCCTCCCCATCCAAGTCGTCCAACGAGATGTGGACAACGTTGGATGGCTCCACGTCTTGCACCGTTTGCTTGGACATGGCGGCGTCGAAACCGAGTTGGCGTCGTGTCTTCCCCAGCGGAGTCGCCAAAAATCGTGTTGGCCCCTTTTTTGCCAAAAGGCACGAACACGATCGATCACCTAAAGCTTTGTTGTGGTTCTTGGTACAGAGTCGCCAACCACTTCAATCTAGCAAGAACTAGAGCAAAGTGGGTTTTGTAGATCAAATCGGCTAGAGGAACCGATTTAGATGGATAGATTGATAACTACTCGTCTCATGAGTAAACGGAAAGTTTTCAAGACAAACTTACAAAGAGGTGTCGCACTCTCACAGCAACGGCGGGCGGTTTACGGTGCAAACCGACAAAGATGGACTAAACTAAGGCAAAGTAGAAAAATATGGCTGAAAATAAAGAAAACGATTCAAATAGATTGATTGTGTGTTGTGTGTTTCGATATTACAATTGAACCGGCCTTGGCCCTTATATAGGGGTTGGTCTTGCCCTCTACAGGCCCTTCTCCACGTCCAATTCGGGATAAACTTGTTTGGAAACCCGAGATACATCGTATGGAAAAAGGAAAACCGAATACCGACGAAGTCATCTAGGTTTCGGTCTCTGCCGGTCAGACCGGCCATATGCCTTCTGACCAGCCCCACTGCCCGGTCTGACCGGCCTATACACGGCGGTCAGACCGGCCTCTCCGAAAAAACCGGTCTATTTCCAAATATTGACAATCTTTCCTATTTTGATCCCTAGGTGCCAATTTTGGGTGTAAACATTTTCCTCCTCCTCGAAATGACTTTGAAAGTTTTCCATCTTCATGTCTTCACTTGGCTCTCAAGAGCTTTAGCTGCTACTAGAACTAGAAACAATGATCCACATATTGCTACTACCTCCGCCCTGGTATGCCGATGCCGGGGCGAAAGCGAGGACGGGTCCTAAAGCGGGAGTTGGAGCCAGAACTGGTGGAGCAGGAGGAGCCGTGGCTGGTGGAGGCATAGGAGGGGCTGGTGGAGGAAACCGAGGTGCCAGCTAGATGTGCACAGGTGCAGTGGTGGTCTTCCAGGGCGTAGTGCGGATCCTAACGCCACCTGGTGTTGGGAGTCCTTTGAACTCAGCGACCTCCTTCTTGAGACGAACCACCTCATCCTGCAAACTCATGATCCTCAACATCTTCTTGTCGTTCAGAGCCTTGGTTGCGTTGTGCAGGTCAGAATGCATCCGGTCCAGCCCCTTGATCACTGTGCACATGCGTCCAAAAGTAGAGTCATTCTCATCTATTGTAGACTTGGAAGTGCCGACGTCGGAGAAACTACCATGACAGGGATGGTAGCGATAAGTGGAGATGCGAAGGTCGAAGTCGTGCATCTCCCTCATCCTAGCCAACATCAGATACATAGCTTCCTGACATGCGTGCTCAGTTGTGCCTCCTGAAGCTGTGACCTCCATGTTGGGAATACAAGTACCCACAAAGCCATGAACCTCCAAACGGACATGGTGACGCAGCTCGCCACTGAGAGGTGCGTGGGTAGTGTTCTCCGGAGCATCAGTGTACCCAACTGCCAGGGCCATGCGAGCCAACTCTGCGACAAAACCCACCATACCTTGACCATGGTGCGTAGCGGGGGAACCTGCCATCTATAGAAAACAAAGGAATGGGAATCAATGCATGCTCAAAACCAAAAAGACCTCACACCCATTTTCACAAATTCTAAAACCCTAGACTGACTTTACCTTTTTAAAACATCCCTTTTTTAAGGAAAACACCAAGATTTTTTTCAAAACTTATGCAAATGAAAGGATTTTAGAATGTTCTTAGGGTTTTCCAGTTGGCTTGTCCTAGGGTCAAAGGCTGGCTCTGATACCGACTTGTCACGCCTGAAAATTCAAGCCAGAATTTCCACAGCTAGTCACGCCTAGAAATTCAAGCCAGAATTTCCATAGCTAATTCAATCCTCGTCCAGGAATTAGCCGAGGTACAGAAATTGACAATTGTTGATATTACAGAATCCACGTCTTAGAAACAACATAAAAGATAACATAAATGCAGCGGAAAAGAAAAGACTAACTAAACTAAAACTCTATTCTTGTGACGGAACTCCAACACACCACATGCAACCTTGACGTCGGACACAAGCCTAATCCTCGTCGAAACTTTCCTCTACTTCAACCTCTGGCTCTGGTGGGGAAAATTAAGCAAGACTGAGTACTACCCACTATACTCAACAAGTCATACCGGAAGAAAAGATATGATGCAGGATAGTTCACAAGGAAGGATAGAGTCTCATTTGCATAAACAACATTTTAGATATAATAATAGTTGAAAGCAGTAAAACAGTAACAATAATTAGGCAATATTAAATAAACACTTTCCAACGTTAAACCCACATTGCAACAGGCCCAGTCAACCCATCTATACTAGTCAAGTTCCATTAGTCATATTATTTACTTAAATGAGACTAATCACGATGAATCTGGTTGATCGCCCATAACCACGGGCACGGTTATTTGAATAGTTTTATTCTGATCAGAGGTGTACAACTGTACCCACAAGATACATCCCCACAACATGTTTTCGCGTGATAGTGTACCACCATGATACCGCGGAAAGAGACTGTGACAGGACCCTTCACATAACCCCGTCTAACCAATCGTACCACAGTAAGGTTTCGTCCCCACTCCCATCAGGGTAATGGGCAGCCCCCCCCGCGTGCTGTGGTGAATCCGAAAGCTGATCAATCCTTTTAACCAAGGCCGACCCAACTCCATCATGCCCACCCTCACTAGGGTACGTCGGCTAGAGACAACTACACTACAGATGCAGCCATTACCCATGCTGGCTTGTAGTATGCACAGTAATTCTTCCAGGGTTTCCTGAGAACCGGTCCTTAATTGCCATGGATGCTACTATCCAAAACCATTGCACCCACAATCCACCATTATCAAATTTTAATATTATTAGTATAGTATCACATACTTGACATCACCTGAATATTGATCTCCACTGTAATATTTCATTAGTGTGATTCCTTTAAATGAGCTAATTGATCTAAGCCAGGGTAAGCATGTCCTAAACCAATATCTAGTCATATTGAACCAAAGTTATCAATTGTAGGAAGTAATCAATTCCTATGGCTGAGTACAATATATATAATAGCCCCATGAAATGACATTCTAAAACATATGCAATATTTCAGAAAAATGAGATATTTAAATAAAATAGGTACAATATGATAATGTAAAGTATGACTTGCCTTGCTCTAAAGAAATGGGAACTTCAGCTACTACTTTGAAGTAAACGGGATCATTGGAATTATTGGAATCTACACAACAAACAAAGCACTCAACAAAACATGCTAAAAGTCTACTGAAATAGCACAAGAAACTATTTGTAATGGATTCTTGATATTTTTTTGGATTTAATGAAATTTGAATGGACTAAAACAGAGCTCGTTTTAAAAAGATATGAATTTTAGATGTTTAATTACAATTTTTAAAATAAACAAAAAAGTCTAAATTAATTTATTGAGCAATTAAGTCCCTACTGACGCAAGCAGCTGGCGTACGGGTCGGGTAGGGCTGACGTCATCATTGCGCAAGAACTGACGTTGGCAGACGGACGCAGGGGCTGACGTCAGCATCTAGGGTTGATGTCAGCACCACTGACGCAAGCGGCACACGGGCTTGGTCCATGGTGGACCGAGTCCACGAGGCGGTGGTGGAGGCGGCGTGCCACGTGGCACAATCTGGATGGCGGTGCGGGCCGGGGTGATCGGACGGCCCCGATCTACCGAGCGGTAGATCCGACGGCTGGGAGGCTAGGGTTAGGGTTCGCGCGGGCGGCGGCAATCGAGATCGGCTTTGTTGGCCATGGCCGTGCGGTTGCCGACCTGCTTGCCGGCGATACGGGGAACAACAGCGGATGGCGGCGTGGTGCACGAGAAGCGGCACGGGACGGCGCAGTGGCTCGGGACGGTGCAACGGCTCAGGATAGCACGCACTGGGATGGTGTGGGGCTCGGGATAATGTGTGGGAGTGAGGAAAGGAGAGAGAGGGGCCTCACCGGCGTCGGGGAAGAAGGCGGCGGCGGAAAGCGATGACAACGTTTAAGGGCTTGATTCGGCACGACGCAAACGGGAAAACGCGACAGAGCTCGTGGGGATCTTTATAGAGGGCTTGGGAGGCCGGATAAGGCATGAAACGACCGCGAATCGCTCGACGTTGTTTTCAGGATCGAAGAGAGAGAGAGAGAGAGGGAGAGATACGGTGGTTAGCTTGGGCCGACATAGGGTCGGACTCGGCCGACGCGAGAGGGGGGAGGGGCGGCGTGGGAGCGGCACTAGGGTTTGGTGCAGCACAGGCAGCGAGGATGTGCGGGGTGCGCGCGCGGACGATGGAGATGGCGTCGCGGCGGCGGCACGGGTCAGACCCGGGGACGACTGGGTTGACAGGTGGGCCCCACCTGCCAATGGCCTGGGAGAGAGAGGGAGGGGTTGCGGACTCGCGCGGCGACGGCCTGGCTCGTGGGCCACAGCCCACGAGTGAGGGAGGAAAGAGCGCGGCGCAGCGGGAAGGACTGGGCCGTTGGCCCAACGAGTAAAAGAGCGGGAAACCGTACGGCCCGAATAGGAAAATCAGAAATGATTTCTAGGGAGTTAATTTAACCTAGATAAATCATTTAATTGGTTAAAAATATTTCTAGTGCTATCAAAATTCCACTAAAAATCTAGTTAATGTATTTTGACATGTAGAATTTAGGAAAAAATCCTACCATGCCATTTCCACTTATTAATTGTATTTTAAAATTATTTATTTGCTCCAGGATAAATTCAAAAATTCATTTTCTTTGGGGAAAGTATTTAAATGATTTTTTAAAAGGGGCAAAACTCAGGGTGTGACAGCTTGGTCCTAAAGTAAAAAGCAAGGATAGGCTAAAGCTGAAAAAGTACACACAAATCTTTTGGACTCTAATCGCCGTGGGTATCTCGTGTGTAGCCTTGCTTCGGGATCCATCCTTCGTGGGTACCTTATGCACAGTCCTATCGGGTGACATCATCTTATGTCGGGTTGTCCCCTCCTTGTCTCTTTTGCGATCCTTACGGAAGAAGCCCCACCTCGAAGAGGTAAACTTGCTCTCTCTGGGTCAAGGCCATCGTAGAGGTAGGGTTAGAGAGCTGAGGTCGGACTAGGAGGCAGGGGTCGGGACGGCCGACCCCGAATGAGGTCGGGCCACCGACCCTAATCCAAGGTCCATTAGTCCAACCTAGCTAGTTTTCTTTCCTTTGTGTGAGCTACCCCGGGGTAGTGTTCCCTAGAGGGGGAAAAGTGGACTTCGAGAGGGGGAGTGAAGGTGGTGGCCACGACCAGCCCACGGGAGAGGAGGCGCGGCGCGCAGGAGAAAGGGAGGGCCGAGCTGACGTCCCAAGAAAGAAAGGAGAGATGACAAAGAAAAGAAAAAGGAAAGTATTTTTTTGGGTTTTAATTAATGCCAAGATTTGATTTAAGTTGGTTTAAAATTGTTTCCAATGCTATGAAAGTTCCATTAAAAATCCTGTTAATGAATTTTGACATGGGGAACTCAAGAAAAATTCCACCATGCCATTTCCACTTCTTAAATGCATTTTATTAATTAGGGTTTAGCTCTAGGTTAAATTAAATAATTTCTTCAGGTGATTTATTCAATCCGTTCTAAAGCTTGGAGAGGAACTTTGGGGTGTGACAAACTTACCCCCCTTAAATGGAATCTCGACCCCAAGATTCTGAAGAGCTGGTGAAGAGGTGTGGATGGGCGACCTTTAACTCATCTTCTCTTTCCCAAGTAGCCTCTTCTTTAGAGTGATGGCTCCACTGAACTCCGCAGTACCTGATAACCTTGTTTGTGGTCCTTCTCTCACTGGTTTCAAGGATACGGGTCAGCTTCTCCACATAGGTCAAGTCGTCTTGAATCTCAATTTGGTCAGGGCTTGCCTGTTCCTCTGGTACCCTCAAACACTTTTTCAGGTAGGACATGAGAAACACGTCGTGAATACCAGCCATGTTGGGTGAAAGTTCGAGCCGGTAAGCAACTTCTCCTCGGTGTTCCTGGATTCTGTATGGTCCCACAAAACCTGGTGCTAACTTGCCTTTAGTCTGAAAACAGTGTACTCCTCGAAGCGGTGTGACACGAAGGTACACATAATCCCCTATTTCAAAAGTGAGTTCTCTTCGATGGTTGTCTACGTAACTCTTTTGTCAAGATTGCACGATTCTCAGCCTTTCTCTGACAGTCCTGACTTTTTCTTCAGCCTTACTCAAGACTTCAGTCCTGAACAATTGACGTTCTCCTATCTGACCCCAAAAGAGCGGTATGCGACACTTCCGGCCATACAACGCCTCGAATGGTGTCATCTGCAAACTGGCCTGTTAACTGTTGTCGTAAGAGAATTCCGCATATGGCAAACTTTTGTCCCAAGCTCCTCCAAAATCGAGCACACAACCTCTCAACATATCTTCAATATTTGGTTGACCCTCTCGGTTTGACCATCAGTCTATGGGTGATAAGCTATGCTGAAGTTCAAACGAGTCCCCAGTTCTTCTTGAGGCTTCTGCCAGAACTTTGAGGTGAACTGGCTTCCTCGATTAGACACGATCTTCTTAGGTACCCCGTGTAAGCACATGATTCTGGCTAGGTAAAGTTCTGCAACTTTTCCCGAAATAGGTGGTATGCAAAGGGATGAAGTGAGGCACTTTCGTGAGTCGATCCACAATGACCCAAATAGAATCGTGTCCTGACGACGTTCTAGGCAAACCCGTGATGAACTCCATTCCAATCTCCTCTCGTTTCCATTCTGGAATTTGAAGAGGCTATAACAATCCTACAGGCTGTTGGTGTTCTACCTTTACTATCTGACACACGTCACAGAGTGCGATAAATTCAACTATTTCCTTTCTCACGCTAACCCACCAGAACTTCTCTTTAAGATAATGGTACATCTTTGTTACTTTCAGGATGAATTTTGAGGGGCCTATGTGAGTATCAAGTTCTTTAGTTTTTTGTCCTTAGGCACACACAACCTTTCTCCCATCCAGACTATTCCATGCTCGTCTTCGGTGAAATCTCGAGCCTTTCCAACTATCATGTTTTTCCTGAGCTCAGTGATCTCAGTATCTTTTGTATGGGCTGCTCGGATTTGTTCTATGAGAGTTGGTTGTGCTTCGAGAGCAGCCACATACCGATATTCAACAATACCTAGGTTTAGGCGTTCTAGATCTTGTTGCAACTTGCTACACATCTCTTCCGTGCTGATGGAATTACAGTAGCTTTTCTAGCTCAAAGCATCTGCCACCACATTAGCTTTGTCAGGGTGGTAGTGTATTCCCAGATCATAATCCTTGATCAACTCCAACCATCTATGCTGGCAAAGGTTTAAGTCGGGCTGAGTGAAGATATACTTCAAGCATTTATCATCAGTATATACCTCACAACGGTTGCCAATGAGATAATGTCGCCAAATTTTCAAAGCATGGACCACTACTGCTAATTCCAAATCATGATTTGGGTAGTTTTTCTTGTGGGGATGCAACTGACAAGAAGCAGATGCATCCACTTTGCCTTCCTGCATCAACACACCCCAGCCCTTGGTGGGATGCATCACAATACACTTGGAAATCTTTTATTTGATCAAGCAGAATTAGGATTGGCACAGTCACCAACTTCTCCTTAAGTTCTTCAAAACTCTTGTTGCATTCTACTGACCACTTGAATTTTTCATCTTTCTTCAACAACTGAGTCATCGGCTTGGCAATTCTGGAGAAATTCTCAATGAACTGGCGGTAGTAACCTGTGAGTCCAAGAAAACTTCAGATCTAAGTAACAGTCTTTGGTGGGGTCCACTTGGTAACTGATTCCACATTCGATGGGTACAAAACTACTCCTTGAGCATTTATGATGTGACCAAGAAACTGCACTTCCTTCAGCCAAAAGTCGCACTTGCTAAACTTGGCATATAACTGGTGCTCCTTCAACTTCTCGAGTGCTAATCAAAGATGTTGCTCATGTTCCTCCTCAGGCTTTGAGTAGATAAGTATGTTATCAATGAATACCATGACAAACTTGTCTAGGAATTCCATAAACACCTTGTTCATCGAATTCATGAAGAAGGCTGGTGTGTTGGTCCGTCCAAAGGACATAACCGTACTCTTGAACAACCCATACTGAGTGACAAATGCCGTATTGAGGATGACCTCTTCCCAGATCCTCAACTGGTGATAGCCTGATCACAGGTCTATCTTGGAGAACACTGTTGTGCCCTTCAACTGATCGAACAAGTCATCAATCTTGGGTAGCGGATACTTGTTCTTGATAGTGACCTCATTGAGTGCGCGATAGTCAACACACATCCTTTTGGTCTTGTCCTTCTTCTCCACAAAGATCACCGGAGCACCCCAAGGTCACGTGCTCGGGCGAATGTAACCTTTCTGCAACTGTTCATTGACTTTCTTCTTGACTTCTGCTAACTTGTTGGCTCCCATCATATACAGCCTCTTGTGGATTGGGGCAGTTCTCAGTACTAGGTCGATCCAAAACTCAATTTCTCTTTTTGGTGGCATCATTCTTAGATCCTCCAGAAAGACCTCAGGATACTCTATTACTATAGGAATATCCTCTAATTTCTTACGGGTCTTCACCACTACTACTGTCTGTTCTTCGGTAGTAGCCTGATTCAACCTCACTACAGATTTCTGTGACACTGGAGAACGAAAAGTGAACTTTTTGCCCCTTGTCATTGGTTAAAGTGATATTGCGACCTGCACAATCGATCACTCCCTTTTGTCTTGTCAACCAATCCATCCCAAGAATGACATCTAGGTCTTTTGATTCAAGAAGGATAAGGTTAGCTAGAAATTGGGATCTTTGGATTTCTATTGTCACTGAGGGGCAGTAGTGAGCTGAGCTCATGTAATTTCCTGGGGTATGAACCCGCATAGGTATCTTAAGTTCCACTACTAATAACCCATGTGCCCCAGTGAAATGCTTGAAAATGAAAGAATGTGTTGCACCAGAATCAAAATAAAACTATAGCAGGGATTGAGTTCACAAGAAACGTACCCGGTGCAACCTCTAATGCTGCCTGTGCCTCTTCTGCGGACGCGTGGTTGACATGGGGCTCGACGAACCTAGGCCCAGTGCGCTTCAGCTTTGGGCACTTGTCAACGAAGTGTCCGGGCTCGCCGTAGTTGAAGCAAGCCCCTGGCTTTCCTCCAGATTCCCTCTTGGGCTGAGCTGGCTTGGCTTGCTGAACTGGTGCCATTAGCGGGCGCGAAGGTGAGTTGTGGTTGTGTTGCCCACTGCTGTTGTTGTGGCTGCTACTTCTACCAGTGTGGAAGTTCCCTGGGTGGTAAGGGCGGTGCTGATGGACAATCATGGTGGTAGGTCCAACCTGCTGCCCAGACATGAATCGAGGCTTCTGGTTGTTCCCTTGGTGTGCCTTGAACTGAGCAGCCTTCCTCTTGCGGTTCATCTTGTTGCGCTGATCCTCCTGGCGGATGGCCTTGTCAACAAGCTTCTCAAGGTCAGCATAATCCCCTAATATCAGCTGGTTAGTCAGTTCATCATCCAGGCGTGACAGAAACTTCTCCTGCCTCTCTACATCAGTGCCCACATCCTCCGGGGCATAACACACGAGGTGGTTGAATTCATGCAGGTACTCTATCACTGTCCTGCTGCCTTGCTCGAGTGCCTGGAACTCCCTCTTCATCTGAGCAACTATCCCATCAGGAACCTGAGCCTTTCTGAAGTTGCGACAGAACTCCTCCCAGGTAACTGTTATCCCATCTCGACGGGTGACTAGATAGTTGTCCCACCAAGTAGAAGCGGGACCTTGAAGCTAGTGTGTGGCGAAGGTGACTTTCTCATGGTCGTGGCACTGTAGGAGATCTAGCTTCTTCTCGATGGTGTGAAGCTAGTCATTGGCTTCCATGGGGTTGGTGATGCTTGAGAAGGTTGGTGGCCGAACGCGAAGAAACTCCGGTAGCTTGGATTGAGGTGGTGGTGGAGGGCCAAACTGTTGATTCTGCTGTTGCTGCTGCGGCTGCTGCTGCATGTGCTGCATCATCTGTTGTTGCATCTGCTGGTGTTGTTGTTGCATGTTCTGCATTATCGCAACCATCATCTGTGTCTGGGTGGCCAACACCTGAGCAATAGTGAGATTCTCATGCGGTGGGGGGACCGTTGCAAATTGCACCATTAACATGTGTTCCTCATGTCTATTCCTCATTGCCATTAGCGTTGTCATTTGCCCTGGTGTTCACCATCTGGAGAGGTAGACCGAACAAGAATAGGAAAGGAGAAAAACAGACTGCTTAGGAACTAGACTTTATTACGTTATAATTAAGTGCAATTGTTCTAATCTAAATTAAAACAACTAAAAAGCAAGCAACATCCTTATTAAGACAGCCATAATAACACCTGATATAGACCGCCGACTAAACCACAAGCAACAAACCTTACACACAGAAACTAACAGGGAAACAAACTAAGCAAAGCGATAAAAACTAGGGGTGGTGACTCTAGTGCCAGAACGGCTCCTGCGGTGGGTGGAGGGCTTGACATCTATAGAAGACAAAGGGTGGGAACCAATGTATGCTCAGATCCAAATTAAATAAAGCAATAAATAATTCAAGCAAATAACCAAGTAAGAAGCAACTTTTTATGCATAGAACATTTTCATGAAGCCAAATAAAAAAAATACTACTTACACTATGTAAGCAATAAAGTAATGCTTGAAAATAAATGCATAATTATAATAATCATAAAAATCGTAGACCTTCTAACCTAGACTTGACTTAGTACATATTTCCCCATTAAATTCCCAAGCGACTATCGAATAAAATTCCAATTAAGCTCAGATCCATCTATTCCCAAAATTCTAATGCCCTAGACCGACTTAATTTTAAAACACCCCTTTCGAGTAAGCGACCAGGATTTTTCCCTATAAACCAAAGAAGCAAAATCCCAAATTTTCCCAAAACAACTCCAAAGTCAAAAGAGCATATGCACATGAAAGATATTCAGAAGGCTCTGAGGGTTTCCGGTTGGCTTGTCCTACAGTCCAGGTCGGTTGTGATACCAACTTGTCACGCCCAGAATTTCCTACCCGGAATTTTCAAAGGTGAATGTGTATTAAAATCCTTGTCTAGGTCCAGCTAGGTACACAAATGACAAATTGTATATACAGAATCCACGTCTTAAAAACATCATAAAAGTCTTACAGAAATGCAACGGAAAACAAAGTAAAATGAGCTAAACTAATTGACTTGATGCTCGCACCATGGCAACTTCAATCCACAAGTATCCTTGACAGCGGATGAAGCCTACTCCTTCGATAATTCTCCATTTGACACGTACTCCAACTCTGGTGTAGGGAAAATAGAGCAAGACTGAGTACTACCCACTGAACTTAGCAAGTCATATTGGAAGAGAGGGTATGATGAAAGATATTCCAAAGGAAGGCCAAGGAGTTTATTTGCATAAAGCAGACATTTAAAAACAAAAGTTGTAATAAAAACTATTGATGTAATTAATCAGTATTAAATAATCACTGCCCAACGCTACACCACGTTGCGACAGGCCCAAACCAACCACCTGATCTATACCAGTTTCATTAAGTCAACTTATTAAAGTGGTGAGACTAATCACGGTGAATCTGGTCGATCACCCTTAACCGCGGGCACGACTATTCAAATAGTTCTACTCTGATCAGAGGTGTACATCTGTACCCACAAGACACAGCCCCACGACACATTTTCGTGTGTCGGTATACCACCATGGTACATCAGAAAGGGACTGTGACGGGACCCTTCGCATAACCCCCTCTAACCAATCGTACCACACCTCGGATTTTGCCCCCACACCTCAACAGGCAGTGGGCAGCCCCCCTCGTGCCTCGGTGAATCCGGAAGCTAATCAACCGGATGCCTCGGCCGACCCAACTCCATCACGCCCACCCCAACTTGGGTACGTCGGCTAAAGGAACGCTACACTACAAGCCTAGGCATTCCCCACATTGGCTTGTGGTACGCACGGTAATTCTTCCAAGGTTTCCCGCAAACCGGTCCTTAGCTGGGGTGGGCGTGTCTATCAAAACCACGTGCTCACAACCCACAATTTAGCATATTTTAGTTATATTACTAGTACCATGGTGGCACATAATTGAAGTTATAATCATAGGGTCTAGACTAAATGATTAAGTGAGATAACCCGTTTGGTGAGCTAGTTGATCTAAGCATGGCTAAGCATCTCCTACACCAACATGGATACGTGTAGGCTACGATAGCATAAAATCAAAATTTTCTACTGCACGCTCCAGGAAAGTATGCGAGTAAGGGACTATAGATTCTTACCAATTGACACCAAGTGCATCAGAAGACTATGTTGGAGAAGTCGGTCCAACGTATGCACATCGAGGCGGTTGAGGAAGTAGCCGATCACCACGATCTGATCGCCCAACCGCTGACTCGCGTCTAATGTAAATTGCTTTCTTACGATCTCCACCCCTTACCTCTCTATTTATAGAGTTAGCCGACAGGGCCTAGAGGGCCCATCGGGACTCTTCCTCTACTCCGACTCTTATCCAAACTGAGCCTTATCCGAGTCCAACTCGAATACTTGTTCCAACCCGTTAAGTGTGCGACCCTGTAGGTTCATGTATACGTTGTTACGATCTGAGAACACTTCTCGGCCGACCTATCAACAACGACCCCTAGTAGAGCATATTGACACCAAAATATACATAAAGATCATATCGACTGAACATGTAATGTGTGCACAAATCCCTTGCCTCATGATATCAATTAAGTTATAGGCAAGACACATGCCATCCTATCAATAGTTTAATCATTTACTTGATCTCGTATTGGATTATATATCTATTGATTGACTCCTCAATCAACTCAGCATGGCCATGCACTTTCATAATCCATTACATCGAGGGGCCCAGAGATATCTCTCCCATAGGAGGGGCAAATTTCATCTTGAACATTCACATCCCACTACATGTTTCATAGTAAACCCAAAAACTACTTTTATAACTACCCAGTTATGGTGTAGCATTTGGTAGTCCCTATGTAAGTCATTACACATGTTGGAATGCATGATGGTCTCAGGTCTAATGGCACATTAAATCCTGTAGTGTCTCAAGGTGGCTCTATCCAACAACAAGTTCTCTAACATGTGTTCACATTATTGATTTGGTATCTCCATACCATGATCTATGAGACATGATCATCAATCAATACACGTGTTGATCTTAGAATCATATTCGTTCCATACATATGATATATGATCAGGGATCATTTAGAAATAGATTCATATTACATAAAGAGTCTCATGAATAAGTTACGTACTTATTAATTAATACAAGTTGTCTATTTCATGGAACGGAATAACACTTTATTCATTAATGCATAAACATTGGTTGTGATATCCAACATATCCATGTTGCCTCTAGAGCATATCACTAACAATCTCCCACTTACACTAGAGTCTATCATGTAAGAATCTAATACCCATTGCTCTAGTATGTGCCTCATGCTTAGGCTAAGGGAGTGGCTTTGTCAACGGGTCATCAATATTTAGATCCATGTGCACTTTGCATATCTTCACATCGCCTCTATCCACTATCTCGTGGATGAGATGGTATCGCCAAAGAATGTGTTTGGACTTCCGATGTGACCTAGGCTCCTTCGCCTACGCAATGGCTCCACTATTATCACAATAGAGGGACATTGGTCCAGCAGTGCTAGTCATCACACCTAGCTCAGAAACAATTTTCCTGATCCAAACAGCCTCCTTTGCAGCTTTAGAAGAATGTGTATCGCTGAAGAATGTGTTTGGACTTCTGATGTGACCTAGGCTCCTTCTTCTATGCAATGGCTCCACTATAGAGGGACATTGGTCCAACAATGCTAGTCATCACACCTAGCTCAGAAACAAATTTCTTGATCCAAATAGCCTCCTTTGCAGCTTCAGAAGCAGCGATGTATTCGGCCTCTATTATAGAATCAGCAATCGTGTCCTGCTTGGAACTCTTCCAGCTGACTGCGCCTCCGTTTAGGCAAAACACAAACCGCATCAACCAATGCTTCAAAATTCATCTCAATCGATTGATTTCTTCTCAAATTAAAGGTACCCTCGCCTTCTTCTTGTCAAGTACCATGTTTTCCCTAACTTGCCCAAACCAAAAACCAACCAGAATCATACCACCGGCGAGGCCGTCATGCATCCTCTGTTCGGCCGCCGTCGTGCCTACGGTGCTGGGCCATCCTCGAGTCTTTTCAATCAATCCAAACCCATAGTAAGCTTCACCGTAGCGCGTAGATGCTCCCACGCTCATTGATTCGGTTGAACCATCGCGGGAATACTCCGGCGATGTGTGCCATCGTCGCCGCCATGAGCTCGCCGCCGGCAGCCCACTCCACCGCCTCATTGGCCTAACCAAGTTCAAAAATGGAACCCGTGTGTCGCATGGATGGAAGAAAGGACCTTCAATCTCGAGCTCCAACTCTCCACGCCACTATCCATCTTCACCCTACCGACAGCTTCACTGGGAAAAGAAATAGAGAGAAAGAAGAGAGGAGAAAAGAGAAGAAATGAAAGAGAATAGAGGGAAAGAAAAAGGGTGCAGTGGCTGTTGAGTTAAGTTGGGAAGGGAGAGGTCCCCAGCTCGAATCCAGCCCTAGACAATTTTTTTTAAGAGAAGAGATAGAAATGAGAAAGAGAAAGAAGATTAAGAAAATTTAGGAATAAAACTAAAGATTGATTTATTTCCTAATTGACCTATAAATTCCTTTAATTTTTATATATTCAAATTTCTCTTGTTTTCTTTAAAATTTATCTATGTTCTTTTAGAAATATTTTTAACTTTAAATTTCTAAATCATTTTCTTTAACTCAAACCTAAATTTTAAAATTTTAGGATTTGACAAATAACCCTAAAAATAGTTTAACTCCTTTGATTCTTTCCAAATTTTATTTTATAATTTTAAACCCCTCCCATTTTTCTCAAATCCATTTATTCTTTTCTTTAAAAATGTTTGAAATATTTCTTTTAACTCTATTCAAGTCCAAACATTAAACTTTAAAATCTAGTAAACAATCTTCTTATTTAAAACTCTAAAACACTACCCCTTTCTCTTCTTTAAAATATTTTAAAAATACTTTTTCCTATTCTATTCAAATATAAATTCTAAGTTCTAGGGTCTAACAAATAATCTCCCCTTTAAAAACTTCAAAAATACCTTTTACATTCCTTTTGAATTTCTATATCCATCTGTTGTCTCTTTGAGTTGATTGTTTGATTTATTTTATCAACTATCGATAGATCACGATGTTGAGTTTGTAAAGGAGATCAAACTCGACCATATCGTCGACATAAACCTCCTTGCTACTATTCAAGGAGAAGAAGAATTTGAGACCACCGGTCCCGAACGCAAGTCAAACTGTTCTTGATCATTTAGTTTAAAAGTAATAAATTATCCTGTTTTAGTAATATATTTATTTTAGTTAGAAATACTTCGTGGAATGGGTTAGATAGTTATAAATTATCATTTTATGTAATCCTACATACATTTAGTTCATATAGAATATTTTTCCATGCATTAGAAGCATCATATCATTTCATGTATAAAAGGAGAAAACTATTATTTAATGTTTATAGATATATTTTCCTTCTCCTTAAACAATCTTGATAACTTGAAATAATTAAACAAGCATCATTACATGTGTTAATATTTCATGTATCTTAGTATATATAGAAGATCTTTCCATGCATTAGAAACACTGTATTATTTTATGCAAAGAGAAGGAGAAATTTATTTATTTTAATAGATACATTCTCCTTCTCCTTAGAAAATATGTTGATAATTTGAGCTAGGCATAAGATTGTTAGCCTAATAAAATGAACATCATCACATGCATTGATGCTTCATGTCATGATTATAATTTCATATCTTGGAATGGGAAAACAACCCATTATTTTATATGATAGGTAAATGAAATTCCTATTAATTTATAAGATATGAATGGTTTTGGCTGTATGACAGAAAATTTAAAAACTCTTGTGCTAGAATAAGGACATAGTTTCGCCCATCCGATGGACCGGTTATACCGGCATGACAATTATATATTTCTCTCCGATCTCCCTAGGGACTTAGGAGTTTTATTCATGCGATTCTATGCATGGGAGATTTGTAGTGTTGTTGTTGAAGTCTCATTGCAGAACAACTATGTAAACAGTGGGTAACAACCTCGATACTAACGAGATCGGTACCGTCTGTTAAGATAGTCCACAAGTCTCTCCAAGCCGGGGCAAGTGTGTGATGAACAACTATTACATAGAGGATTGGTCACCATTCACTGGTTAGGTTTGGTGCCCCTATTAAGATAGTTCACCAGTCTTGTTCACACATCAGAAAAGGTTAGAACTATATAAATATCATGTTACCCTTTAGTCTAGCAAACTAAGGATAATCCTCGGGTAAAGCTGGGCAGACGCTGCAGAGTCGATTTGTATTCGAATACGCCGTACTCCCGGTCAATGGAGTTGTATCTATGGGTGAATCCAGTTTAATGGCATGAGTAACTTTTCTAAAATGCCATTCCTAGAACTTGATATTCATATATAAGAAATTAAATAAAGGATAGGACCTAGATTCATGTTTAAGTTAGGCTTAGTTTATTTCCTTTTAGGACATCATGTATATCTATTTATATATAATATGGAATCACATTAAGATTAGACTTATATCATATCATGCATATCTATATAGCATAAGATCATGCTAAGGCTAGGATTATATTATTATTTTTAAAATATCTTGCATGTTTATAAGAAAGGATAGAGTATAGCATTAAGCTAAAGTTAAGCTTATAATTCATGTCCTTAAATGTTCACATAGAATATTTTGGAAAGAATAATAGGATATATCTTCATGTTAGGAACATATTTATAATTTGTTTCTCTTGTCAATATAGCATGCATATTTAAATAGAATTGTATTCAGTTTGGCTTGCTGAGTACCATTGGTACTCACTCTTGCACATAATAACTTTAGGAAATCTTGAAGCCAAAGGAAGAACACAAACTTTAGGTCGACTCTACACTCGGGCTATCCCTGTGGAAGTGTCGCGTCTTTTTGTGTTGTATAACTTGTACTTGTACATTATTAATTTGTAAAAACATACGAAGTTTCTGTTATGTACTATTTTACGCATACCGGACTCCTCGGAGGTTATGTGGTATTATGGAGTTGACCTCTCGAGGAGACCCCATAATCCCTTAGTAATTCATGGTGGATTTTGATTTCATGTTTCAATGGTGAGCTTTATGTCACACCTCGATTTTCGATCGGGATTAAAAATTATTTAATAATGTATTCTCTAGAATTTATTAAAAAAATTGAATTAAATCAAGTGAAATTAGTGAGGAAATTAAATTTTCCTTTAAAAAATTATGGCTGGAAATATTTTTGTAATATTATCCATGCCCTAAAATACACGAAAATTTTTCGTGAAATTTGAGCTCCGAGAAATAAATTTAATAATACAAAAAGCAATTAAGTAATTATTAGAACAAATTATTTAATTAGTAAATGTTTTTTATATTTTTATTAAATACTTTGAATGTTCATATATTTTTAGGATTTTTCTTGAATTTATTTGAGCATTGAAGGTATTTATAAAAATACAAATATCATTTATGTGATCAAATAAATTGAAAAACAAATTCAAATATCTTTCCCGCCCTTGGGCTCACGTCGGCCCACTCCCTCCAAAAGTCTGATGTTCCTCCTCGGTCCGGTCCAACTCGTCGGCCCGCTCCTAGCGCGAAGTCTACTTTGCATCCCTCACTATCGCATGGGTCCCGCTTGTCAGCCGTTTTCCCCTCCTCCCGAGCCACCGACAGGTAGGCCCCACCTGTCGGAGCCATCTCCAACCTCCGGCCGCACCTCCCGCCCACACCGCCATGCTCGCCCGTGCCTCCACGTCTCTCGCCCGCCCACTCCGCGCACGCGTCCCGGCCGCCTCGCCCCTCCACGCTCGCTTGAACCGCACACCACCCCACTCCCCGCGGAAACCGGCGTTGGATCGCCCCCATTCACCCACACCGGCCGAGCCCACGTTGGCCGCTCGTTCCACCACTTTTCCCTGCCACCCCGGCCACCACGCTGCCTTCCGAGCCCCTTAAAAACATCCCCATGCACCCCGCGCACTTTCCCCTCTTTCTCGAGCTGCCGCGCCCCACCGCTCTCCCCGTGCTCTCCCGCTCTCCACCGCTGGCCCCCGAGCTCTGGCAGTGCCCCACGGTCGCCCTAGCCATCGCCCAACCCGTCGCACGCACCGCCGGCTTCTCCGCGCCACACCGCAACCCGACGTCCATCCCGCTTCCTCCTCCCCCGCCATAGCACCTTTTCCACAGCGATCCCGAACTTCACTGCCGTCTGCCGCCTTTGGCCACCCACACTCCCTTCGCCACTCGTTGAGCCACCACGCCACCACCATCAACTTAGGGGAAAGAACGCCAACCACCTCTTTCCCCTGAGTTTTGCCGCTGGGTTTGCCTTGTCGTTGTTGTCCCCTCCAACGCCGGCCGTTTTCTCCGGTGAGCACCCTTTCCTATTTCCTCTCTTTTTCTCTCTTTCGGCCGCCGTGCCCAAGTCGCGCCGTCCCTCCGCTGCGTCGTGCCCGAACATGCGCCGCTCTCGGCCGAGCACCTCCGGCCGTGCCTGCCGCTGTTCCTCTGTCGCCGAGCCCTCCGCCGCGTTGCTGCCGTCGGGCTTGCCCATGCGCTGCCCCCACCCCTCTGTCGCGTCGACCGTGCTTGCGCGTGTTGCGTGCGCCCCATCTGCCCCCTCCAGTGTGCGCCATCGCGCCGATGGCTGCCGCCGATGACTTTCAGGTCCCGCACGTGCCGCCGTGTCGCCGGTTGGCCGTCGCCAGCCCCTCCTCGCTCCTTGCCGTCGGATCGATCTCAGGCCGATCCGATTCGTCCGTCTCCCATGGCCGCCCGATCCTCTTCAGGGAGATCTGGGCCGTCCACATGGTGGACCGTGGACTGGTCCCCACGGACTGAGTCCACCGTGGACCTGTGAGCCGTGCACTGTCACTGCTAACGTCAGCCACACATCGTCCTTTTTCTATGTAAAAATAAATAAAAATTGTGCAATAAATCATTTTAATTTCCAAAATTCAATTAAATGATTCAAAACTTCTAAAATTCATATCTAATCCATACGAACTCCAAATTGGGCCATTCAAATTGCAAAATTCATCTAAAATTGAGATCTACATGTTTGTTTACTTTCTATGTATTGTTTATTTGATTTTTATTAGGTTTTTTCCTTGTTTTGCGTGCCAGCATGTAGACTTCGTTGTTTCGGAAGTTTGCGCTCGCGAAGAAAAGACGATTAGCTGAAGAAGCAAGGCAAGTCATATTCCTCCTTGATGCATATTTATCCTAATTTATAATTTACTGTTTGCAAATAAAATTGCATGTTTTGCTAATAACACGGGAATCAGGACTACCTATCTGATCGCTTGTGTCATGATTAATTGATATCCATTCATTGTCAACCTGTGTGATTAATTTGACTAGCTTGCATCACTTACGTGATCTTTCTAGAATTATTTACGCTTAGCAATGCTTAATTACACTAGCTCACCTAATGGGAGAACTATACTACTAGTTTATATAGTTACATGAAATGATGGTCATGGAAAAGTATTACCTTGGAATAAAGGTTGAATTAAAATGTGACTAAATGGTGGGCTATGGGTGCATGGTTTTTCTTGTCGCACCCATGGCAATTAAGGACCGGTTCATGGGAAACCCTGAAAGACTTACAGTATTTACCACAACGGCTGGACTTGTAGTATAGCCTTTCCCTGGCCAACGCATCCAAGCAAGGGTACGTGTGATGGAGTTTGGATGGACCAGGAAAGGTCTATGCGGCTTTCGGATTCACGTAGGAACGAGAGGGGGCTACCTACCTTGGATATAAAGGTAGGAGCAAAACCTAAGGTGTGGTGTCGCTTGGTCAGGGGGAGTTATGCGAAGGGTCTTTTCACGATTTCCCCCTTGCAGTACCATGGTGGTGTTTCGGGGCATGGCAACATGTGTGGAATCGTGTCTTGTGGATACAGTTGTACATCTCTAGCCAGAGTAGAACTATTCGAATATCCGTGCCCGTGGTTATGGGCGATCAACCAGATTCACCATGATTAGTCCCACTTTTAATAACTTGACTTAATGGAACTGGTGTAGTTCAGGTGGATGGGTTGGGCCTGTTCAACATGGAAATATCATTGTTCAGTGGAAGATTAATCTTGACTTAATTAATCAACCCTTTTTCTGTTTTAAACTAGAAAGGTTTTACAACCGCATTTAAGCAAAATAGCCCAAGCCACTCTTGTCTCCCCTGGCACGTCTGCATTTCTCCGTGTGTCTTGCTGAGTACGGTGGTTGTACTCAGCCTTGCTATTTCCCCCTTTTCCCAGAAGTGTATCGCTTCTGAGCAGAAGACAGAGTTAGAAGACCAAGGCTCAGACCCCAGTTGAGCTTGCCTGTGGAGTGGAGCTGAAGCCTCGCTAGGATCGCCTCTTTCCGCTGCTGCTGCTTTCGTTCGGGTGTGAGGACTAAGTGCCTCTTCTTTAAGTATTTTTCGCTTTATTTTACGTTTGGACCTTTTCATTGATTTGTAATTTTTGTGTACCACAGGTGATTCTGGACGGGATTTAATACAAAAAATAGTCTATAAATTTGGCTAAATTTCTGGGCGTGACACTTTACCATGGCCAGCGCCATTCCTCTCCCTCCCCGGCCGTTCCCCTCCTCTCCCCGACGTCCCTCTCCCACCCCTCCGGCCTATAAAAGGGGCCCTTAGCTCCCTCGTCTCTCCCCACATGCTGCCCTCCTCCTCTCCCTCGGCCACATCTTCTCCAAGCTTAGAAAGCCTCGAAGCTCCGTCCCCAACGTCAACCGAGCTGACCTCGTCTTCTTCCTCGTTGCAAAGCTCATCGTCGTCACTTCCTTGTCATTCCCGCTACTCCGGTGAGCCTTGCCACCACCCTCACTGCCATCTCTCCCACCTCACTGCCTCTCTCTCTCTCTCTTTGAACAATACTTCGATCTAAAATTCAATATTCACAAAATTCACAAATTGCCACTCAAATAACACCTAAATTCAAACGGTCATACCTTAACCGTTTGAACTCGAAATCAACCCGTTCAAATTGTTAATTCTTCCTTAAACAGTGTAGAACCCATTTATATGTGTTTTGTTTTTACATCTTATATGGTTTTTATTTATCTTTTGGCCTTTTTCCTTTGCATTCGTCATGTCGACGTTGCATATCCAGAAGAGCCGCTCTACCTCGAGGTCGACCTTGACGATTTTGGTAGTGAGCATGGCAAGTTGTGTTATTTTGATCATATTGTTGTCCCAGTTTACAAAATTATGTTTATTGAAATTATTGCATTTTGCTTTATTAAATTCCTGCGCTTATCATTGTTTTATTTAGCCTTACCGATTCTCCTTGCTATAGCCTTATTATTTGTATTATTATTAACCTTGGTAACCCTAGGAAAAATAAAACTAGTTAGAACTTTTTATATGTGGTACTCACTAGTAAAATTTAGGAATATGCTTAGTCTTGCATAAATATAAATAATTAGATGTTTTCATTAATTAGATTAAGTAAGGAATGACTTGGAAATAATGGAAATTTTGGCTGGTTAGCTATGACAATAAATGTGCCATTCAAAATTTCCCAAACTTGTTTTCGGCTGGGCTCGGGGTGCTTGGTTTTGCTAGTCGCACCTCGGCCGTCATAAGGACTGGTCTTCAGGCCTTTGTTGCAAAACATATTTCGTACTACCACTTGTCTAATGGGTAAGGCTTAACACATCGTCTAGTACGGAAAAAAGAGACGAATAGGGATGGATGAAGCCTTTGGTGGGGTTGACGTCTCTGGCAGTACGCCCGAGGGCATAGACTGTCTGCTCGACCGAGGGCACCTGGCGGGGGAAGTCTATGTTGGCCTTCTTTGTTTAGGACAGTACTAAGCGATGAGTTATGTCATGGCTTTCGTCCATATGCCGCGGTGGCATGTGGAACACCGCAACACGTGAGGAAGACATGTCTGGTGGGTAAAGATGTACCTCTAATCAGATTTTAATCTATTCGAATAGCCGCGCCCTCGATTATGGGCAAGCCGAGCAATGTACCCAAGCTAGAATTTAATTCTTTTTAAAACTAAAATAATTGGAGTTAGCACTTGTTGGCCTGGGTTAAGGCAAGATCGCGTCGGTGCGAGGCTTGATAATAATATGATTAGAGATAGGCTCATGTTTTAAATGCCTTTAAATATTTAAATGCTTTGAAATGCTAGTTTTCTGCCAAATAGCCTTATAAATGAATTCTCTGTACTCCCTTGCATTATATTTTCATTTTCCCAGCATGGCTTGCTGAGTACAGTGGTTGTACTTAGCCTTGCTCCTTTTTTCCCTTCCAGCAGAGAAGTGTTTTGAAGTTAAAGGCTTTGGTGTCTAGCTCGTGCTTGTCGTTGAAGCGCCTGTGGTGGCCCATTGTAGCTGCCTTCTTTTATTTGTTTATCTTTTAGTGTTGGGCCTTTGGTCACCCATGTAATAAAGTACTCTATCTATGCTTCCGCTTGTTTACTCTGTTATTTACCAACTTTGTAATGTGTACCTTGCCTCCTAGGACAAAGAATTATGCACTCACAAATGGAATACATTGTTCTATTTTCCGGGCGTGACATGTGAAGCTCAAGGTGACGAAATAAGAATGGACTATCTGCATCAACTACTTTGTAAAGTTAAAGGGTAGATCCAACAAGAATACTAGACATGCAACCATGATCAAGCTTGTGCATAAATGTGGAAGGGGATATGTGAGTGTAAAAATTAAAAAAAGGGATGGTGACTCCTTTTTGTATGATCCTACTCCCTATCTTTTATTTAGAGAACATGGCTTGTTCTTTTTTTCATCATCATGCTCAAGAATATTTTGTTTCTTCTCTTGTGAGCATTCTGATTTTCTAACATCACCATCATATATTTATATTTTTTTAGCTCATGTCTCATTTGGCATGGATAGGAGGATAGAGAATCATAATCATTTGGAGTTTTATTTTGGTGGAGGGATAATGGTGGATGCCGACATCCGTTGCAGAAGTTTCGCATTTGGTGGTGAATGGGATATTCTTGCTAAAACTTTAGTGTAGAGGGAAAGCAATTTATGTGGTTTGCATGCACAACACTTTGATCATGAAAGCATGAAAAAAATCTAACAAGGGTCTAACCATTTGACCAAACTCAAAATAACTACAAGCAGCATATGTATAAGCTTTTATCATGAAGATCGACATATGGCTCTGGTTGGAATAAAACATCAATGAGGAATATGTAAAGTTATAGTATTTTTTAAGAAAATTCCCAAGGATTTAATAGAAGAAAGCAGGGATCATATCATCAGGCAATCACTCATTCATCAATTACTTAGATGTCATGTGTTCCTAATGATATATGTTCACAAGCACAAGGTAACATGTGAGGAATAAAGAGTATGCATGATATTTGCAGGCAAGTCATATACTCTAGTTTGAATTATCCATGCTCATGTTAAAGTTGAGTTTAGTTTTTTTCTAAATTTGTTGTGCTATATAAAAATTATTTTAAAATCATGAAACAGTGCAATAGGGAGTTAGGATTTGCAAATCTTTGCATCGGGAAAATTTGAAGACGCGCTGAGCCCGCCGTAGTTCGGTCAAACCAATAGTTCGGCCGAACCACTTTGGGTTCCAAACTAGCTGATCTTTTTCGTCCTGGCTCGTGCGCTATTGTGCAACACTTTTGTGGGTGGTCCTCAAGAGATTTTTCTTTTAATAATTCGAGGGACACCCCCACACTTGTTCTTGGACCTGTGGACTTTATTCGAAACAAAATACAGGTGGAGACAAATGGTAGTTCCACCGGTGTGGCAAACCGGAGAACTTTATTTTATTGAATTCAAGAAATCAAGGTGCTTACAACAATTGGAAAATAAATGGAGTAAAATAAACTAAAGTAAACTAAACGCCTGAAACTAAAGATAACTAGGGAAGGTTTTATGGTGATGGTGCTTGATAATGGTCATCCTTCCCTACGGCCTTCAAAAGACGTTTCATTTTAGCACAAAGGTCACGGCGGAGGGTATTAAAGTCATCTTTTAAATCAGCTATTTCTAAATTACCCTCCGTTACTAGATTGTGCAACCCCTTATTTTCAAAACTCAACTCTTTGACTGTGGAGGTTAATTGTGTTAGTGATATGCCCTAGAGGCAACATGGAGATGTTGGATATCATTGTTAATGTTTATGTATAAATGAATAAAGTGTTATTCAGTTCCATGAAATAGACATCTTGTATTGATCAATAAGTACGTGACTTATTTATGAGACTCTATATGTATGAATCTATTTCTAAATGATCCACGATCATATGTCATATTGTTGGAACAAATATGATTCTAAGATCGGCATGTTTATTGATTGATGATCATGTCTCATAGATCATGGGTACCGAGATGCCAAATCAATAAACATGGACACATGTGTTAGAGAACACATTGTTGGATCGACCCACCATGAGACACTACGGGAATTAATTTGCCATTAGTTGGTCTCGGGAGTGTTGGTACAAAGTCCTTGGACCTGAGATCACCATGGATTCCAACATGTGTAGTAGCCTACTTTGGGACTACCAAACGCTATTCAAATGCGGGTAGTTATAAAGGTAGTTTTCGGGTTTGCTATGAAACATGGAGTGGGATGTGAGTGATCAAGATGGAATTTGCCCCTCCTTTGGAGAGATATCTCTGGGCCCCTCGAGGTAATGGATTATGGAAATGAATGGCCATGCTAAGTTGATTGAGGAGTCAATCAATAGACGGATAATCCAATACGGTTCGAGTGAATGGTTAAGCTATTGAAGGGATGATACACATCTTGCCTATAGCTTAATTGGTATCACGAGGCAAAGGGATTTGTGTACACATTACAGGTTCAAAGCCGATATTATATTCTTATATACTATGGTGTCAATATATGCTGCTAGGCGCCGCTATCGACAGGTCGGCTGAGTTGGACTCGAGCCGACGATCGGCTAAGTTGGACTATGGCCGAAACCGAGTATACCTGAACCTACGGGTCGCACGCTTAAGGGGATAAGAACGGGCATTCGAGTTGGACTCGGATACGGCTCGATCGGATAGGGATCCGATCGGATAGAGTCCTATGGACTTACGAAGTCTGTAGGCCAACTCTATGAGATTCGGATAGGATCCGATTCAAAATAGAGTCCCGATGGGCCTCTAGGCCCAACCGACAACTCTATATAAAGGAGGGAGGGGTGGAGAGCTACTGCGCGTTAATTGAACTCAATTGCGCCAAAATCAATATGATCACATGCGGCTTTAGAAGTCGACGAGATCAATCTCCACGGAAACCCTCCCCACCTTTGAGCCAAACCGTAGCCTTGCATCGCGTGCTAGTACACGGGTGTTCGGTGTTCTGTTCCCGGACGTGTGGATATAGGTAGAGGCGCTGCTACGTTGCACGCGGTTGATCGGCTACGAATCGGCTGTAATCGGAGCGAGGCGACTACGGCAGGTCGGACGACTCGGATTGGCTTCGGCATCGGCGAATCGGCTAATTGGTGAATCGGATGTCCCCGAGAATCAGTTGTCGGCTTGCGGGAATCGGCTACACTATTCCAGATCGGATAGTCCTGATTGGCTATTTCCGCTGCATACTCCAATCGGTAACGATCTATCGGCCCTTACTTGCAAGTGTTCCTGGTTTGCGCGGTAGAAAAGTTTTTGTTTTCGGCTAGCGTAGCCTCCACGTAACCCTTCAGTGGTATCAGAGCTAATCTTGATTAGTTCGGGTTTTAGATTGGATCTGGAACAAGTTTTGCACACGGGTTGATTAGATCAATCGGTTTTATGGGATCAGTTGAGGAGAGTAGATGGTAATTGTGTTCCTTGATAGTGTATCGGAACGGCGTAATGTGATTACGTCGAAGCAATATCCATAGAACTCGGTTTGAGTTGGGTTCTAGATAGCGTTCCTTGATAGTGTATCGGAACGGTATAATGTGATTATACCGAAGTTATCTCGTAGTCCGACCTTGTTTGCTGCCTCGCGCCTACGCAAACCATCTCCCTCGATAGTGTAGCGGGACCGCCGTGTGCGCCCCCCTTATAGGTCCTCTCGATGCCGTTTCTCTGTGATAGGTAGAAAACGTTCTACGCCTAACTTGTTTTTGCAGAGAATGCTTTGAGATGGTATGGCCCTATTGTATGTATGAGATGCATGTGATGCGTGTAATATTTTTTCATATGTGCAATCCCTGTAATATTCTTTCATATGTGCAATGCTTGTAATATTCTTTCACGACCTACGAGTCGATGTAATCTTCAATTAGAGCTTCTATAGTAGTAGCTTAGTTTGAAGAAATCAAGCATTCGGCACTCGAAAGGACTGTGATGAAGATGGAGATCCTCTACAGCATGGAGATGGAGATCACCATGTGAAGGGGGCCATACTATTTCATTATGTGCTATTCTACTTGCTTTCATATGAGATATGTTTGTCGATAGGATAGCATCCCTCGCAAAATTAAGTATTAATTATGTGATGCCCTTCCAAATGTTGCACCCGTCACCGTTATGCTCGTCAATGGTGGGTGCGCAAAGCGAGTGTCATTCTCTATCATAACACGAGGGGTATATGTCGGACATATACAACAGGAGCATTTGGTTTACTTAACAAGGCTATCAAAACAGTTTTGGGCCTTGGGGCATAGGTTGGGGCCGGGGCATGGAGATGCCACACCAACAACAAGAGTCACATAGAGATGTGATTAGCAAGGAGTTGCTTACCGATGTTATTAATTTTCTAGCAGTGATGCCAAAGCTCACTAGAAATTAACTAACATGTGGATCTTGACCTAATACGTAACCTAGAGGGAAGGTGTAAAATATGTAATGGGAGTCTAATGTTAAACTGTTTAACAATAGACATAGCATAAACATTGTGCTAAACTTTGCCTTTTCGTTGTAGAATAAATGACGGCTAATACTACACCCAAGTGCTTTTAATTTGCGATCTATTCTCGAGAAAGAAAAATTAAATGGAACAAACTTTATGGATTGGTATCGCAACTTGAGAATTGTTCTCAAGCAAGAGCATAAGGAGTACGTTCTTGAAGTACCTTATCTGGATGATTTGCCTAACAATGCTACCGCAACGCACGGAGGGCTTACGAGAAGCACACTAATGATGCCCTAGATATAAGCTGTCTCATGCTTGCTACAATGTCCCCTGAGCTTCAGAAGCAATATGAGAGCAGCGATGCTCACACTATTATTCAGGGACTGCGTGGCATGTTTGAGAACCAAGCTCGGGCCGAGAGGTTCAACACCTCAAAGTCCTTGTTTGCGTGCAGGCTTGTTGAGGGGAATCCCGTCAGTCCGCATGTGATAAAGATGATTGGCTACATCGAGAGTCTGGAAAAACTAGGTTTTCCCCTTAGCCAAGAGTTGGCTACTGATGTGATTCTCCAGTCGCTCCCTCCGAGCTTCGAGCCATTCATATTGAATTATCACATGAACAATATGGATAGAACCTTGGCTGAATTGCATGGGATGCTAAAGACAGCTGAGGAGAGTATCCAGAAAAACGGTCATCATGTGATGATGATGCAGAAGGCTAAGCGCAAACCACCTGTCAAGAAACTTTGCACCAAGAGGAAGTTAACTCCCGATGAGATCGCGAGTGCCTCTAGTGCAAAGAAGGGCAAAAGGGTCGGCGGCATAAGATGCCGTTTGCTTCTACTGCAAGGAGACAGACCACTTGGAAAAGGAACTGCAAGAAGTACATGGAGGATCTCAAAAGAAGCAAAGTACGACTTACGCTTCACGTATTAATGTTATAGACATTAATCTTGCTACTTCACCTCGACTCTTGGGTATTTGATACCGGATCATAGCTCATATTTGCAAATCATTGCGGGGAATAAGAAGAAGTAGAGGCTTAAGAAGGGGCGAGGTGAACTGCGCGTCGGCAATGGAGCAAGCGTTACTACGATTCTTGTCGGCACAGTACCACTTCATCTACCTTCGGGATTAGTTTTGGAATTAAATAATTGTTATTGTGTTCCAAAACTATGTCAAAACGTTATTTCCGCTTCATGTTTGCAAGCGGAAGGATATGATTTTAGATCAATGGACAATGGTTGTTCAATATATCTCAGAGATATGTTCTATTTTCATGCTCCATTGGTGAATGGATTATACGTTTTGAATCTTGAAGCGTCTCCCATCTATAACATTAATACAGAAAGGCAACTCTCTAATGATACAAACCCCACGTTTATCCGGCATTGTCGCTTAGGCCATATAAATCGAAATGCTGGAGAAGCTCCATAAGGATGGATTGCTTCACTCTTTTGATTTTGAATCATTTGAGACATGTGAGTCTTGTTTACTTGGTAAGATGACAAAGGCACCTTTCACGGGACACGGTGAGAGAGCAAGTGACTTGTTGACACTCATACATACGATGTATGTGGACCAATGAGCTCAACGGCCGAGGTGGTTATCAATACTTCATTACCTTTACCGATGACTTTAGTAGGTATGGTTATATCTACTTAATGAGGCATAAGTCCGAATCCTTTGAAAAGTTCAAAGAATTCCAAAATGAAGTACGAATCATTTAGGGAAAACAATTAAGTTTCTACGATCAGATCGTGGAGGGAAATACTTGAGCCAAGAGTTTGGTAATCATCGAAAGATTGTGGAATTGTTCCACACAGTTGACTCCACCAGAACTCCACAATGGAACGGAGTGTCCGAATGGAGAAATCGCACCTTGTTGGACATGGTGCGGTCCATGATGAGCCAAAGTGATCTTCCGTTATCCTTATGGGGATATGCTCTTGAAACTTGCGCTCACACTAAATAGAGTTCCATCTAAGTCGGTTGAAAAGACACCATATGAGATATGGACAGGGCAACCCCTAGTTTGTCTTTTCTCAAAATTTGGGGATGCGAAGCTTATGTAAAAACGTTTGATCGACAAGCTCACACCCAGATCGACAAGTGCTTCTTTGTGGGATATCCTAAGGAAACTAAGGAATATTACTTTTATAATCGAGAACAAGGCAAAGTGTTTGTCGTCGGACATGGTGTTTTCTTGGAGAAAGAGTTTCTTTCAAGAAGGGTTAGTGGGAGCAGGGTGCATCGTGAAGAAGTTCAAGAAACACCGAAAATATTTCAGCGACCACGGAACCACAAGAAGGAGCAAAGTGTTGCGCCACCGGTTGTAGATACACCGCCCACGGAGGTCGAAAGATCATGTCATGCGCCGACAGTACAGTGCGGAACAACGTGATATATTGTTGTTGGACAACGATGAGCCTAAGACCTATGAGGAAGCGATGGTGGGACCCGATTCCAACAAGTGCTTGGAGCCATGAAATCCGAAATAGAATCCATGTATGACAATCAAGTTTGGAACTTGGTTGATCCACGATAGTGTCAAAACCATTGAGTGTAAATGGGTTTTTAAGAAAAAGGTCGATATGGATGGAAATGTTCATATCTATAAGGCGCGATTGGTGGCTAAAAGTTTTAAACAGATTCAAGGAGTTGATTATGATGAAACCTTCTCGCCGTCGCAATGCTTAAATCTATTCGGATTATCCTAGCGATTGCTGCATATTTCGATTATGAGATATGGCGAGATGGATGTCAAAACGACTTTCCAAAATGGAAACCTAAGCGAGGATGTATACATGATACAACCTCAGGGTTTTGTCGATCCGGAATCGCCTGGAAAGATATGCAAGCTATAGAAATCCATTTATGGATTGAAGCAAGCATCTCGGAGTTGGAATATTCGTTTTGATGAAGTAATCAAAGGGTTTGGTTTCATCAAAAACGAAGAGGAGGCATGTGTTTACAAAAGGTCGAGTGGGAGTGCAATTGTATTTCTAATCTTATATGTGGATGACATATTGTTGATTGGAAATGATATCCCTATGCTAGAATCCGTCAAGTCTTCATTGAAAAATAGTTTTTCCATGAAAGACTTAGGAGAGGCAGCATACATATTGGGCATTCGGATCTATAGAGATAGATTCAAGAGGCTAATTGGATTAAGCCAAAGTACATACATGGACAAGATGTTGAAAAGGTTCAACATGCATGATTCCAAGAAAGGTTTCTTGCCCATGTCACATGGCATTAATCTTAGCTTGAATCGGTGTCCTCGGACACATGATGAGCGGAATAAGATGGGTATGGTTCCATATGCTTCGGCAATTGGATCCATCATGTATGCCATGCTTTATACACGTCCAGATGTCTCGTACGCTTTGAGTGCTACGAGCAGATACCAGTCAGATCCAGGTGAAGGTCACTGGACTGCCGTAAAGAATATCCTTAAGTACTTGAGAAGAACTAAGGATATGTTCCTTGTCTATGGAGGTGAAGAAGAGCTCGTTGTAAGTGGTTACACCGATGCTAGCTTCCAAACGGACAAGGATGATTATAGATCGCAATCTGGGTTTGTGTTATGCCTAAACGGAGGCGCAGTCAGCTGGAAGAGTTCCAAGCAGGATACTGTTGCTTATACTACAACGGAGGCCGAGTACATTGCTGCCTCAGAAGCTGCAAAGGAGGCTGTTTGGATCAAGAAATTCATTTCTGAGCTTGGTGTGATGACTAATACGACCGGTCCAATGTCTCTCTATTATGATAATAGTGGAGCCATTGCGCAAGCCAAGGAGCCGAGGTCACATCGAGTCCAAACACATACTTTGCCGATATCATCTCATCCGTGAGATAGTGGACGAGGTGATGTCAAGATATGCAAAGTGCACACGGATCTCAACATAGCTGATCCGCTGACAAAACCTCTCCCTCAGCCGAAACATGAGGCGCACACAAGAGCAATGAGTATTAGATACTTACATGATTGACTCTAGTGCAAGTGGGAGATTGTTAGTGATATGCCCTAGAGGCAACATGGAGATGTTGGATATCATTGTCAATGTTTATGTATAAATGAATAAAGTGTTATTCAGTTCAATGAAATAGACATCTTGTATTGATCAATAAGTACGTGACTTATTTATGAGACTCTATATGTATGAATCTATTTCGATCATATGTCATATTGTTGGAACAAATATGATTCTAAGATCGGCATGTTTATTGATTGATGATCATGTCTCATAGATCATGGGTATGGAGATGCCAAATCAATAAACATGGACACATGTGTTAGAGAACACATTGTTGGATGGACCCACCATGAGACACTACGGAATTAATGTGTCATTAGTTGGTCTCGGGTAGTGTTGGTACAAAGTCCTTGGACTGAGATCACCATGGATTCCAACATGTGTAGTAGCCTACTTTGGGACTACCAAACGCTATTCTAAATCGGGTAGTTCTAAAGGTAGTTTTCGGGTTTGCTATGAAACATGGAGTGGGATGTGAGTGATCAAGATGGAATTTGCCCCTCCTTTGGAGAGATATCTCGGCCCCTCGAGGTAATGGATTATGGAAATGCATGGCCATGCTAAGTTGATTGAGGAGTCAATCAATAGACGGATAATCCAATACGGTTCGAGTGAATGGTTAAGCTATTGAAGGGATGGCACACATTTTGCCTATAGCTTAATTGGTATCATGAGGCAAAGGGATTTGTGTACACATTACAGGTTCGAGCCGATATTATATTCTTGTATACTATGGTGTCAATATATGCTGCTAGGCGCCGCTATTGACAGGTCGGCTGAGTTGGACTCGAGCCGACGATCGGCTAAGTTGGACTATGGCCGAAACCGAGTATACCTGAACCTACAGGGTCGCACGCTTAAGGGGATAATAACATGCATTCGAGTTGGACTCGGATACGGCTCGATCGGATAGGGATCCGATCGGATAGAGTCCTAAGGGCTTACGAAGTCCTGCCGACCAACTCTATGAGATTCGGATAGGATCCGATTCAAAATAGAGTCCCGATGGGCCTCTAGGCCCAACCGGCAACTCTATATAAAGGAGGGAGGGGTGGAGAGCTACTGCACGTCAATTGAAGTCAATTGCGCCAAAATCAATCTGATCACATGCGGCTTTAGAAGTCGACGATATCAATCTCCACAGAAACCCTCCCCACCTTCGAGCCAAACCCTAGCCTTGCATCGCGTGCTAGTACATGGGTGTTCGGTGTTCTGTTCCCGGTCGTGTGGATATCGGTAGAGGCGCTACTACGTTGCACGCTGTTGATCGGCTACGAATCGGCTGTAATCGAAGCGAGGCGACTGCGGCAGGTCGGACGACTCGGATCGGCTGCGGCATCGGCGAATCGGTTGATTGCTGAATCGGCTGTCCCCGGGAATCGGCTATCGGCTTGCGGGAATCGACTACACTGTTCCGGATCGGATTGTCCTGATTGGCTATTTCCGCTGCATACTCCAATCGGTAACGATCTATCGTCCCTTACTTGCAAGTGTTCCTTGTTTGCACGGTAGAAAAGTTTTTGTTTTCGGCTAGCGTAGCCTCCGCGTAACCCTTCAAATTGCACTAATGAGGACTCCTTGGGGGGTTTCTCCCTACTGCCCTATTGATTGGAGGCGGCGAGACATGCCACCTCACCCTGTTGCTTGACGGCAAGGATCCGATGCACTCCACCGGTCTCTTCACCTCTAGAGTAAGTGTTGGCTTAAGCACCTTTCCATAGCACATGGGGGTTCGCACCCCTTGGATTTGGAAATGATGTTGCAACGGTAGACTTTCTAGAGAATAGGACGGTGTCCTGACTATACCGGTGGCTGCTAGTACCTCCGAAATTGATTTCCACCATACCAACATATCGCTTCCCGGTTGGAGCACCGGACCAGGAATATCATCCCGATAAAAAGGCGGGTTTTTCACCGGTCGTTTAGGGCCAATCTTCGTCGTAGTGGGTCGCTGATAGGGACTCAACGCATGAGCCTAGCCTTTCTGCGCTCTTCTTAGCGAGGGAGACTGCGCGACCAAACGGGGGGCCGAGGCCGGCCTAATCTGGTTGGGCTAAACCCTGGCCATGTCCATTCGACCTCCTGTCGTGGCAATCGGGCGACATGATGACTAGGGGCTCAACCGTGATGGCTTGGACCTCCTACATGATGTGATCGTTCACATTGACGGGACGGTTCACCAGAGTCGGCTCTCCATCAAGGTTGAAAGTGGATCCGGAGGATGTGAATGGCACTAGCCCCTTGCCGGCCATGGTGATGAATGGGTGAGTTGTGCTAATGTTTGATAGTGAAATGGGAAGAGTGGAGAGGAAGGGATGAGTTTAGAAGGTTTTTAAAAGTTGGAATAGCCTCCAAAACCAACTCAAATTTATGTGGATCAGGCCAACATAAATGGGATGAAATGGAAAGAATTCATGTGTGAAAGTTGGAGCGTGACGGGGCCGAGGGTGGTACGGCCGAACCCCTGTGGGCCCCGGCCACCTCCAGCTCTTTGGGTGAGTTAGAAATAGATAAGGGGGATATGAATATATTGCTCTAGCTATTTAAAATCAACAAGGAACTAAAGTAGGGCATCTAAATCAACTAGTTCAATTGTATCTATCTCCCTCTCAAGATCTTTATTTCGTTTAAGAGAAACTTTTAAGTGATGGCCATTTACCTTGAAGATGTTACATTCGTCATTTGGAGTGTGATTGCTCCGTGTGATGATGTGTTGATGACAGTGAATGGACCTTCCCATTTGCTTCAGAGTTTTCCGTGACTGAATAGCTTGCCTCTTAAGTTGAACAATAAGACCTTATCCCCAGGCTAGAACTCTTTTGGCTTGATCCGCTTATCATGCGAATCTTTTTATTCTCTCCTTGTAGATTAGGGCATTGTGGTAGGCCTTGTCCCTTCATTCTTCTAGCTCGGAGAGTTGCATCTTCCTATGGGCCCCAGCTTGATTGAAGTCCATGTTCCATTTTCGGATAGCCCAGTATTCCCTCTGCTCCAACTCGATGGGTAGATAGCATGTTGACATGCCGAGTGGTGTCTTGTATGCAGTTCGGTATGCCCAAATTGCATTGGGTAGTTTCCATTTTCATGACTTTCTCGTCTCTTGTACAGTCTTCTGTAGAATATTCTTAATTTGTTTGTTTGAAGTCTCAGCTTGACCGCTTGTTTGAGGGTGGTATGGAGTGGCTATATTGTGCTGGGCTCCAAGCTCCTTCAGGAAGTTTCGGAAGGTATTATCAATGAAATGAGACCCTCCATCACTTATTACCATTCTTGGTGTTCCAAACCGAGGAAAGATGATTTCGTGGAACATCTTTCGGGCATGCTTGGCGTCAGGAGCTGTGCATGGCATAGCTTCTACCCACTTGGACACATAGTCGACGGCCACCAAGATGTACTCATAATCATAGGAATTTGGGAAAGGTCCCATGAAATCATTGCCCCATACATCGGAGAGTTTCACTTGAAGATTGTATGTCAGGGGCATTGCATCATGAGCGCTTATTCCTCCATGTTTCCAGCATTTCCATCACCTCCGAATATTTTTTTGGTGTCTTCATACACTGTCGGCCAGAAAAATCCACTTTGCCATATTTTGGCCTGCGTTCGAAATGCACCGTAGTGCCCTCCGTATGGAGCTGCATGGCATCTTTCAATTATCTTGCTAGCTTCAGCTGTCAGGATGCATCTCCTTAATACTCCATCAGCACAGACCCTGTAAAGGTGTTCCTCCCAAAGATGGTGGCGACTCTCAAAAATGAGTTTCTTCTTGTTTCCTCCTGGCGGGACATACCCTGTGACAATCAAATTCACGATGTCCACATACCACGTGTTGGAGTCTGTCACCTTTAGTAGCATGTCGTCTCGTAGCAAATCATTGATTGGTAGTTCCTACATGTTAGTGTAATGCATACGAGACAAGTGTTCTGTTACAAAATTTTCTACTCCCTTCTTATCTTTTATTTCAATGTCAAACTCTTGGAGTAGAAGAATCCATTTTATAAACCTAGGTTTAGCATCTTTCTTAGTGAGCGGGTATTTCAAAGCAGCATGATCAGTATAAATTATTACCTTGGCTCCTACTAAGTAAGATCTAAACTTGCTGATAGCATAAACGAAAGCTAGGAGCTCTTTTTCAGTGGTAGCATAGTTAAGTTGAGCTCCTGTTAGAGTTTTGCTAGCATAGTATGGCATTATGTTTCTTATCCTTGGTTTGACCAAGGACTGCTCCTACTGCATAGTCGCTAGCATCACACATGATTTTAAAGGGTAGCGACTAGTCGGGTGGTTGTATGATTGGAGCATAAATGAGTGACTTTTTAAGAATAGTAAAAGCATGCAAACACTCATCATTAAGTCAAATGGGGCATCCTTAGCTAAAAGGCTCGTGAGGGGTCTAGCGATTTGAGAAAAATCCTTAATGAACTATCGATAGAACCCTGCATGACCTAGAAAGCTTCAAACTCCCTTCGCATTGACAGGAGGTGGAAGTCTTTCTATGACATCTATTTTGGCTTTGTCCACCTCTATTCCTTTTTCGGACACAAGATGTCCAAGGACAATTTCTTCTTTGACCATGAAATGACACTTTTCCCAATTAAGCACCAGGTCCTTTTCTTTGCATCTTTGCAAGACCTTGTCTAAATTCTCAAGACAATGATCAAATGTTTTTCCATAGATAGAGAAATCATCCATGAAAACTTCCATGATTTGTTTAATCATATCCAAGAAAATAGAAATCATGCACCTTTGGAATGATGCAGATGCATTACACAACCTGAAAGACATCCTACGATAGACATATGTTCCAAGGGGCACGTAAAAGTGGTCTTACTTTGATCGTCGGGATGGATGGGAATTTGGTGATAGCCAGAATACCCATCCAAGAAATAGAAGGAGCGATTGGCAATCCACTCTAATGTCTCATCGATGAAAGGAAATTGAAAGTGATCCTTCTTAGTTGCCTTGTTGAGATTCCGGTCCCGTGACGGTTCGTTGTGGTATTAATTCATTTTTATCTTTGGCAACAACCGTCATACCCGTCCTTCTTTGGCACTACCTGTACGGGGCTAACCCACTCACTATAAGGAACAGGATAAATAATCCCGGCGTGCAAGAGTTTTAGGACCTCTTTTTTCACTACTTTTCTCATCGCATTGTTTAACCTTCTTTGAGGTCCCCTATATGGTGTAAGAGTTGGATTTGTAGGGATGCGATGGGTGCAGAGAGTGGGACTTATCCCTTTGAGATCTTGGAGTCAATAGCCTAGAACATATTGATGCTTTTCTAAGATGGTGATGAGTTTTGTAATTTCTTCCTCGAAAAACTTGTCACTAATGATGACAGGGGATTCTGTATCTCCATGTAGAAAAGTGTATTGAAGGCCAAATGGTAAGGGTTTAAGCTCTATCGGAGGTCGTGATGGTGGTTCAGACTTGAGTAGCTGGATAGTCTCTCAAGAATTGTCCGTTTCTTGGGTAAAGAGATAGGCTTCTTTTTCAAGGACGGATTCTGGGGGCTCAAAAGAAGAAACCTCCACTACTTCCTTGATAGGTTCATACTCAGGAAAAGGTTCAGCTATGGTGTAGATAGCTCTAGTGATAGGAATGGAAAACACCTCTCTTCGAGTTTAATGTCGAGGTTTCTTAGTGTCGTCGCGTCTAAGAAAAGCTTTTCAAACAGATGCCCGATTATAATGTCGAAGTTTAGGACTTCGAACATGTGAAAATCTAGGATGGCCTCGAGGTTTCCATGTCTTACGGTCATGTTTCGCATAATCCCAACTTTCTAAAAGATTTCTAGATGGAGTTTTGAAAGTTTTGTTGGTCGGGGTCAAAGGTTCATAACCCAGAGGTAAAAATGCAAAGGAATCGAATATGATATTCGCCCCAACGATGGGATTGTAAAGGACCTAAACTAGAATTCCCCTAATGTTGCAATAAATGGTTAACGAAGGTGAGCTAATCTGAATTGCTTTGGACAAAATCTTACACTCTTCAAGCACTCATGGCTCATGATGGATGTTAACCCCTTCACAGTCTCCCTAAGGAATTCATCCACGAGAGGCATAGGAGGAGCAACCAGAACTGGTGGTCTCTTTTTGCAAAAGTAATTCGAGGTATTTCCATAATCTTTAAATAGATCTTCCTCGAATATGAAGGGAAACATTGAAGGTTGAATTTCTTCTTCCTTCGGTGTTTGTGGTTAGGGTGAGGATTCAACGACTGGATCTTGAGATGTATAGGGTAAAGGATCGGATTCAGCTTGTGATGGTTCCTCGTCGCTTGCCTTGACTTCTTCAGATGGAGTTTCATGGTATTCTTCGACGAAGGAAGTGTTTTCTAAGATATGATTTAGGAACTCCCTTCCGTCGGAGTTTTATGTGAGAAAGAACCGTTGGCTGAGATGTCAAGGTATATGGCAGATTTCTTGCTAAGACCTCACCAAAAATGTTGTAACAACACATGGTCGGGTAAAGACAAGTCAGGACCAGACTGAATTAGTGTTAAGAACCTAGCCAAGGTTGTACCTATGGTTTCCTTCTCATTCTATTGAAAGTTGAGAACTTGTATTCGCAGAGATGTGATGCAGGATAGCGGAAAGAAAGCGAGATAGAATCTATCTCTAAGTTTCTCCCAATCACCGTTCGTACTCCCCACGGTGAGAGTGTACCATTGATTCGCCCTCTCGATAAGAGAAAAGGGAGATAATTTCCACTTTAAAGTTTCTTGCGTCATGCCTAGAATCATCAAGCATGAACACAGATGCTCAAACTCTCGCAGATGATGATATGGATTTTCATTATCGTGTCCAGAGAAGAATTGTTCCGAACCATGGCTATAAAGCCATGCCAGAGTTCATAGCCAGATGAAAGAATTGGCTTAGAAAATGATGGTGGCTCATAAAACTTTCCCTTCGAAGCGGAAAGGTTGTTGATAGATTACTCCATAATCTAAAAAGACAAAAATTTAAATGATACGAGGTTGACCTAGGGCACTAAGATAAAACAGCAATTGTTCCTCGACAATAGTGCCAAAAATGCTTGTTGGTCTTTGTTACGATCATAGATTAATCTGCGAACGCACGAAATACCGTTGTAGCACTTCACCCGAGAGTATGCCAAGGTATTGAATTCACAGGGAACATGTGTGAATTATCTATGATCGTAAGAGTCATCCAAGGACAACAAGAATGTATAGGCGAGGGTATAGAGAGGATTTCTATGGTTGTGGCTCTAGATAGATGGCAAACTTCTCACTCTATTTACTTACTTCGGGCATCGGCTTACACTCGGTCGCCTAGTGACTCTGACCTACAGCTCTACGACATACCCGACGAGGAGGATTACAAAGGACGAATAGGGTTGTCACCACCTACCGTCTACCTCTACAACCTATGGAGTACGCGACAAACAAAGATAAACCCTAGCCTAGACACCACGTCTATGCTATTGATTACTACTCTAGTCTTGGCTGAACTGCCATCTTCATCAGGAGTCTTAGACTAGAGCACCCACGAATGGACGATGATCCTGTAAGTAAATGAAGTAAAATGCTTACTCAACGAAAAGGAATGCAACCATAGTAGATCACGAACACTTACTCAATTGAATGAAGCTTTGATCTTCTTGTGTCTTTTGAGAGTGAAATGAGCTCCTCCTCATATAGTGTTGAAATGATGGTTTATAGGTCGATTAAGCCGAGGAACCATGCATAACAGCCAATGGGGAGTCATCAGGAGCCTATACATGGAAGTAGATGGCAAGGAGAGCCGAAGTCGGTTAGGCCGACCTTAGGGTTCGGCCGAACTTCTGGCCCACCTCCCGGCCACTTCTTCGGCTCGAAGGCTGCCTGGTGGGCCACCTACATGTTGTACCTTGGTTGGGAAAAATTCTAGGTGGTTTTGATTAACATGTAGGGACCCTCAATCCGTGTAATCGTGTCCGATTATTCGGAGGTGTATTTGATCAAACAATTACCTACATACATATATTTACCAAGACTAGTGAAATTGGTTAGTAGTAAACCTTTACCACTAAGCTTTGATGTAATATTTGATATTTTTTATGCAGGAGTTGATGGTTAAAGTTTGCACTTAACGACTGTCAACACGTATCGACAGATGAGTCTTTTGGATGCACTAGGCTGGGCAGAAGCTGCCGCCAACAATGTGCGTGAGGCGGCATAGCAGGAGTGGACAGAGCTCTCCCACCGCCACGCCGCCCTTGCCTCTCGAGAGAGGGCAATGGCAGAAGCCATGGAGCGGCTCACCATCGGGGCCGTAGATATAGCATTCACAACAGCCCCAGGTTCAGCCAAACAGAGGCGGAGCAGCTAGCCGTAGGTGCACAACACGCCATCAACGAGGCACAACTCCATGTGGAGCTAGTGGCATCGTAGGCCAAGGCGGGGGAGTTGCGCTCGCGCGAGACGCTCGCTGAGGCCCAGGAGGCAAAGCTGGGCCCCCGGGAGCTGCTTGTAGAAGCCTAGGAAGCGGAACTTGCTTCCCAGTAGACGTCCTTGACTTCGTGTGAGTAGCGGATCGTCGTGCAGGAGGAGGCTTCACTGCGCATGGTGACGTTCACCCGGGAGCAGATGCATGGCACCTGGTGCACTGAGCAATCCGTCATAACATGGGAGGTGGACTTGGTAGAGAAAGAGCTAGACTACTACCGGGACATGGCCCAGCTCCTGCTATGGAGGTCCTCGCTGGAAGTCAAACCCGACTGGCTGGCGTCCCGGGAGTCCATGGAGGAGGAGTCAGAGGTAGAGGTTGTGGCCAATGAGGGCCAATCCTTTGAGGTTGAGCGTGAGGCGGAGGCCTCCCAGAAGAGGGTTACCAACTTTGAGGCCGTGTCCCGTACCACCGATGTGCCAACTCAAGCCTTGGGCAAAGCCGTGAGCCAAAGCCCAACAGCGACGTTCGATGCCCTCACCTCAGAGAACACCGGCTTAGAGCAAAGGTGGAGCAGCTCCGTTGTGTGATAGATCAGAAGAAGAAGCGGAAGCGCTACTAGAGGAGAGGCTGCAAAATGGCATTTCCAGGCTCCATGGAATTCTTCGCTGCAGCCTCCTACTAGAGATTGTTGCTCAAGGCCTTATTGGCAGACCCCTTCTCAGGGGTGTCGACGGGGTGGACCTCATTGCTGAAGTGCTGGTCCACCTTCCCAAGCACATCCACAATCTAGCGGCGAAGGAGTGTCGCGAGCTCGCGACGGTGGTGGCGGAGTAAATCTTGGGCTGCTTCCACACCCACGACACCAACTTCTCCCCCACCCCGGTGCTGAGGGGTTCCCTATTTGGACCGAAGAAGAAGCGCGGAAAGCCATGGTGGTGGCCGTCGCAACCATCGTTGCTTTCTTCGATCGTGGAGAATATGTTGCGCTGAAGTCCGAGGACGACGCGTCGGAGGATGAGAACAACCCTCACCCGACGAGTAGTTACCACCGCATAGCCTGCTACCCTGCTTATCTTTTAGATTTTGCCTCAATGTAAATGATTCCACTAAGTCCTTGTCTTTATTTCATCTGGAACTCTTGTGTGATTTTGTGATTTTTTCAAAGAAGCTGATGTAAACTTGGCGTCTTGTTGAAGCCCGAAGCCTTTTCAAACATCTGTTGGTCCCGATGTAAATAGCTGCTGAAGCCCCTTTGAACTTTAAGCATGTATACTATGATACCATGCTCCCGCATCCCTTCCATGCTACCAACCTCTTCCAATCTATCCCTTCTAGTAGCCTCTTACAGTCCTCAGGCCTGTTGTAGGAAAGGACAAGTATGACAAAGTGCCAAGCGCTAAGCCCACGAGAGAGCCTCGAGCCAAGACCAACCTGACCGGACACCACTACCCACCAACTAGGCCTAGACTACCCCACGGTGGGTGGGAGGAGGCAGGGAGGGGGAAGGGGATGTGCCTGAGGCCCCACGGCTTCAACAGTGCCCGAGGTTGGATTTGTGGCGAGGACTTTTTTTATGATATCGGCCCTCATAGTTGTCAGCTCATCGTTACTTGTAATAGGACCGCAAGTCATACTTTGCTACTGGGCAGACGACAAGATTCGCAACACATGGAAAGGGACAGAGCACAAGGGAGTGAAAGGAAACAACAGCCCAGAGTGGAGCTAATAGAAGAAGAGATAAAACTTTAATAGCACGTTGCAATTTCGTAGGTAATGTACATTGTGGAAGCCCCCTGGCCAAAGTTTGATTTTTTTTTTGAAGAATCCAATGTTGACCCGAGCACTTGCAAACTTAGAATTTCTGAGGATGCTCGATGTTCCATGGGTTAGTAAGTGAGATGCCATCTTCAATTGCCAGTCTTACGGTGCCCGACCGGGGGACTCCCGATCACCATGAAGGGGCCTTCCCACATTGGGGATAGTTTGTTCTTTCTGGAACATGTAAGGACACAGTGGAGGACCAAGTTCTCGACTTGGAGTGATTGGGCCCGGACCTTGCCCTGGTGAAAGCACTTTAGACTCTGTTGGTACCTTGCTTCTCGTAGTGATGCTTGTCGTCGTCTCCCTTCAAGGTAGTCGAGGTCGTCCTGCAGCATTTGGTTGTTCTTGGGGCCTTTGCCTTGGAGTTTTACCCGAGGGAGCCGAAAGTAAGCTCGGACGGGAGAACAACTTCGGCCCCATATGCAAGGAAGAAAGGCGTCTCTCCTGTTGCTCAGCTTGAGATGGTCCGATTAGCCCACAGGAATGCTAGGAGCTCTTCAATCTACCCAGCTCCATGTTTCTTGAGCGTGTTATATGATATTGTCTTGAGGCCACTCAAGATTTTCGCGTTTGCTCACTCTACTTGCCCATTGCTCTTGAGGTGCGCGGGAGAGGCAAAACACAATTTGATTCCGACGTCTTCACAATAGTCCCCGAATAGCTCAGTCGTGAACTGCATGCCATTGTCGGTGATGATGCGATTTGGGATTGTTGATGGTCATTATGTACCAATTCCGACTGTCACATACCTTGGGAATAAAACGGAATTAGCATCTCTAATATACATATAGGTTTTTAATTAATAAAGTTCCACATTTCCTTGGAGATTATGTGAATATAGGTACTTATATGAATAAATAAAGTGAAAGCACGCTCGCGTGACGAAGAAACACAACTCCGATCAATCGACGCTCGCCACGTCAGCATCCCACGGATTGGAGGGTCCACAAGTTAGATGAAACTGACTTAAAGTATGGCCAAACACCTCGGAACCGACCAAGGGGCCCACCTATCATCCTCTGGCCAAAGTCGATGGCCAGAAGCAGTGGGCATGGTTCGGCCCAACCTTGGTTCGGCCGAACCAGCCATGGCGACACCCTTTCACGTGGCATCATCTCATCCATCCCTTATGGCGGTTGTGCAGGTTTGGCGGTTAGAAACCGACTCTACAACCATCATTTGAAGGCTATAAATGGAGGGGACTTCACTTCATCCAACACACACCACAAGGAGTTTCTACATTTCATACTTAGTCTCTAGGCTAGTGGAGTTAGGAGTTAGGTTAGAGTTTCTACTCGGTTCCCAAGTTGTCCTTTTTACTTTTCAGCTTTAGTTTGTAGTTGATTTTGCTTTACGACTAGCTTTCTTGTGTCTCAAGCCCCCAGTAACTGCCTCTCTTGGACTATAAAAGGGAGGGCATATGGCGTGGCGCGGGAGGAGGAATCCAAGAACTTTCGTCTACACCTACAGTCAATCTCTAATATTTGATCACCCTAACATAGAACACAAAAGTAGGCTTGTTATCCCGCGGGAGGGTCGAACCTATCTAAAAATCTTGGCTCATCTTCTTCCCGAGTCAACCTTAGACCCCTTGGTAGATGTCCCGACCACTCTTTCACCTCGTCGGGCAACCCCCTTGGAGGACTGTTCGGCACCCCATCGACAGGGGCGATTGAGAGAGACAAGCCTACATCATTCTCAAGGACCAGGATTTTGCTCATACCCGAGCATATGACCCGACATTTCTCACCAAAACAGGTATGGATGTTGACTTCCTTAATGTTTGGCAGGCCGTAGGATGGCATAAATTTGCACATGTGGGGAAAGAAGGTTCACGCCTTCTTACCATCCAATTTCTTTGCACCTTAAAAGAAGTAGGGGAAGGTACCACTTTTCAATTTTTTAGGAAGAAATACTATTACACATGAAAAGAATTTAGTCTCCTTTCTTGGTTTTGCTCAACATTGTTCTATGAACTGTGAGTCACCACTATCAAATTTTAATAAACAAAGTTTTTGGAAAAACATTTCAGGTAAAACGTTTTATAGTAAGCCAAGAACTAATGGCATCCATAATCATACCTTGAGGTTCATGCATAACTGGGTAGCATTTTGCTATCTTTCCTAGAGAAGATGTTATGTCAATAAGAACTGATGAATTAATGATCCTCTATGCCATGGTTAAGAAAATTAAAATATCTCCTGTAAAAGTGATGATAAAACAATGGTTAGAATAATTTAGGATGAAGGGACCCATTGAGTGCACTTCATCAATCGCTCGTATTGCATTGAATGTTGGGGCCTTGGGAGATGTACAAGTCCTGTACATCACCAAACCCCGTGAAATAATAGACGAGGATTATTTAGTGCAAGATCATACTTTGAAACACGGTCCCGAAGGTTGCTCGCAGGAGTAGTATTTCTGGCAGGATCACAAGGAGCAGGTCAACAAGAGTCGCTATGGAGGAGCAACCTCAACAGCTTCCTCAGTACACCCATCAGCCAGGGTGGATTCCGATAGGATATACATCTGGTTAGGAACAACCCCTGCAGTGTTACGAGGATGGAGGTTTGTCATGGCAATCAGCTAGTAGTGAACAATGGGCACAAGGACCTAGCTGGTACCACGGACAGGCTACTTGAGTCACCAAGCTCTAGTGGTCTACTTTCATCTTTTGGTGCTCAACGCTCATTCTTGGCACGAGGTTTTCGTGACCAAGGATTTACGGAGATCACTCAAAGAATGTGTGAATCGGACATGAGAACCATCGAGATTCAAGATACACTCCATCAGCATGTCCAAGAAACTCATCAATGACAGCACCAGACCAATGAACAGCTCAAAGAAATCAGCTCTACACTGCAGCAAGGCCAATCCGACTTGATGGCATACTTTCGTTCGCTAGGGTTCAATCCCTATTGCAGACCGTGAGCAAGAAACAAGATTGGGGAGAGCCCCGCGTGAGGTAACTTGTATCATTTATTTATTTATTTCCTTCAATGCATTTAAAATATATTTATATATATAAGGTAGCTATGCATGGTAGGAATGTTTAGCTTCCTCACTTTATAAATGATGAATAGTTGATCTATTTTAATTCCCTTTCGTGCCTAGTTTACAACTTAGCATTCTTCAAGTTTTGAGTTTGATGGCTTAGTATATCACCTTGAACTTGAAAACTTATGGGTAGCAAGTGTATTATCTAAGTCTAGATTATTGTGGGATATGATATGGTAAAGTAGAGTAGCTATAATCTTATTCTAAGTGAAACTTGAATCTGAAGATTTTATTTTCAAAAAGGCGAAAATGATGAGTTCCTTAATGATGATAAATTCCTACCAAAGTCATATGTTAATTAAATGAAAAATCCTATACATATGTTGCTTGCATTCATTTTGAGTTTGGTCAAATAAGCAGCATTCATTTTTAGTTTGGTCAAATAGTTAAATCTTTGTTAGAATCTTTTCATCCTTTCATGATCAAAGTATTGTGCATAACCACCATAAAAATTGCTCTCCCTCTACATTAGAGGTTTAGCCAAAAGATATTTCATTCCCTACCATATGCAAACTTCTTCTCCGAAAGTCTGCATCCACCATCAACTCTCCACAAAGCAAAGAGTCCAAATAATTATGATCCTCTATCCTGCTATCCATACCAAATGAGACATGAGCTAAAAGAATACATACAAAAGTGATAGTAGAAAAATCATAATACTCACAACAGAAAAAACAAATCTTTTTGAGCATGATGATAAAAAAATTCTTAGCTATGTTCTCTAAATTAAAGATAGGGAGGAGGATCATACAAAGAAGAGTCACCAACTGTAACATCCCGAAAATCGGAGAATTTAAAACCGGGAATTTAAAAATCGGAACTTACAAAAACCTTTTGACTGTTGCTTCTTGATTAAGTTTTCGCTTCTTATTTGCCAGCTTGGTTGCATAAATTTATACGCGAGCGATTCATTTTGATGTTTGTGAAAAACCAAAAGATTTGAAATTCCGCTGGGAGAAAATTTTCGGAGTTTAGAATCGGGAATTTTAATATAAAATAGGAAGAGTGTTATGGATTTATAAAAATATATAATTGGGAGCAAAACAATATTTAGGTGACTGAGTAATATTAATTAGTGAGCAAAATGAGTAATAAAATATTTTAGGGTATCTATATGAAATCTAGAAATTAATTTGAATCAAAATCGCATTTTCTCGAATTGAGGAAAAGAATTAAATTAATTATGTAAAATATATTTTTAAAATAATAAAAGTGGGTAAAAAAAAGGTTGGACATATATTTTACAACTTATTTTTAGATGTTTTATATTTTATTTTGAATTTTGGGGGTGAAAGGAAATAAAATTGGGAAAATAGGAAATTAATTCGGGAAAATATGAAAAGTCACTATTCATTGCGCGCCAAGTGTTCGACGCCGTACCCCGGACCTCGGACCGCCTCGCCACCGCGCGCCGCGCGTCACTCGCCGTACCAGGGCCCCGTGCACGCACGTTCTCGCCGGCGTCACCCTCCTACGCGCACAGAGTCGCCGTCGTCGCGCGTCGCCACGGTGCGTCGCCGCGTCACCCCGTCGTCGCCGCACAAGAAGCATCCGTATGCCGTCGCTCGCGTCACCACGCCCCCGCACAGCACCCGCCATACCGCACCCATCCCGGCCCCGGCTTCGCCTGCGCACCCCGCACCTCGGCCCCGCTCGCTCGCGCCGCGCGTCGCCCGCCTGCGCCGACCCCAGCGCCGCGCGTCACCACGCCGTCCGCACGACCACACCGACGTGGATGTCTATAAATAGGACTCCTCGGCCGAAACTCAAAATACAAAACTTGTTCCTTATCTTCTCACCTAGCTTCCTCCCAAATTTCCCCAAATTCTATCCACCACATTGCGCGAATTTTGAAAAACATCCGAAGAACCCTAACTCTTGCCAGAAGCAAAACTCGGGAATTCGTCGTTCTCGGTTGATTGCTGCTCAAATTAAAGGTATCATCGTAATCCTCACATCAAGAGCTTCATTTCCCCTAACTTTTCGGGACCAAAACGTCGTCGGAGGCCCACCGCGCGAGCCGCCATGTTTTCTCTGTTCGGCCGCCGCCGCGCGCACACGTCGCCAGGCCAATGCCGTGCTTCTCCGGCCAAACGCTTGCCATAGATAGCTCCCCCGCACCTTGTAGATGCTCCCAAGTCCCTTGGTTAGGTCGTGCCGTTGCCGGAATAACACGGCGACGAGCGCCGCCGCCACGGCCACCTCACCGTCGCCACCCGTTCCGCCGCCTCTCCGGCCGGGCGAGCCGTGAAACAAATCCCCGTAGCCCCTAGATGGTGTAGGCCCCTTTGCCCCTTGATCCGGCCCTCCCTCGCCGCCGTCCGCCTTTTTCTTTCGTCGGTCGCCGGCGCTAACAGAGAAGAACGAGAGGGGAAGGAAGCAGGGAGGAAAGGAAGGAAAGAAGGAAGAAAATAAAAGAAAGGGGATAGAAAACAAGAATGGGCGATAGCCCAGTGGAGAGGGTCAGTTGGGCTGTGTGTGAGGTTGCAGGTTCGACCCCTAGCTTTGCCAACTTTTTTTTTAAATTTTCTATTTAATTTTTCTATGAGGATTTAAAAGCAAGGATAAGCCTAGTAAAATCATAATAAAATTTTATTTACCCCTTTTAAATTCCTAAGCCCTATTTACCATGAATTTTGCATCTTTATAAAGTGATTATTATATATTCTTTTCCAAAATTTCTTTTGCAAAAAAATATACACATATAGTCAAACTTCTTAACATATTCCCTTTCCAAAGAAAATTTCTATCTTTTGTGAAATCCATTATTCACCTAAATATTATTTTATATATATATATAGCCATCGCATTATTCATTTATTTATCTCGGAACCCATCTAACTTAGTTGTCGCCAAAAACACTATTCTTGATGCATAGATTATTTAGTATAATACTTAGCCTCGAGATTATTTTGGAATCGATTATCGTAAACCCTAGGACTTCTCGACCCGAGAAATAATTTGATGAAATTAAAAAGACAACCACTTCCTTTTTATTAATTGAATCATCAACTCTAGTATTTCTCAAACTTCAAGCATATTAAAATAAAAATCGCATCCTTCTTAACAAAATCGGATTCAATACAAAACTTCGAATCCTTATAACCCTTTCGCTCTAACCCGGATTTCGTCGAAACTCGAGCCTAGGTTCGCGTAGAGTCATAGCCTAGTGTTAGGAGCCGCTATTGTGATTTACTTGGTTTTCTTTTGGATCTTCTGGATTCTATTTGAATTCTAATCGAATTCAAATTTGATTTCTCGCACGTACGATTAGCGTCCGAGGAAGGCGTTGAGTACACGAAGACCCCAACCAACGAGTGTGCGAGCAAGGCAAGTCAACACATTCCTTTGGACATATTGATCCTACTTTGTGAAATGATGTTGTTTTCAATTATAAATTGCATGCTATACACAAATGAGTGCCTATTCTTGATATATCCTGCCTTGATATTGAATACCTTTAGAAATATTCTTTGTAACCTTCGATGTGATTAATCTTCGGTAAACTGCTTAGCCACGCTTATACTAGATTCTTGCATACTCATGATTTTACAAATAAGCCTCGTGCTTGGGCAACTATCTTGGGAAGATGGTTGAGACATGGCAAGTGGAGACATGAGCGCCACGTTGCCTTGATCATGTTGGAAATGGCTTTGATGAAAAATGAAAATACAAACCAATGTTTTTAGACTGGGGCGGATGGATGGAATTGGGTGGATTCCGGAAACGGCTAGTACCGTCCCTGGTCAGTTAAGGACCGAGCCATGAGACTACAACTTAGAACGAGCCGGTACAACCGTACTTCTCGAATGGGTATAGACCTAGCGATTAAATATCCGAGTGGAGGCGGTATCCTTGCATAGTAGGTTCGGTGTTGGCGTTGAGGTAAGGGCTTGCCGGTGGGGGTGCACCACGGTGGGTGCTCGGACGATAGTTAAGGGCCTTCCGGCAGAGGTGTACCGCTGGTTGGTACACAGGCGAGAGATCGGGCATGCGATCAACATGAAGAAATGAAGACATGAAGAAAAGGACATGAAGATGGAAAGTTCAAGGATAGAGCAATTCTTTCTCTTACCCGGGAACGCGAACTCCTCTCACCTTTGCTAGGAAATGACGGCTAGAGTGCATGAGGGCTTAAGTTCATGGAGCGGGTCGCCAAAGTGAGGTTATCGAAAGGCTTTGCGTGACCGTCCCATATAGAGGGATGTAAGCTCATTCAATGAGTAGTTGCGGAGTACGGGTAAAGTGTACATCCACTTTGCGGTGTGAGTCAATCAATCTATTCGAATAGCCGTGCTCGCGGTTAATGAGCGACGTGACAAGTGTTTCCCGTGGCTAGACTCATAAATTTTACAATGATGGGTGGGATTGCATCATGACTTTATGTCTTGGGGAAACCAACTTCTCTATCCGAGAGAAAGGAGAAAGACACCCCGAGAAAACCATGATGGATCGGAGGCGGGAAGCTATCCTTGGGATCACAATGGATGGTGGACAGAACCGTCGCCGATTTAATATACTATGGACCTAAAACCTGATCTGGCTAGATGTTAGGTTTGTGAAATGATTTGTGAAAATTGGCTTTGCGCAAATAAACCATAGCCATCCTTTGAATGACCCTATCATGTGCATCATTCCGTGTTGGCTTGTTGAGTACGTTGGGTACTCACCCTTGCTATACGCACAAACCTCCAGATGAAGGAGAAGAGGAAGATCCGTACACATACTACTAGGAGGAATGAAGACAATGGAGCGCAACAGGTCTTAGTCCCCAGTCGATTCCTGTGGAGATCGGCATCTTGCTGCCTTCCGTACGCTATCTTATCTAATTTATTTGTTTTCGGATGTATCCGGATGGTAGGTCCTATATGTATTGGATATTGCCTTCGGGCCTATTATTGTAATAATTTCGTTGTAAGGCTATTCGTGCACTTTGCACCTGGTAATTCAGAACTGTATTCGTGGGTACCAAACTACTCGATCCAGGGATAAAGTACTATGAACACGAATGATTCCCGTCCTCAAAAACGGGGTCCACGGAGTGGTATCGAGCGGTGCGGCGTAGGATAAGACCAGCGGCGCCCTACCCCTTTATAGCTGGTCAAAGGAAATATCCCTACATAGGATTATTTTGGAAATACAAACTACTTTCACAAGGCAAACATATTTTCTCTCTCACCCCAATTTCTCTACAAACATTTGATTTTACCTTCCTCTAAACCCTAGTTATCTTCAAAAATAGATATAGGGCTGTGACCCTGTTAAAGCTTGAGAGATTGTTTATTCCACCCGCTAAAGCAATAGGAGTACACAGGAACAAGGTCCCAACCAGAGCTTAACTGTTCTTCTGATTTCTTTCTCTCTCGACGATAGATGGGAAAGAACAAGGGCAAGAAATCAAGATCTCGGCAATCTCATGGATCAACACGGAGCGACCCTATGGACATTCCACCCTCTTTCCCTATGAATCCGACCTTAGCCCGGATAATGGTTAGCCAGACACAATTGATGATCATGATGGTGCAGCAAATGCAACGACACCTTCAAGTTTTGGGTTCGTGTCTAGAGCAATGTCGCACGTTCGACTCAAGCTCGATGACTCCTGCGAATATCTTGTTAAGCCCACAGAGAGCGATAACGCCAAACCCACCATTAGGAGGGAAGGAAACACTTGGCCCCGTTACGGCTTCATGGAACAAGGATATGGAATAAGGAACAGTGCGGGGAAAAACACACCGGAACCCAGATCGAGGGGGAGATACAGTGCGGAAGGAGGGACAAGGAATTCAATCCAACGACCGGCCAAGGGTTCAGTTCACCATCCAACTCCAGGAAGAGGAAGTCACCAAAATGGACCGCAGGTGGTACTGGCAGGATGATCATCACGAGCACGGTGTGTACCCCGAAGATCTTGAGGAGATTCCCAGACGTCTAAAGAGGAATGTGCCGCTTCAGCGTGGAGAGTTAGGACACTATGCCAATGCGCCCTAGGACAACTACCGCACCGTTTCGCACTCCAACACCTATCCTGGCTGCCCCAAGGAAAAGGAATGTGACTTGCTTCAAGCGTGAGGAATTTGGACACTATGCCAACCAATGCCCCAAGTCACACAGCATCCCTCCTCTTACCGGTGCCAATACAACAGCCATAGGAGGCAACCCCAGATCGGGCGGCAGCCCAAACAACTAGACAAAAAGTCTGCATCAACTCTGGTCTTGCTTTGGATGGAATTAAGACAGCAACGACCATGCCCCTACCCTTGTGTATGAAGACCCTAGATCGATATTAGTGTTGTTGTGTTGTGTTGTATGGACTACACATTTCCAATGTATCCCCCTGATGTAACATCTACGAACTAATATGAAGCTCCATGTTATGTCTTAAATGAGTCTATTCCACCATGCTTGTTGTGTGCAAAAGATCATCTGAAACAACTTAACGTAAACAAAAAGAAAGAAACGGGATCGATTAGAATCGTGACCTTAGTAGGCTAATCCCTTACCCCATCTATACTTTTCAGATGGCGCACCGTCGTAGAGCCTCAGCAGCTACTGAGAACCCGCCGGAGCCTAACCCTACCACCCTAGCGGAAGTCATGGCTTCACAAACCCAATTGCTTCAAGCCATTGCCAACAACCAAGGACACCACGGAGGATCAAGCCTAGGCGAGTTTATGCGAGCCAAACCGCCAACGTTCTCCATGGCAGAGGAACCAATGGATGCTGAAGATTGGTTGAGGGTAATAGAGAAGAAGTTGACTCTCATCCGAGTACGGGAAGCTGATAGAGTCATCTTCGCCACTAATCAGCTGGAAGGTCCCGCAAGTGACTGGTGGGACACCTACAAAGAGACTCGGGCTGAAGATGCCGGAGAACCGACATGGGAAGAATTCACGGCTGCTTTCCGTGAAAATTTCGTACCAGCCGCGGTCATGAGGATGAAGAAAAATGAGTTCCGTAGGCTGCGCCAAGGAAACACCACGGTACAAGAGTACCTTAACAAGTTCACGCAGCTTGCCCGTTACGCCACAAGCGATCTGGCAGACGAGGAGGAAAAGATGGACAAGTTTATTGAAGGACTGAACGATGAGTTAAGAGGACCGATGATCGGACAGGACCACGCCAGCTTTCAGAGCCTCATCAACAAGGTCGTAAGGCTCGAGCATGATCAAAGGACGGTTGAAAACAACCGGAAGAGAAGACTTGCTCTAGCCCACCCGATTCAAGGAACGCCCCAGCGACCCAAAGGAGCAACACCAACAAGTTGGAAGCCAGCCGTCACAATGACCAATCGCCCCGTTGCACCCGGCAACGTCAGGAGGCCACCTCCCACCCCTTTCCGCTCCCCGGCACCTACCTTGGCGACCCCAAGACTTAAGAACGTGAACTGCTTCAACTGCGGGGAATATGGACATTTCGCCAATCACTGCCTTAAGCCACGTAACACCCCCATCCGTACTGGAGCCAACGCCATTGCTGTAAGAGGGACCCCTGCCCCGGTACCTGGACGCAGACTGTTCGGGACACCCCAACCGAAGGAGGCCACCACTAGAATCCGCCATGGCCAAGTGAACCATGTGCATGCTGAAGAGGCCCAGGAGGACCAGATCGTGCTAATGGGTACGTTCTCCATCCATTCTGCACTAAGTTAAAGTTTTGTTTGGTTTCAAAACTTCGCATTCTTTCATGACGTTAGAAACAAGCACAGCACATAACCTATGTCAGGTAAACCCTAGGAAACCCATAATAGTGCAATCAGCGGGAAGAGATATAGCTGTACCCCATACTGGCACCAATATAGGCCTTATCCTAAAAAGCAAAGCTTGAACTTATTGTTAGGGGGGTAGAGTGACATAACTCCGGACTCTCAGATTGGACACTATGTTAGAGCTTGGCAGAACCGAACCTTCCCTAGATAATCTTTTGTCGCCCACCAAAGTCACACGCGCAATCCTACCGGATCACCTCTTGTCTGCGCTAAAGGTTCCAACAGTTTAGAGCAGCAAGTCTATTGTACAACTTAAGGAAAATTAGAGACCTACTGAATCCTGCATGCTTGAAGGATTCCCAAGGGTTAAGAGCTGACAACATCATGTTATCTAAAACAAAGAATTGAAGTGGACCACCCTTAGAAACTCGGTGATAGATTCTGCATCACCCGAAGCGCGCCAATCTATTCGTCGTCTGTTAAGAAGGAGTCCCATGGATCCATCCTATATGTTTGTACCGACCGACTCCCAATCACGACCCGAGCCAAATCTCGGGGACGAGATTTATTGTTAGGGGTAGATTTGTAACATCCCGAAAATCGGAGAATTTAAAACCGGAATTTAAAAATCGGAACTTACAAAAACCTTTTTTGTTGCTTCTTGATTAAGTTTTCGCTTCTTATTTGCCACTTGGTTGCATAAATTTATACGCGAGCGATTCATTTTGATGTTTGTGAAAAACCAAAAGATTTGAAATTCCATTGGGAGAAAATTTTCGGAGTTTAGAATCGGGAATTTTAATATAAAATAGGAAGAGTGTTATGGATTTATAAAAATATATAATTGGGAGCAAAACAATATTTAGGTGATGAGTAATATTAATTAGTGAGCAAAATGAGTAATAAAATATTTTAGGGTATCTATATGAAATCTAGAAATTAATTTGAATCAAAATCGCATTTTCTCGAATTGAGGAAAAGAATTAAATTAATTATGTAAAATATATTTTTAAAATAATAAAAGTGGGTAAAAAAAAAGGTTGGACATATATTTTACAACTTATTTTTAGATGTTTTATATTTTATTTTGAATTTTGGGGGTGAAAGGAAATAAAATTGGGAAAATAGGAAATTAATTCGGGAAAATATGAAAAGTCACTATTCATTGCGCGCCAAGTGTTCGACGCCGTACCCGGACCTCGGACCGCCTCGCCACCGCGCGCCGCGCGTCACTCGCCGTACAGGGCCCGTGCACGCACGTTCTCGCCGGCGTCACCCTCCTACGCGCACGGAGTCGCCGTACGTCGCGCGTCGCCACGGTCGTCGCCGCGTCACCCGTACGTCGCGGCGAGCATCCGTATGCCGTCGCTCGCGTCACCACGCCCCGCACAGCACCCGCCATACCGCGCCCATCCCGGCCCGGCCGCTGCGCACCCCGCACCTCGGCCCCGCTCGCTCACGCCGCGCGTCTCCGCTGCGCCGACCCCGGCGCCGCGCGTCACCACGCCGTCCGCACGACCACACCGACGTGGATGTCTATAAATAGGACTCCTCGGCCGAAACTCAAAATACAAAACTTGTTCCTTATCTTCTCACCTAGCTTCCTCCCAAATTTCCCCAAATTCTATCCACCACATTGCGCGAATTTTGAAAAACATCCGAAGAACCCTAACTCTCAGCCGAAGCAAAACTCGGAATTCGTCGTTCTCGGTTGATTGCTGCTCAAATTAAAGGTATCATCGTAATCCTCACATCAAGAGCTTCATTTCCCTAACTTTTCGGGACCAAAACGTCGTCGGAGGCCCACCGCGGCGAGCCGCCATGTTTTCTCGTTCGGCCGCCGCCGCGCGCACACGTCGCTGAGCCAATGCCGTGCTTCTCCGGCCAAACGCTTGCCATAGATAGCTCCCCGCACCTTGTAGATGCTCCCAAGTCCCTTGGTTAGGTCGTGCCGTTGCCGGAATAACACGGCGACGAGCGCCGCCGCCGCCACGGCCACCTCACCGTCGCCAGCCCGTTCCGCCGCCTCTCCGGCCCGGGCGAGCCGTGAAACAAATCCCCCGTAGCCCCTAGATGGTGTAGGCCCCCTTTGCCCCTTGATCCGGCCCTCCCTCGCCGCCGTCCGCCTTTTTCTTTCGTCGGTCGCCGGCGCTAACGAAGAAGAACGAGAGGGGGAAGGAAGCGGGGAGGGAAAGGAAGGAAAGAAGGAAGAAAATAAAAGAAAGGGGATAGAAAACAAGAATGGGCGATAGCCCGATGGAGAGGGTCAGGTTGGCTGTGTGTGAGGTTGCAGGTTCGACCCTAGCTTTGCCAACTTTTTTTTTAAATTTTCTATTTAATTTTTCTATGAGGATTTAAAAGCAAGGATAAGCCTAGTAAAATCATAATAAAATTTTATTTACCCCTTTTAAATTCCTAAGCCCTATTTACCATGAATTTTGCATCTTTATAAAGTGATTATTATATATTCTTTTCCAAAATTTCTTTTGCAAAAAAATATACACATATAGTCAAACTTCTTAACATATTCCCTTTCCAAAGAAAATTTCTATCTTTTGTGAAATCCATTATTCACCTAAATATTATTTTATATATATATATAGCCATCGCATTATTCATTTATTTATCTCGGAACCCATCTAACTTAGTTGTTGCCAAAAACACTATTCTTGATGCATAGATTATTTAGTATAATACTTAGCCTCGAGATTATTTTGGAATCGATTATCGTAAACCCTAGGACTTCTCGCAGAAATAATTTGATGAAATTAAAAAGACAACCACTTCCTTTTTATTAATTGAATCATCAACTCTAGTATTTCTCAAACTTCAAGCATATTAAAATAAAAATCGCATCCTTCTTAACAAAATCGGATTCAATACAAAACTTGAATCCTTATAACCCTTTCGCTCTAACCGGATTTCGTCGAAACTCGAGCCTAGGTTCGCGTAGAGTCATAGCCTAGTGTTAGGAGCCGCTATTGTGATTTACTTGGTTTTCTTTTGGATCTTCTTGGATTCTATTTGAATTCTAATCGAATTCAAATTTGATTTCTCGCACGTACGATTAGCGTCCAGGAAGGCGTTGAGTCACAGAAGACCCCAACCAACGAGTGTGCGAGCAAGGCAAGTCAACACATTCCTTTGGACATATTGATCCTACTTTGTGAAATGATGTTGTTTTCAATTATAAATTGCATGCTATACACAAATGAGTGCCTATTCTTGATATATCCTGCCTTGATATTGAATACCTTTAGAAATATTCTTTGTAACCTTCGATGTGATTAATCTTCGGTAAACCGCTTAGCCACGCTTATACTAGATTCTTGCATACTCATGATTTTACAAATAAGCCTCGTGCTTGGGCAACTATCTTGGGAAGATGGTTGAGACATGGCAAGTGGAGACATGAGCGCCACGTTGCCTTGATCATGTTGGAAATGGCTTTGATGAAAAATGAAAATACAAACCAATGTTTTTAGGCGGGCGGATGGATGGAATTGGGTGGATTCCGGAAACGGCTAGTACCGTCCACAGTCGGTTAAGGACCGAGCCATGAGACTACAACTTAGAACGAGCCGGTACAACCGTACTTCTCGAATGGGTATAGACCTAGCGATTAAATATCCGAGCGGAGCGGTATCCTTGCATAGTAGGTTCGGTGTTGGCGTTGAGGTAAGGGCTTGCCGGTGGGGGTGCACCAGCGGTGGGTGCCTGGACGATAGTTAAGGGCCTTCCGGCGGGGGTGTACCGCTGGTTGGTACACAGCGCGAGATCGGGCATGCGATCAACATGAAGAAATGAAGACATGAAGAAAAGGACATGAAGATGGAAAGTTCAAGGATAGAGCAATTCTTTCTCTTACCCAGGAACGCCGAACTCCTCTCTGCTAGGAAATGACGGCTAGAGTGCATGAGGGCTTAAGTTCATGGAGCGGGTGCCAAAGTGAGGTTATCGAAAGGCTTTGCCGTGACCGTCCCATATAGAGGGATGTAAGCTCATTCAATGAGTAGTTGCGGAGTACGGGTAAAGTGTACATCCACCCGGTGTGAGTCAATCAATCTATTCGAATAGCCGTGCTCGCGTTAATGAGCGACGTGACAAGTGTTTCCCGTGGCTAGACTCATAAATTTTACAATGATGGGTGGGATTGCATCATGACTTATATGTCTTGGGAAACCAACTTCTCTATCGAGAGAAAGGAGAAAGACACCCCCGAAAACCATGACGGATCGGAGGCGGGAAGCTATCCTTGGGATCACAATGGATGGTGGACAGAACCGTCGCCGATTTAATATACTATGGACCTAAAACCTGATCTGGCTAGATGTTAGGTTTGTGAAATGATTTGTGAAAATTGGCTTTGCGCAAATAAACCATAGCCATCCTTTGAATGACCCTATCATGTGCATCATTCCGTGTTGGCTTGTTGAGTACGTTGGGTACTCACCCTTGCTATACGCACAAACCTCCAGATGAAGGAGAAGAGGAAGATCCGTACACATACTACTAGGAGGAATGAAGACAATGGAGCGCAACAGGTCTTAGTCCCCAGTCGATGCCTGTGGAGATCGGCATGCTGCTGCCTTCCGTCTGCTATCTTATCTAATTTCTGTTTTCGGATGTATCCGGACTGGTAGGTCCTATATGTATTGGATATTGCCTTCGGGCCTATTATTGTAATAATTTCGTTGTAAGGCTATTCGTGCACTTTGCACCTGGTAATTCAGAACTGTATTCGTGGGTACCAAACTACTCGATCCAGGGATAAAGTACTATGAACACGAATGATTCCCGTCCTCAAAAACGGGGGTCCACACCAACCTATTTCTTTTCTTGTTCCAATTTTTCTACTTATATATCCACTTCCATAGATATGCACAAGCTTGATCCTGGTTGCATGACTAGTACTCTTCTTGGATCTACTTTTTGACTTTACAAAATACTTGATGCAAGTATGCCTCATAATTTTCCCTACCTTAGCCCCACGTAAGTCTTATTAGAAGTAGGAGAAAAAGAGACAAAATAATGCTCTAGTAAGAAATTAAACACATTGAGTGATACGAGAGTGTCATTCGAGGAACTCCTCTTCTTTTCTTTTCAAAAATTTGTGAAAACCTTCGGCTGATAGTGGAACAAGGAATGAGAGAGTAGCACTCTCATGACTACCATTCTATTCTTCAACCACCCAAGACAAGGAGAAGCCAAAGGCCCCATAAGGACTAAGGAAAAGAAAAGGTAAGATTACCATTGCCAACTTATTCAATTCAAGGTAGAATACTTTGTTGTAGGTGTGGTACCTTAGAGAAATAAAACATGGTGGCAACTACTGATCTGCCGAGCTTAAGTCTTATCTTTGCTAAGGACGAGCAAAAGGTAAGCTTGGGAGAGTTTGTTGATGGATATTAAATACCAATTTCGACCATCATAGACCTCGAGAATAAAAGAGAATTAGCATCTCATACATGCATATAGGTTTTTAAATAATAAAGTTCCACATGTCCCTGAAGATTATTTGAATATACTATATGAATAAATGAAGTGAAAGCATGCTAACGTGGCAAAGAACCAGAACTCCGATCAATCGACACTCACCACGTCAGCATCCTATGGATTGGAGGGTCCACAAGTCAGATGAAACCGACTTAAAGTGGGGTCAAACACCTGGGAACCAACCAATGGGCCCACTTGTCATCCTCTGGCCAAAGTCGGTTGCCAGAGACGGTGGGCATGGTTCGGTCGAACCAGCCGTGGCGGCCCCGGCAACTCCCTTCCACGTGGGATCATCTCATACATCCGTTATGGCGGTTGTGCAAGTTTGGCAGTTGGAAATCGACTCTACAACCACCATTATAAGTCTATAAATGAAGGGGACTTCACTTCATCCAACACACACCAAAAGGAGTTTCTACATTTCATACTTAGTCCCTAGGTTAAAGGAGTTAGGAGTTAGGTTAGAACTTCTATTCGGTTCCCAAGTTGTCTTCGGTAAGTTGGGTATGGCTTCTGTATCTTTCTTACTTTGTACGACTTTGCTCAATATAATATATTTATCTTCTCGTATACTTGAGTATGGTTCATATTCTACTTGCTTAGATATATGTCTCATCTATAGCTTTTATGATAATTATAACATGGTTAGATGAGTAACTCTATTGCCATGATCACGGTCCAATGTGTATTTAGGATGTAGGTGTGCTCTTGCCTTAGTCATTGACGTCCTGAGAGGCAAGGGTATCTATGGCAATATAAGCGCGGTGCTTAGATTGCTTCATAGACATTGGTTATGGTAATATCCCACGGGTTATAGAGGCAGGCGACAAGTGATGACAGCCCTGTCCATCATTTATAATCCTTCATGTTCGGGCATGGCGTAGGACGGACAGTAAGAAATCGGCTTTGGTGACAGGCCGGGCCACTGGAGGCAGTAAGCCCATAGGCCTAGGAACATAGAACTAGGTAACTAACCATGAATATAATTGTTTGTATAACCTATACAACTATTCTATAAGTACATTAGGAACCAAGCTCTAACACTATACTCTCTACTTAGCATTAGTGTACTATTTAGGACTTTCTGTGTGTGTCACACAACCAAAATTTTCATATCTGTTACCCCTGCCAAGACTTTGACAGCTCAACTATAACATGTGAATATTGATAGTAACTTAATAGTCTCTTCTAGACCATTGTATTCCTTTGAGATAAAATAAATATAATACCCCGAAATACTCTTAGGATAAGATGCTACAACAGTATATCCATATACTTACGGATTTATCTGTGAACATAAAAAATACCAATAGTTACCACCTAGATTAGACATGCTAATCGGATGGCATGTCAATGTAGCCGTACAAATTTGATGCAATGATGAACTGATGCCATGCAGTCCCTCAAACGGCCTTTGTGAAGTAGACGATGCAGACTTACAACAGCGGACGACCACCAGGACATAGACGATCAGGGTTCGAGCAGTCGCGTTCAACGCTTCTCAAAAACCTTATCGTCTGCCTATCCCAAGCAGGATCTCCAGCGACAGACGAGGTTCCGGAGGCTCTGCTCTCGCCAGCAGCACGCAACCAGTGACGGAACCAGGGGAGGCCAGCTACGGCCACGGCCCCCCTATGCCGTGAAAAATTTTGAGACCCTCCTAGCTTCAAAATAAAATGGAAGATGATTTCTATGCTATGAAGATGCACAAAGTGAGACTTAAATAAAAAATAAGTTTCTTTTATCCTCTATTAAAAAAAGTCGCTTTTATGTGTTGTCACAACAAAAACTATGATTATATGAATATTTAGATTATATATATACACTTTGCTAGTCCTTGTATTTTGTCTGACCACCCTAGCCCCCCTTTCTCATTTTGCTGGTTCTGTCACTGCACACAGTGCTAGCGATGGGATTGCAGGAAGCAATAGAAGAGAACCGAGGAAGAAGGGAGAGTATCTCGTGCTCCTTGAGGACGAGGAGGCGGCTCCTTTTATAAGTGAACTGCTGAGCAGAGAGATGAACCTGAACACCTTGAAGCACATCAACGACACATCAATGGTTGTAACTGTTGGAAATATTCCAGAGATTAAATCCCCCCATTGATCATTGTTGATGATTGCCTTCAACGGTAGGGATTATTGCCCAGGATTATTGCCCAATGATGACGGTTGATGATTGTAAAAATTCATAACATCTGCACCACTCGGCCTCGCCTCGGCCCGGCTCAGCGAGCGAGCGCGAGCATGAGGCATGCCAATCTCCTCTTATCAACCTCACAACCGGTATGTAGATAGTCTATCTTTTTTGTTGATTGAGATCCTCTTTAAATTTTCATGTGGAAATAAACACATGTCCCTAACAATTACTAATAGACTTTTAATTCTTTTAGTTAAATAGATTGGCCCAAGCCCATATATTTCAAGACATTCTTCCAGAAGAAGAAATGAATACAAAAATCCTTGCAGGTGTAATATTTTAAGGAATACACCCAAAGGCCAATTGCCTTAGTATAAACTAGAATAGAAAAACTGCTATCAGTCAAACTCTCAACTTGAAAGCCACCAGGAGAACCACCAATAGCCACCCGAAGGGCAAGAGCCACAAAAGAAGTCATCAACCGGAATGAAGAACGGGGAACATCGACCACTAACCGAAATGGCGAAGAACTGAAGTAGGAGAAGAAATGCACCGGTGAACCAAAACGGTGCCAAGCGTCATCCCGGATGGCATCATCCGAGGAGAAATCCCATCCCCCCGGTGGCGTAGTAGTGACCATCGCCGATCAAGGAAGATCGCCATCGCCTCCTCCCACCTAGAGCGCCATCCGTTCTCTTCTCTTCCTCTACTAAGCTCCACTACTTCCTCTACCTCTCCCTAGAACCTTCTAGAAGCTTTTAACCTTAGCCACCTTCCTCGATTACGTGTTATGGAAATTGTGGAGATTGTGGCAATCGGGTATCTACTTGGCAAGCTTATCCGACTGGAGGTAGGGATAGATTGCGCCTGCCATATCTGTAAGCCGAACTTGACTTGGGTGTTACGGTTGCCGATAGAGATAAGGCAATCGGCCTATAGTCACGGTTTGGTAAGATTGAGGAAACCGACTTAGAATAAGATAGGGTTTCCGACTTGTAAACCCTTCCTCCCAAGACTATATAAGGGGGGTAAGGGGCGTCCCTTGAGGGATATCCAACACTAGATCTGAGATATACGATTTCATAAGCAAGAGCTTTAGACACACGAGATCAATAAAGACACTCGGCGGATCGAATCCACCGAAACAGGAGTAGGGTATTACCTCACGAGAGGGCTCGAACCTGTCTAAATCTTCTTTTCCTCCTAACCCATTGTGCTTGGCGATCTTGATGCGACCCCAATTTTCTATTGCCGAAACCAAGTTTCAACGGTTTGCGCGCGCGAGTAGGGGGCGCGCGTCGAGACTTCTTCAACAATCTCGCCGACAAGCGTGATGGGATCTCCTTCAAGACTCGGCGACTTTGCCGCCAACTTCGCGGCGACTCCTCCTTCGACTCGGATTCGAACCGGTCGAAGGGAAAAACCTACTCGGCGCCGTTCGGGCTCCCAACAGCGCCGAGATCTTCGACAACATCTTGAAGACCAAGATGCGATCCACCTTCTCCGACGACGGACTTCACTCGGCGCCATTCGGATTATCGGATGCCGACGAGATCTGCGCCAATCTTCTCGCCTCCCCGACGGAAGCAATCTACTCAGCTGAAGACCTCTCGGTGCCGTTTGGGTTACCAAACGTCGCCAAGATCTACAGTCAACTGCTCTCCCCCGAGTTGGCGGCGATCCACTCGGAGGAGCCTAATCCCCAAGCTCAGACTCGGGTGGAGCGATCCAGATCCGAATTTCCCGGGATCAAGGGAGGTCGCGTCATCCTCCCGTCCTTCGGCTCCTGCTCATCTTCGAGCTCAACGGATACCTCAGCTCCGCCGGCCGACAATCTCTATGGCATCCCTTCCGACGAAGCCGACAACTCCGACGCCATATGGATGCGAGCCGAAGTGCTTCGACGTCCTCATGGCCGAGCCGGATGAGTCCGACTCAGCCATGGCCAGAAGGCTTGCCGAAGAGGAGCGAGCTAGAGTGGAGCTTGAGCGCAAGACAGCCGAGGAGGACAAACAACGCAAAGACGAGGCTGACAAAAGGAAGCAGGATCTACGTGCAGCCGGACGATCTGCCCAGGAGGCCATCCTCCAAACACGGGTTCGCAACACCAACGTCTTCCGACGCCGCAGCGAAGCAGCTGTCGCCGCACTCACGCTCTTGGACACCGTCATGGAGACGGCTCCGGCCAACGTGACTCCTATACTTGATAAGATCAAGACCATCGTCGCTGCCACGGCTAACGGCCCTCCCACCACTTCGACGCGAAGGCTGACTGAATCCGTGGCCGAAACGCCAGACAAGAGCCGGCTCCCACCTCTAAAGTCAGGAGACTACAGGAGGCCCGAGCCGGCTCGGTCGACAACCAGGCCAAGAGGCCCACCTTGCGAGTCCACGCTGAGGCACCAAGAGCAGACGGCCGACTCCGCGACAAACGACATGGACGTCCACCCGTCCACCACCGAGTCCGCCAAAGCAGTTCCGGCTACCCAACCAGCCAACGAAGACCTCGCCGAGTGATGCGGGAAGTCCTCGACCGCCGCTACCAAGAGCGCGACCGTCGCACTCGGGAAGATCGGAGGATCACCCGATAGCGGCGACGATGGAGTACCAGCCTTCACTCGGGAGCTCCGCCGAGTGCATTGGCCGAGTGGCTTTAAGCCAACAGGGATTGAAAGGTACGATGGCAAAACCGACCCTGAATCTTGGTTAACTGTATATACTCTTGCCATCCGAGCTGCAGGTGGCGACAACAAAGCCATGGCCAACTACCTGCCCGTGGCCCTCGCAAACTCAGCCAGAAATTGGCTCACAAGCCTGCCAAGAGGCTCAATCGGCTCGTGGAGCGAGCGAGGGACCACTTCATCGCCAACTTCCAAGGCACCTTCGAGAGGCCCGCACGCACTTCGACCTTTACAACGTCATCCGAAGCCGGACGAGCCTCGAAGGATTACATTCGTCGCTTCTCCGAGAAGCGCAACAAGATCCCGAACATCACCGATGACATCATCATCGCCGCCTTCCAGAAGGGAGTCCGTGATGAGCTCCTTATCGGCAAGTTCGGGCGCAAGCCACCGAAGACGGTGAAGCAGATGTTTGAGACGGCGAACTCATACGCCAAATCGAACGACGCCATTAAGGCCGCCCGTCAAGACCGGCCCGACGAAGGGAGGACAAGCAAGCGGGAGGAAGCCGAAATCCTAAGAAGGATGGCGGCAACGGCGGCAACCGGGGCCGAAAGATCGCAAGCGCCGATCCGAAGACCTAGTGGCCGCGACCTCCAATACTCAACGCCGTCCCAGTCGCCGCCTACGACGCCATCATGAACGCCCGGTGCACCCACCATCCGAATCACAAGCACGCGGCGAAGGACTGCTTTATCTACAAGCAGTTCGCTGAACAGTACGCGGCGCAACTCAACAAGAAGCCGACTGACGAGGCTGGCCCGTCCGGCGCCAAGAAGAGCAACGCCGAACCCTTTCAAGACCCAGTGGGGGAGCTCAACCACATCTTCGGGGGTCCGCTAGCCTATGAGTCCAAGAGGAAGCAAAAGCTAACCGACCGGGAGGTCAATGCGGCTCAACCCGAAGTCCCTCAGTATCTGCGATGGTCGGAAGTGGCCATCACCTTTGACCGCTCGGATCATCCCGACCGAGTGGTCCACCCGGGACACTATCCACTCGTCCCTGGACCCCATGGTCCGCAACATCGAGCTTAAGCGCGTCCTCATCGATGGGGGCGGCGCCCTCAACATCTGTTTGCCAAGACCATGGATGAAATGCGAATCCCGAGGGCCGAACTCAAAGCAAGCTCAGCCCCTTCCACGGAGTTATCCGGGGCTATCTTCAACACCACTCGGGCACATCTCCCTCCCAGTCACCTTCGGAGCCCGAGAGAACTTCCGAACGGAGAACGTCACCTTCGAGGTGGCCGACTTCGAAACAGCATATCATGCCATCATCGGAAGGCTGCGCTTGCCAAGTTCATGGCGATCCCTCACTACACTTACTCTCGCATGAAGATGCCGGGTCCCAACGGCATCATCACTCTTCGCAGCGACGTGAAGCAAGCCTTCACTGCGACAAGGAGAGCTGCGACATGGCCCAATCTCGCGAGAGATTACGTGGCCAACAAGAAGTCCGATTGGCTGCATCAACTTCGGCAGAGGGCGAAGTCCCGCGAAGAAGATAGCCAAATCGGGATCCGGCGACGCCAAGACCAAGAAGATCTCCCTTGATTCGTCGATCCCTCCAAAAGCGTAATCGGCGCCGACCTAGATCCTAAATAGGAAAGCGCGCTCGTCACCTTCCTCCAAAATAATAAAGATGTTTTTGCTTGGAAACCATCGATATGCCTGGAATTCCTAGGGAGGTGATCGAGCACTCTTTGAACGTCAAAGATGACGCCAAACCAATAAAACAACGATTACGCGGGTTCGCACGGGATCGAAAAGACGCGATCAAAGAAGAACTTGCAAAGCTCTTGGTGCCGGCTTCATTAAAGAAGTCCTCCATCCCGACCGGTTAGCCAACCCGAGCCCGGTCCGCAAGAAAACGGGCAATGGCGCATGTGTGTCGATTACACCGACCTCAATAAAGCCTGCCCCAAAGATCCATTCGGGCTGCCTCGCATCGACCAAGTCGTCGACTCCACGCGGCTGCGAACTCCTAAGTTTCTTGGATTGTTACTCGGGCTATCACGGATCGCTTGAAAGAATCCGACGCTTGAAGACATCTTTCATCACGCCGTTCGGGGCCTTGCTACATCACCATGCCTTTCGGCGAAGAACGCCGGAGCTACATACCAACGCATGATCCAAAGATGCTTCCGGACGCGGATCGACAAAAACGTTGAAGCTTATGTCGACGATGTTGTCATCAAGACCAAGCGAAAAGAAGACCTGATCGCCGACTTAGAAGAAACCTTTGCAAACATCCGGCCTTCGAATGAAGTTGAACCGGAGAAGTGCACCTTCGGTGTCCCATCGAACAAGCTGCTCGGCTTCATGGTATCACACCGCGGCATTGAAGCAAATCCGGAGAAGATCAACGCAATCTTAAACATGAAACCCCCGAGTAACCAGAAGGACGTCCAAAAGCTCACTGGCTGCATGGCGGCGCTAAGCCGTTTCATATCCCGACTCGGCGAACGAGGCATGCCCTTCTTCAAACTGCTAAAGAAGACAGACGATTTCCAGTGGACCACAGAAGCCGACAAGGCCTTTGAAGATTTCAAAGAATTCCTTACCACGCCACCCGTCCTGGCTTCGCCTCAACCCCAGGAACCCCTCTTGTTGTACGTTTCAGCCACTCACCAAGTGGTTAGTACGGTCCTTGTGGTTGAACGAGAAGAAGAAGGACGGGCCCAGAAGATTCAAAGGCCAATTTACTTTGTCAGCGAAGTATTGGCAGGAGCCAAAACCCGATACCCCCAGGTACAAAAATTGCTTTATGGTGTTCTAATAACCGCGAGGAAATTGGCACACTACTTTCGGGTCACTCGGTCACCGTCATCACCTCTTTCCCGATCGGCGACGTCATCCACAACCGCGAGGCAACCGGGCGTATCGCCAAGTGGGCCCTGGAACCGATGCCGGATTTAACTTTCAAGCCCGGGACGTCCATTAAGTCACAAGCCTTAGCGGACTTCCTGGCCGAGTGGACTGAACAGCAAGAACACGTGCCTCGGGAAGACCTCCAACACTGGACCATGCACTTCGACGGATCCAAGAGGATCACCGGCTTGGGAGCAGGAGTTGTGCTGATCTCCCCGACTGGGGAAAGGCTAAGATATGCCCTTCACCTCCACTTCTCCGCATCACACAACGTCGCCGAATACGAAGCTCTTTTACATGGACTGCGCCTCGCAGTCTCACTCGGGATTCGTCGGCTTATTGTGAAAGGCGACTCCCAGCTGGTCGTCAATCAAGTGATGAAAGACTGGTCCTGCTTAAACGACACTATGGAGGCCTACCGACAAGAGGTCCGCAAGCTTGAGGACAAGTTTGATGGGCTAGAACTCTCACATGTCCCGAGACATAACAACGAAGCTGCCGATGAGCTAGCGCGGTTCGGATCTAAGCGCGAAGCTGCTCCAACGAGATGTCTTTGTCGAACATCTTTACGAGCCAACCGTCATGGCAAAGACAGCTCCCAACGAGCAAACCACGAACGAAGTCACCATGATCGATACCGACTGGAGGACGCCGCTTATCAAATTCTTGACCCAGCAAGAGCTGCCGGATGACCGGGATGAAGCAGAACGCCTCCGGCGTCGTTGCCAAGCGTACATCATGGTCGACTCCGATCTATACAAGAGAAGCCCCTCTGGAATTCTAATGAGGTGCATCACACCCGAAGAAGGGAAACAATTACTCCAAGATATCCACTCGGGCATATGCGAAAGCCACACGGCGGCACGCACTCTAGTCGGCAAAGCTTACAGGCAAGGATTCTTCTGGCTCACCGCGGTCTCCGACGCGGATAAAGTCGTAAGAACCTGCGAAGGCTGCCAGTTTTTCGCCCGACAAAGCCATGTCCCGGCCCAGAGCTTCAAACAATCCCACTTTCTGGCCGTTCGCGGTATGGGATGGACATGGTTGGCCCTTTCAAGAAAGCTCCGGGAGGTTTCACACACCTCTTCGTCGCAATCGACAAGTTCTCCAAGTGGATTGAAGCCAAACCGGTCGCCACAATCACTGCGACAAAGCACGAGACTTTTCCTCAACATCGTGCACCGCTTCGGCGTCCCAAACAGAATCATAACTGATAACGGGACTCAATTCACGGGAGGCATCTTCAAGGATTTCTATGAAGACTTCGGGATCAAGATCTGCTACGCATCAGTAGCCCACCCTAAAAGCAACGGGCAAGTCAAGCGAGCAAACGGCATGGTCCTTCAAGGCATCAAGGCTCGCGTTTTCGACCGGCTAAGCCCTTACGCCGGCAAGTGGGTCCAAGAACTTCCCTCGGTCCTATGGTCGCTGCGAACCACACCCGGTCGGGCCACCGGCCAAACTCCTTTCTTTTTGGTCTATGGCGCGAAGCCATGTTGCCAAACGAGATGGAGTACGAGTCCCTCCGGGTCCGCAGCTTCAACGATGAACGCTACGACATCGACCGAGTGGATGACCTCACCCGATTGGAAGAGGCCCGCGAGGCAGCCCTCATCCAGTCGGCCAAATACCTTCAAGGGCTCAGAAGATACCACACTCGCAACGTGCGAGCACGAGCTTTCATTGTTGGCGACCTGGTCCTACGCAAGATCCAGACCACCAAAGACCGACACAAGCTATCTCCCTTATGGGAAGGACCGTACATAATCGCCGAAGTAACTCGGCCCGGTGCTTACCGGCTAAAGCGCGAAGACGGGTCCATGGTGGAGAACTCCTGGAACATCGAGCACCTTCGACGATTTTACGCCTAATTTGGCTAAGGCCTCATGTTTTCCTTGACTGCCAACCTCAAGCAAGATGACTTCTTGAGCTAGCAGTCGGGGGCTGATACACACATCAATAAAGCTCAAATTTTCCTCATCAAATTTTTGTGCACAATTTGGTTTATCATTGTTTAATGTCCTTCGACTCGAGCTCGGTGTCTAAGGACCGAGAGTTTTCCGATGACCTAATCGAGCCTAGGCTTGATGACACTGGACGAAAACTACTTAAGAAATTTCACACAAAAGCTCGAATCAAGGCATTGGCATAAATAAACTAAAAATAGTCACAAAGTTCCACGTCAAAGTGTTGCAGTTACATGATATCTACAAAGCAAAGTCAGAATACAGATCAGAGCTTGAAATTGTTCACTACATCCAAAGATATCTTCTTCGCCGCCTCTTGCGCCTCGCTTAGCATATCTAAGGCCGCTCGTCTGTTGTTCCCTCGCGAAGCCCTCCCCGACCGAATGGATATCCACTCGGGGTAGAGGGACTTGGTCGTGCAAGAGCCGAGACCAGCCCCATGTTGGCCGCTTCGGTGATGTTCTTCGAATCGTTCGGAGAGCCGGGAAGCTTGTCGAAGATCTCGATTGGCTCCAGCGAGCTGGCCCCAACTCCTTGATCAAACAAGGATGCCAAGATCGGCGTGGTGGCGTTGGCGACTTCTTCCCGTATCTCGTCGCTGGACTTGATCCGCCCAAGTAAGACGTCATATTGGGCTCGGGTCTTCATCTTATAAGCTGCAAGGAGTCCCAGATCATTCAAAGCACTCGGAAATGAAGCAGCACATGAAATTCAACTTCAAAGAAGGTTACCTTCAAATTCGGCCTCCATCTCGGCCTTGTCAAGGTTGATCGCTTCCAGCTGGACTTGAAGCGAGTGGACTTCCGAAGAATTTTCTACGACGAAAGAAGATCGACAATAGCCAAGATCAACATAAGAATCATAATGAAGCTGGGAGAGGCGGGCTTACTTCCGATTGATCCGCGGAGGTTGAGGTTCGCTTCCCGAAGCTCCGAGATCTCCCTCCTTAAAGCGGCCTCCCTTGATGCGGCCTCCTCCCGAGTGGCCTTCGGTGTCGCCGAACGTCCTCCAAGGAGTTTAAGTGGGGGACCAGCTTCTCCAAGACTTCGGATTTTGCCATTGAGCGGCAATATTCTTTCGCATGCAAAGCGAAGAATGATCGGCGAAGGATAACGAAGATATAATCAAAAGAAAGACGAAGGCTTACGTTGAGCGGTCGAGTCGCTTCATTTAGGCTCTCGACAAGGGCATCCCTTTCATCTTTTTCGGCTTGTCGGTCTAGGATGATGCCCTGTCTCTCGCCTTCCGAGTCCCGCCACTCGATTCTGATCGGAGGAACCCGGTCTCGAAGGCGCAACCGGGGATCTCTTCTACCGTGGCGGCAAACAAGAAAGACCAATGAAGACATGAGGGATTCAAAATTGAAAGAACGAAGGAACGCTTCGAAGCAAGTCTCACCGGTTTCGGTGGCTGCCTGCCTAGGTGGGGCCGCGGGCTCTTCCTCTTCTTCGGGCTGCACCGGCGACCCCCGGTCGGGCGCTTGGGCCGTGACCATGGGTTCCCCGGCACGCCAGTGGTTTCCGGTCGGGATATCCCGGCCGCGGTCGGGGCTCCTCCCTAGGGGCGCTCTCCTTCTGAGGTGAAGGATGTTTCTCCGGAACGCTCGCACTCGGTTGCGGGCTCCGGGGTTTTGGCTCTGATGGCCTTGGCACTTCGGGAGCAGCGGCCGGGGTTGGTCTTTCATCCCCTCCGACAGGATCTATATCCTGGGGCCTCCTGCGAAAGTGAATATAGCAAAGATAAAGAAAAGTTTCCAGCAAAAGAGTTCGAACTTCGGTTTCAAAGCTTACCTGGATGACCGGCGGATCTTTGGTGTCGTCCGCGGCGATCGCCTTAGAGGCGGGTTCTCGACTGGAGGAGCCGGGACGTCGTCATCCGAATCCTCGATGATCAACCTCCTTTTGCTCGCGCGCTTGTTCGAGTCTCCACTCGGCGCCGCTCGCTTCCCGACTGGGTCGCTCTGAATTTTGATCCCGCCAGCCGGCTTCTTGGCGGGGCGATGCGGCGCGTCGTCATGAGCCACCTTATATGGTTTGGAGGTGATAGAGGCGTTTTCCTGCAGAAGAGAGAAAATGCAACATTAAGAGACAAGATGTCAAGATTGAAAGATGCTATGAAGCAACTAACTACCGAGGAGGAGGAGGTCGTTGGATCTTGAAGGGAAGGACTGGCGCAGGATGAGGGCCCGCTCGGCGAAATCCCGGATGAGAAGAGTTTGTACATCCGAATCTTCAAGATCTCGTATGTGAGTGGATCCGGGTCTTCCCGATTGGGGTCCGTCCCGCCTTCATACTCGAAGGCCGGCTTCACCGCTCCTTGATCGGCGCCGGTCGGCACGATGAAGTGCCGAGTGATTTGTTCCCGCGAAGATTCCTCTTCTTCATCGCCGGGATCTTCGCGAGCGAGATCATTGGCTTCGTCCCAATCTTGGGCTATCGGGACGGTACTCCAAGATGGCTTGGGGATAGGAGGAAGACCAACAAAAGCGGGCAGTGGTGGGTTCAAGATTATTGATGTAGAACCGCCGCGTGCCGCCCTTGTTGGAAGATTTCAAAGGAAGAGAAAAGTAGTCTTTGCGGAGAGATCCGCGAAGTTGGAAGCCTGCCCCGCCAACAACACAAGGTTGGTCCTTGTTTGGATGGGGTTTCAGATAAAACATACGATGGAATAGATTGAAGTGAGGAAGAATGCCGAGAAAAGCTTCACACACATGAATAAAGAGGGCTATGTGGAGCATCGAGTTGGGGTTCAGATGGTAGATGTGAAGACCATAGTAGTCCAAGAGCCCCCGAAAGAACTCGGAGGTGGGAAGGCTGAACCCGCAATAGAAAAAGGAAGTAAAGACAACGAGCTCACCGGTGTTTGGGGTCGGGAAGTCCTCCCCCGCCGCCGGGCGCCATCCCACAAGTTCCTTTGGCGGAAGCACGCCGTGCTTCACCATCTCCTTGAGGGTGTATTCCCTCACATCTGAGGTGGCCCATTGGTCGAACGGAATCCTCTTCTCCTCCGCCATGAGAATGGGTTGATGGAAAGTGGATCTGGCCGGAAAAAGTTGGATCTTTGACGATGGAATGTGGAAGAGTTGGCTATGGAGGCTGGTTGTTGCAGAGATCGAGCTCTTAGACGGACGGATTTGGGAGCGCGCGAGTCTAGGGTTCTCCGCGGTGAGCTGTTGAACAGTACCGTGAGAAGGGGAATCGTTTGGAAGACGAAGAGGCGGGGACAACCTCGCGTCTTTAAAGAAAGATTTGAGGGTTGCGCTAGGTTTTCTGGTGAGTGGGCCGAGCCCATAAGAAAATCTACGGCCCAGCTAAGGTGTGGTCCGATACGTGTCCTTAGGGACTTAAGCGGATGTGCTTAAGCGGATTTGCCCGGCAATATGCGCGTGTCCGAGTGCCCATACCTTTAAAGATCCTTCCGTACCGCGGTTTGCTTGACTTCATGAGAAGCGGCACGATGCAATTTGGAAGGTGACCAACAGCAGAGTTTTTATAGCCGCCTTGGTGAACAAGGGCTGTTTGGTTTTTCGGCATTTGGTCGGGTAATCTTACCGATCTTTTATTTTCCACCTTGGTGAAGATCTTTATAAGATTGAGACCAGTATTATGGCAAAAGCTATTTAATAACTTGATCATATTTTTCATATGATTGAAAAACTTGTTTTCCCATGAGGGATGAATGAAATATTTATTCCGGATTACTCGGGCAAATCCACTCGGATAAGCAAGAGCTTACCGAGTGTTTTTACCCATGAGGGATGATTGAATTATTTGTTCGAGGTAACTCGGGCAAATTCACTCGGATAAGTATGAACTTGTCGAGTAATGAGATTTCTATGATTGCTTTAGCATGAGCTAGGCATCTACATGAGAATGATTTTTGTGGTTCTTGACTATATGCTTAGCCTATTTTTGACTAACCACATAGTCGGGCTACACCTAATTAGGTGCATCGGGAGATGTACCTAGATATTTATTTTTGAGAATTTTTGAGATATTTTCAGCCCTTCACAGTCTTTGGAGCCACTCGGGAAGATTCGGCAGAGATGATGGAATCACTCGGCGCCAAAAGCACTCGGTCAAAGAGATTTTTGGTTGAGTGCTTTTTGGTCTGAAGCCGAGTTGTCTCGTCGACGAAAAGGACTCTGGGGCTACTTGTGGAGATTGTGGCAATCGGGTATCTACTTGGCAAGCTTATCCGACTGGAGGTAGGGATAGATTGCGCCTGCCATATCTGTAAGCCGAACTTGACTTGGGTGTTACGGTTGCCGATAGAGATAAGGCAATCGGCCTATAGTCACGGTTTGGTAAGATTGAGGAAACCGACTTAGAATAAGATAGGGTTTCTGACTTGTAAACCCTTCCTCCCAAGACTATATAAGGGGGATAAGGGGCGTCCCTTGAGGGATATCCAACACTAGATCTGAGATATACGATTTCATAAGCAAGAGCTTTAGACACACGAGATCAATAAAGACACTCGGCGGATCGAATCCACCGAAACAGGAGTAGGGTATTACCTCACGAGAGGGCCTGAACCTGTCTAAATCTTCTTTTCCTCCTAACCCATTGTGCTTGGCGATCTTGATCGCGACCCTTTTCTATTGCGAAACCAAGTTTCGACGAAATTCATATAATCAACTAAATTTTGGCAGTGACCTACTCAGATCACTCCTTCAAATTTATCAACAGTAATATACGTGTCAAAGAAAATTCCATCTACAATCCTGCAATTCAACGTTTAGCTTTCTCCATTGTCACACAAATTAATTTCTGACATGATTAACCTTCCTATGTGCATTGTTCACAAGGATTAGCATGAACAAATCAAAGAGAAATTAAGATGAAGCTCTGCATTGTAGAAACAACTTAAAATTATAATTCTGGAAACGACAGTACTACAAGACAAGTGAAAAAGACATCCATGTTGTGTTAATTGTTAATTCATGTTTCCTAATCAGTACCAATCAAATCCTAGTTTGAGAGACATGAAATTGAAGAATGAAAATGCAGCAGGTTGGGTACTTGCTAATGTATTAGGGATGAACATCACTGTGTCAGAAAAATTATGCAATGTAATCTTTTTCCTTGAGCCAATTTTCAGTGCAACGAAATAAAGTAGCACACTATAGTAGAAAGGACAAACTTATGAGCTGACCATAACAGCGCCCCTGTCCGGGCCAATTGCTGCACTGCCAACCCACTGCTCCGCATGAGCTACCCACCCAATCAGCACATGGCCACCACCATCGAGTAACCCGTCAAAACATTGAACTACAGAGCCAGCACCGGCAGCTGCTGGGTTGGGGGTGCCGCCTGCAGCACCCGGGTCATGCCTTCGTGCTAAAATTAGTATCTTGCGGCACTAATTGGGCGAACGAGACAGCAGCGATGGAACCAATCGGCATGCGACCTGCGCTGCCTGCGCCATGCTTCCGCTCAGCAATTTGGTGTGCGACGAAACGGCAGGAGGTGGGGGCTGTGGGAGGGGCAGGGTCGCTGGGATCTGCTGGCGGCGGCAGGGAAGATTGGGGGCGGGGTTGATTCAGCGACGGACATGGAGAGTTGGGGGTGGGGGTTGACGCCGGCTGCAAGCATGGAGGGTTTCGGCGAACTGCAGTGTGCGGATCCCGGCCTGGCGAGCAGCGGGTGAGAAATCCCATGGCGCCACAATATAATGGCGATATACAGAACAAACAAGAACAGGGGAACGAGAAGATGTTACCTGACTGGCGACACAGGAATTGATTTAGACCAAGCGTCGTTGACGACGGCACCAGTGCGTGGAAGCCCGTGGAATTCGCCGGACGTAGGTCGCCAGACGTTCCACCGTCGTCCTCAAAAAACGGCGGCAATGTATATTTTGCTATCTAAATTATCATTTTAAAAATTATTTACATAAATATTATTTTTTATAACTTTTCACTCTCCAACCATTTTTCTATATCTTATGCGTACTTTTATACGTACTTTAAAGAGTCATTTTTTTATTTTTGGTTAACGAAAAATTCGAAATAAAAAAATGACTATATTTGAATGATCATTTTTGGGGGATAATTTCTTACTAAAATCGCTATTCCTAACATCTAGAAAAATATGAATAGTCTTTTAAAAATGCTCTAACAACTCTCGCCGTCCTGTGCTTTTAGCACCATAAAAATTTTAAAAAATTGAGACCATATCAATTACGTCAAAATTTATATGCCTTAAAAAATTTTTGTTTTACTAAAAATTACTATTGCTACAATTTGACCTATAGTTGTGACAACAATACTGGTATATTGCAACGAGTCTAAAATTAATGCAGTGTGGGTAGAGAGACTACACTAATTGACATGAAAAAAATTGTGGCAATAAAATGGCCTCGTTGCCACATTAATTTTCCATGTGGACCATAGCCCAATGTATATAGAAAAAAAGTACAACAACAATAGTAAATTGTAATTGTTGTAATATAGATTACTAATTGTAAACATGTGTCGGTCCCTTTTTTCAACACCGAAAACCTCATGTGTTTCTTTTTTACCAATCCATAAATTAATAGTTAAATCAATAGTTAGTACACACATTCATAACGGATACACAACATATCTCAATGAGAATATAGGCAAAAGGAAGTTAAATACCTTTATAAAGATCGAATAGGGTCTTGTCCTATTAGATAAGTAGCAGCGGAGTGAAAACCAAACTTGTAGTAGGCCCAAATAACATGTCCATCGGCAGTTGACTACGGTCACAACCTAGTTCTTGATCAGCACTTCAATCATGTGCTAAGTATGTCATCCTTTCAACAGAGTCTTTCTCTTCTCCTACTGTTATGTCTAAAAGGGGAAAATAACAATGGTGAGTACATAAAATACTCGCAAGCCACCACTACAGAATGATTAATGCATATAGGATTCAAGGAAGGTCAGGGTTCTTTTGCACAAAACCAGTTTTCATAAATATTTTCACAAACCTATGACTTAGCCTTTTTAACTTAAAACAACGTTAAGTTTCTTTGTTTAACCATTCACTAAGAGTTGTGTCCATGTGAGGGATATCACCCTGGGGTAGCTCACACAAGGAAAAGAAAACTAGTTGGGTTGGACTAAGGGACATTGGGCTAGGGTCGGTGGCCCGACCTCATTCGGGGTCGGCTGCCCCGACCTCATTCGAGGTCAGCCGTCCCGACCCTTGCATCTTAGTGCAACCTCAACTCTCTAACCCGACCTCTATGATGTCCCCGACCCGAAGAGGTCAAGTTTACCTCTTTGGGAAGGGGGCTTCTTCCGTAAGGATCGCAGAAGAGACAAAGGAGGGGACAACCCGACAGAAGATGACGTCACTGTCACGCCCAGAAATTCAGTTCCAAATTTCCGAAGCTATATGTGTATTAAAATCCCTGTCCAGGACCAGTCAGGGTACACATACGATAATTGTTGATATTACAGTTCCACGCCTTAGAAACAATACATAAAGATTACAAAAGAGCAGCGGAAAAAGAAAAAGGGCATAAGCCTAAGCTTGACGCTGGCCACGCGGCTTCGACCCCTCCACAGGCAGCTTCCAGAGTGTAGGACAAGCCTACTCAACATCGTCTTCGTCTTCAACCTCTGGCTCAGGTTCTGGTGAAGGGGCAAGGATGAGTACTTCCACGTAATCAACAAGTCACGCCGGAAGAGGGGAAAAATGAATGCAGGGGAGACAAAGGTCTGGCTAAGGTTTGCTTTTGCGCAAACGGCAGGGGTTTATCAAAACAATACGAATTTTGAACATAGTCAAAACAACAGTAAATTGAGTAATTAAAGCATTTTGAATCCAACACTGTCCAACGTTATCCCCACGTTGCGACAGACCCAAACCATCCACCTATACTAGTCATGTTCCAAGACTTAGGGTGTAAAAGTGTGAGACTATTCACGGAGAGCTCGGTCGATCGCCCCATTACCGCAGGCACGGCTATTCGAATAGATTTACTCTGATCAGAGGTGTACAACTGTACTCACAAGACACAGCCTCACAACACGGTTTCTCATGCGTCGGAATACCACCGCGGTACCCCGGAAAGGGAACTGTGATAGGACCTTTCGTATAACCCCCCTTTAACCAAGCGAACCCCACCAAGGTTTCGCCCCCACTCCCGGACCCTGGGAGTGGGCAGCCCCCCGAGTGCCTCAGTGAATCCGGTAGCCCAACAACCATTATACCGGGGCCGACTGAAACTCCATCCCGCTCACCCTTGCAGATGGGTTCGTCAGCTAGGAGAGGCTACACTACGGGACCTACCTTACCCATTTCGGCTTGTGGTTTGCACGGTCATTCTCCTAAGGGGTCCCGTGAACCGGTCCTTAATTGCCATGGGCGCCGCTAACAAAACCATAGCACCCACAGCCCACCATTTTTCATATTTTAGTTATTAGTACGGTTCACCTGAATCTATAATCATTAATCCTTCGAACATAAGTCCGGAAGAGATACATTAAGTGAGAAAATGACCCATTTAGTGAGCTAGTGAGTCTAAGCCAGGCTAAGCATAACCTAGTCCTGAATCTAATCACATTATTTTCCCAAGTTTTAGCAAAGGGTTTGGGGTGTCAAACCTAAGGCATAAACTAAGCATAAGGTGTATTTCTTCCCATGAAATGACAATATAAAAATACATGCAATTTCAGAGAGTAAAACAGGTGTTTTAGCAAAATGGGAGCAATATGATCAATAATATAGCATGACTTGCCTTGGTCTTCGGCTTGAGGGACTTCCGCGACGACTTCAAAGTACACCGGGACGAAGGGACTACCGGGATCTACACGGCAAACAAGCACTTCAACAAAACAGGCTAAAAAGCTATTAAAACAGGGAACACAACCATTTTTAATGGATTCTTGGCATTTTTATTAATTTAATGAAATTTGAATGGGCTAAAACGGAGGTCGGATTGAAAAGATACGATTTTTAGAAGATTATCTGTGTTTTTACTAAAACAAGAAAATCCTTAATAATTTATTGTGCAATAAATCCTGGAATTGCGTCAGCGCTAGGGCTGACATCAGCGATGGCATCATCGGCCGCGGGAGCACCAGTCCATGGTGAATCGGGTCCACGGGCCGTGAGGGAGAGCGGTGCACCACGTGGCGCACACGTGGCACCGACGCGATGGCCACGCGGCGTGCCACGCGGGCCAGCGGGGACGGACGGCCCCGATCTGCCGAGGCAGATCGGACGGTCGGGAGAGGGGCACGGGCGGCGCAATTGGCCGGCGATGACGCACGGCGGCCGGAGACCGACCGGCACCACTCGGGCGGCGGCGGGGGCGGCGGAATACCGCGACTCACGCGTAGGCGGAGCCGTGCGCACTCGGGAACGGCACTGCACATTCGGCCGACAGGGGAAAAGGGAGGGGCGCTCACCGCGGGTCGCCGGAGGTGGAGGGGACGACGGCACGGACGGTGAGGGATACGGCGGAAGCACTCGGGGAAGGGTCGCCCAAGTGGCGCGGGCACCGGCGACGAGGAGGGAGGAGTCGGTGGAACTCGGGACACCTCGGAGCAGCGAGAAAACACGACCTTAGCTCGGCGACGAGGTCCGAAGCGAAGGCGCACGGTGCGAGGGCAAACGAGTGCGAGAGAGTCTTGGGTGAGAGCGTGGGGAGCTCGGGAAGGGTGCGAGGATGCTTAAATAGGTCGCGGGGAGGGCGTCGGCAACCGGATAGGGGCGGAATTACTCGCCGGAGTGAATGGGGAGAGAGAAATGGGGAATTGATGACCGGCGATCAATTCCGGCCATAAAGGGGCGCGGGAGAGGCGGCCGGGGCATTTAAATGTATGCGGACGCGGAGGGGAGTAAAGGCGGCGAGATCTGGTCGTGCAGGAGAGGCGGTCGGCCGAGATCCGCGCGGAGAGGGGCGGCGGAAATGGCGCCAGGGCGGCCGGAGGTAGGGGACGACGGCCTGACAGGTGGGCCCCACCTGTCGGCGTCCCGGGGTAGAGGGGAGGCAAACTGGACTTATTCGCGGCGCAAGAGTTAAACGGGCTGCGGCCTTCTACCGGCCCGTGAGGGAGAGCGGGAGAGGGATGCGCGGGCGGCAAAAGGACGGGCCGCGCGCAGGAGGATTGGGCCGTCGGCTCGGGTCGGCGGCCCACGAAAAGAGCGGGAAAGGACGGAGGAGAGAGAAATTAATTTTCCGGGATTTATTAATTCCGATTTTGATTTTAATTGGTTAAAAATTATTTCTTGTGCTCTGAAAATTCCACTAAAAATCTTGTTAGCGTATTTTGACATGTAAAATTTAGAAAAAATCCTACCATGCCATTTCCATTTAACATTTGGATTTTAAAATTATTAATTCTCTCCAGTTAATTCCAATGATTTTTCTTTTACGATTTTCTTATGGATTTTTTAAAAAGGGAAAACACCTCAGGGTGTTACGAACCTACCCCCCTTAAACGGAATCTCGACCCCGAGATTCGGAGGTACTGGCAAACAAATAGGGATGAGCGGTCTTTAGCTCATCTTCCCTTTCCCAGGTTGCTTCTTCTTCGGAGTGATTAGTGCATTAAACTCGGCAGAACCTGATGACCTTGTTCCGGGTCCTCCGTTCACTGGTTTCGAGTATCCGTGCTGGTTTCTCCACATAAGTCAGATCTTCCTGGATTTCAATCTGATCTGGACTGGCTTGTTCTTCTGGAACTCTCAGACACTTCTTGAGTTGGGAGACGTGGAAAACGTCGTGGATTCCTGCCATGGTGGGTGGCAGTTCAAGTTGGTATGCCACTTCACCTCGTCGCTCTTGAATCCGATATGGTCCCACATAGCGTGGTGCCAACTTGCCTTTGGTTTGGAATCGGTGCACTCCCCGAAGTAGGGTGACACGAAGATATACATAGTCTCCGACTTTAAAAACTAGCTCTCTGCGGCGGTTGTCTGCATAACTCTTCTGACGAGACTATGCAACTTTCAACCTTTCTCTTATGATTCTGACTTTCTCTTCGGCATCATTTAACACTTCAGTCCCGAACAACTGACGTTCGTCGGTCTGATCCTAGAAAAGCGGGGTTCGACACTTTTGTCCATAAAGTGCTTTGAAAGGTGCCATTTGTAAACTAGCCTGATAACTGTTGTTATACGAGAACTCTGCATAGGGCAGGCTCTTATCCCAAGCTCCTCCGAAATCCAGAGCACAAGCTCGCAGCATATCTTCCAAAACCTGGTTTACACGTTCCGTCTGACCATCGGTTTGCGGGTGATAGGCCATGCTAAAATTCAACCGGGTGCCAAGTTCCTTTTGTAGTTTTTGCCAAAACTTGGAGGTGAATTGGCTACCACGATCAGATACTATCTTCTTAGGTACACCATGAAGACACACAATCTTTGCAAGGTACAATTCTGCTAACCTTCTGCCCATATAGGTGGTAAGCACTGGGATAAAATGAGCCACTTTAGTGAGGCGGTCGATTATAACCCAGATAGAATCGTGTCCTGATGATGTCCAGGGTAAACCGGTGATGAAATCCATCCCGATTTTCTCCCACTTCCATTCCGGAATTTGAAGTGGCTGTAATAATCCAGCAGGCCTCTGGTGTTCTCCCTTTACTCGCTGGCATACATCGCATAGTGCCACGAATTCTGCAATTTTCTCTTTTCATGCTAACCCACCAGAACTTCTCCTTGAGATCCTGGTACATTTTGGTACTTCCCGGATGAATAGAGTACTGACTCTGATGTGCTTCAGTAAGGATTAACTTTCTCAAGTCATTATCTTTTGGCACACATATCCTGTTGCCCATCCATATGGTGCCATGCTCGTCTTCCGTGAAGTCATGAGCTTTTCCCACTCTCATATTCTTCTTAAGCTCAGCTATGTCCAGATTTGAGGCTTGAGCTATGCGAATTTGATCTATGAGTGCGGGTTGGGCCTAAAGAGCGGCCACAAATCCGAGTTCAACAATTTTCCAGGTTTAGGCGCTCTAGATCTTGTAGTAACTGCTCACATCTCCCTTCTATGTGAATAGAGTTGCAATAACTCTTTCGGCTCAGGGCATCAGCTACCACATTAGCTTTGTCGGGATGGTAGTGTATACTGAGATCATAATCCTTGATCAACTCCAACCATCGTCGCTGACGGAGGTTCAAATCTGGTTGGGTGAAGATGTATTTTATGCTCTTATGATCCGTATATATTTCACAGCGATTACCGACGAGGTAATGTCGCCATATTTTCAGAGCGTGGACGACTGCTGCTAGCTCCAAGTTATGTGTTGGGTAATTAGACTCATGAGGTCTCAACTGGCGGGAAGCATACGCGAACACCTTTCCATCTTGCATCAACACACAGCCTAACCCTTGGTGAGATGCGTCGCAATAGACTTGGAAATCCTTTGTTTGATCTGGCAAGATCAACACGGGTGCGGACACCAGTTTCCTCTTGAGTGTTTCAAAACTCAGGTTGCGCTCGGCAGTCCATACAAACTTCTCATCCTTCTTTAACAACTGCGTCAGAGGCTTGGCAATCCTTGAGAAGTTTTCGATGAACCGACGGTAATAACCCGCAAGTCCTAGAAAACTTCTGACTTGGGTGACAGTTTTAGGTGGAGTCCATTTGGTTACAGCTTCTACATTTGAAGGGTCCACTGCGACTCCTTGGGCGTTCACGATATGACTGAGGAATTGCACTTCCTTCAACCAGAAAGCACATTTGCTAAACTTAGCATAGAGCTGGTGGTCTCTTAACTTTTCAAGTACCATCCGGAGATGGTGCTCATGTTCCTCTTCCGATTGCGAATAGATCAAGATGTCGTCGATGAACACCACGACGAACTTGTCTAGGAATTCCATGAACACTTTGTTCATCAAATTCATGAAAAAGGCTAGGGCATTTGTAAGTCCGAAGGACATGACCGTGCACTCGTACAGACCGTACCGAGTGATGAAGGCGGTCTTGGGAATATCTTCTTCTCGAATTCTTAGTTGGTGATATCCTGACCACATGTCTATCTTTGAGAACACCTTTGCTCCTTGTAATTGATCGAACAGGTCGTCAATCCTAGGAAGAGGGTATTTATTCTTAATGGTGACCTCGTTGAGTGCGCGATAGTCGACGCACATCCTTTTGGTCTTATCCTTTTTCTCCACAAAAATGACAGGCGCACCCCAGGGCGATGTGCTCGGGCGGATATAACCTTTCTGCAACTGTTAATCTACTTGTTTCTTGACCTCTGCCAACTCATTGGCTCCCATCCTATAGGGCCTCTTATGGATCGGAGCAGTGCCAGGGACTAGGTCAATCTGAAACTCTATTTCTCTTTCAGGTGGCATTGTGGTTAGATCTTCTGGGAAGACTTTCGGGTACTCACAAACCACAGGAATATTTTCTAACTTCGCCTGATCCTTTCCTTTCTCTTTGGGCTTCTCTTTAGCCGAGATCTGATTCAGACTTGCCACTACCCTCAATGGTTTAGGGGAGCGGTAAATTACTTTCTTCCCCTCGTCATTGGTTAAATAGATCGTGCGGCTTGCGCAATCGATCAGACCTTTATGACGGGTTAACCAGTCCATCCCAAGGATGACATCCAGGCCTTTTGATTCTAGAAGGATAAGATTGGCTAGAAAGGGGAATCCTTGGATTTTTATTGCCATTGAAGGGCAAGAGTGCGCGGTGTTCAAATGGTTCCCGGGAGTTTGGACCCGCATGGGTGTCTTAAGTTTTAACACCGACAACCCATATTTTCCCACAAATGCTTTTGATATGAAAGAATGTGTTGCACCCGAATCAAACAGGACTGATGCATTAAAGGAGTTCAGAGGGAACATACCCAGTATGACATCCGGTGCGTCCTGTGCCTCCTCTATTGAAGCATGATTCACTCTTGCTTGGATGAACTTGGGCACGCGTTTTGGTCTTGGGCACTTGTCTACGAAATGTCCAGGTTCTGCACAGTTGAAACAATTACCCGGTTTGAATCCTGAGTCCTTCTTTGGTGGCATTGGCTTGGACTGCAGTGGCGGCTACGCTGTTGGCTGACGTGGGGCCGGATTCCGCTGCGGCTGTCCGGGACGGCTTCCGTTGGATTGGAAGTTCCCGGGATGGTACGGGCGATGTTGACGAACGATCATAGTGGTAGGTCCACTCTGACCACCCGGAGTGAAACACAGCCGCTGGAAATTCCCTTGCTGAGGATGTGGCCTAAACTGGGTAGCCTTACGTTTTCTGAGCATTTTATTGCGTTGATCTTCTTGACGGATGGCTTTGTCGACCAACTTCTCGAAGTCGGCATACTCACCGGAGATGAGTTTGTCCGTCAACTCATCGTCCAGCCCGGCCAAGAACTTCTCTTGACGCTCGGTGTCAGTACATATGTCCTCTGGAGCATATCGCGCTAAGCGATTAAATTCGTGCAGATACTCGGTGACGGTTCGAGTGCCTTGCTCCAAGGATCTGAACTCTCTCTTTTTCTAGGCTACTATCCCTCCGGGGATGTGAGCCTTCCGGAATTGGTGGCAAAACTCTGCCCAAGTAACTGCGGGTGCGTCCGCCCGACGGGTAACCAGGAAATTGTCCCACCAGGCTGAGGCGGGACCTTGGAGTTGGTGGGTGGCGAAAGACACCCTTTCCTGGTCGGTGCACTTGAGAAGGTCCAACTTCTTTTCTATGGCTATGATCTAGTCATTAGCCTCCACGGGGTTGGTGGTGCTGGAGAAAGTTGGGGGTCGGACTCGGAGGAATTCTGACAGTTTGTTTTGTGGGGGAGGTGGTGGTGCGAAATGGTCGTGCTGATGCTGATTCTACTGTTGAAACTGTTGCATCATTTGCAACTGCATCTGCTGATGCTGCTGTTGCATTTGCTGCATCATTGCAGCCATCATCTGGGCCTGGTTGGCTAGGACTTGTGCCAAAGTGATGTTCTCAGGGGGAGGAGGTGGGTTGTTGGTATTAGCATGGGTGTTGTTCTCAGCTGACTCATTGCTGTTGCTACCATTCCTGGTGTTCACCATCTGAAGAAGCGGAACAACAAGGCGGGGAGAAGGAGTAAAACAGATTGAACGGAGGAGTTGATCTTTATTACTTGTTTTGATCTGTTCTTGACTTAAAACACTTAAAACACACTCAACATCCTTAATTGGGCAACCCATATCCATACTTGATACAGGTTGACCACTACCCACACACAGCACTCCTATCACACAGCAACTAAGCAAACAGAAAAACTAGGAAAACGGTAAACTAAGGGTGGTGACGCTCTAAGGGTCGAAACGGCTTCCACAGTCGGAGGAGTCGAAACCACTTACAAGGGAGTTCCCGTCTTCCTTTTCCTTCGAGCGGCTTCGAGAGCTGGCTAGCTCGTCTTTCCATCTGGGGCTCTTGGAGCTGCTGCTGCTACTGCCCTTGCTGCTACTGGACACCGAGATCCAACCTCCTCCTCCGCTTGGGGCAGGGACCAGAGCAAGAGCAGGATCTGGTACTGGGACGGGGACTCGGGAAGGCGGTGGTGCAGGGGGTGGAAACCTGGGCGCCAGCTGCATCCGCACCGGAGCCTTGGTGTTCTTCCGTGGCGTGATCCTGATCCGAAGGATGTTGGGAGGTGGAAGCCCCTTCAGACTGGCGATCTCTCTCTTGAGACGATCCACCTTATCCTTCAAACTCTTGATCCTTGAGATCTTCTGGTCGTTCAGAGCCTTCACCGCCATGTGAAGCTCTGCATGCATCTTATCCAGCCCTTCAATCACCGTACTCATGTGGGAGAAGGTGGTGTCGTTCTCCCCTTCCGCTGATTGGAAGGTGATGATTGCTGATGAAGTTCCCCGCCGAGGATGGTACCGGTAGGCAGAATGGCGGAGATGGTAGTCATGCATTTCCCTCATCCGAGCCAGCATTAGATAAGCCGCCTCTTGGCAGGCATGCTCATCTGTTCCTCCTGACGCCGTGACCACCATGTTTGGGATGTTGGTGCCGACGAACCCATGCACCTCTAGGCGGACTTGGTGAGGCAACTCACTGCCGAACGGTGAGACGACAGTGTACTCAGGTGCATCTGGATAGCCTACTGCCAAGGCCATTCTTGCCAGCTCCGCGACGAAACCCTTCAGACCCTAACCGTTGTGGGTGACTGGACGGCCTGCCATATAGAGAAGACAAGGTAGGGGATCAATGCATGCTCAAACCCAATTTAGACAAACGATAAAGGACTCAAATAAAGTAAACGAGAAAAAGAGGGTTTTTGAGAAACATTTTTATGAGGCTAATTAAAATCTCCTAAGGACGTCCCCTAGATGATGCTGAAAAATAGATGCTTAGTTATAATATAAAATTGGTAACCATTCCCTCCTATCTCGACTTAGGACTTTGATCCCTTAGAAAATCCCAACTTGGCGCGAATAAGAGATCAAATGATTTTTCCAAATTTTAACCGTAGAATCCTATCACTTGGACTTGATCGAGTTTTCCAAAATGTTTTGAGAGAGACTTAAAATTTTTCCCAATCCCGAGGAAACAACACCCATTTTCCCGAAACTATTTTCAAAAGCCAGGGCGTATGCATATGAAAAGATTCAGAGGGCTCCTAGGGTTTTTCCATTTGGCTTTTCCTACGGTCTGGAAATTGGCTCTGATACCAACTTGTCACGCCCAGAAATTCAGTCCCGAATTTCCGAAGCTATATGTGTATTAAAATCCCTGTCCAAGACCAGCCAGGATACACATATAACAATTGTTGATATTACAGTTCCACGCCTTAGAAACAATACAAAAAGATCACAAAAGAGCAGTGGAAAAAGAAAAAGGGCCTAAGCCTAAGCTTGACGCTGGCCACGCGGCTTCAACCGCTCCACAGGCAGCTTCCAGAGTGTAGGACAAGCCTACTCAACATCGTCTTCGTCTTCAACCTCTGGCTCAGGTTCTGGTGAAGGGGCAAGGATGAGTGCTTCCACGTACTCAACAAGTCACGCCGGAAGAGGGGAAGAATGAATGCAGGGGAGACAAAGGTCTGGCTAAGGTTTGTTTTTGCACAAAAAGCAGGGGTTTATCCAAATAATACGAATTTTGAACATAGTCAAAACAACAGTAAATTGAGTAATTAAAGCATTTTGAATCCAACACTGTCCAATGTTATCCCCACGTTGCGACAGGCCCAAACCATCCACCTATACTAGTCATGTTCCAAGACTTAGGGTGTAAAAGTGTGAGACTAATCATGGAGAGCTCGGTCGATCGCCCCATTACCGCAGGCACGGCTATTCGAATAGATTTACTCTGATCAGAGGTGTACAACTGTACCCACAAGACACAGCCCCACAACACGGTTTCTCGTGCGCCGGAATACCACCGCGGTACCCCGGAAAGGGAACTGTGATAGGACCTTTCGTATAACCCCCCTCTAACCAAGCGAACCCCACCAAGGTTTCGCCCCCACTCCCGGACCCTGGGAGTGGGCAACCCCCCCGAGTGCCTCGGTGAATCCGGTAGCCCAGCAACCCTTATACCGGGGCCGACTGAAACTCCATCCCGCTCACCCTTGCCGATGGGTTCGTCAGCTAGGACAGGCTACACTACGGGACCTACCTTACCCATTTCGGCTTGTGGTTTTCATGGTCATTCTCCCGAGGGTTCCCATGAACTGGTCCTTAATTTCCATGGGCGCCGCTAACCAAAACCATAGCGCCCACAGCCCACCATTTTTCATATTTTAGTTATTAGTCCGGTTCACCTGAATCTATAATCATTAATCCGCCGAACATAAGTCCGGAAGAGATACAGTAAGTGAGAAAATGACCCATTTAGTGAGCTAGTGAGTCTAAGCTAGGCTAAGCATAACCTAGTCCTGAATCTAATCACATTATTTTCCCAAGTTTTAGCAAAGTGTTTGGGGTGTCAAACCTAAGGCATAAACTAAGCATAAGGTGTATTTCTTCCCATGAAATGACAATATAAAAATACATGCAATTTCAGAGAGTAAAACAGGTGTTTTAGCAAAATGGGAGAAATATGATCAATAATATAGCATAACTTGCCTCGATCTTCGGCTTGGGGGACTTCCACGACGACTTCAATGTAAACCGGGACGGAGGGACTACCGGGATCTACACGGCAAACAAGCACTTCAACAAAACAGGCTAAAAAGCTACTAAAACAGGGAACAAAACCATTTTTAATGGATTCTTGGCATTTTTATGAATTTAATGAAATTTGAATGGGCTAAAACGGAGGTCGGATTGAAAAGATATGATTTTTAGAAGATTATCTATGTTTTTACTAAAACAGAAAAATCCTTAATAATTTATTGCGCAATAAATCCCGGAATTGCGTCAGCACTAGGTCTTACGTCAGCGATGGCGTCATCGGCCGCGGGAGCACCGGTCAATGGTGAACCGGGTCCACGGGCCGAGAGGGAGAGCGGTGCACCATGTGGCGCACACGTGGCACCGACGCAGCGGCCACGCGGCGTGCCACGCGGGTCAGCGGGGACAGACGGCCCCGATCTGCGAGGCAGATTGGACGGCCGGGAGAGGGGCACGGGCGGCGTGATTGGCCAGCGATGATGCACGGCGGCCGGAGACCGACCGACACCACTCGGGCGGCGGCGGGGGCGGCGGAATACCGCGGCTCACGCGTAGGCGGAGCCGTGCGCACTCCGAACGGCGGCTCGCATTCGGCCGAGAGGGGAAAAGGGAGGGGCGCTCACCGCGGGTCGCCAGAGGTGGAGGGGACGACGGCACGGACGGTGAGGGAGACGGCGGAAGCACTCGGGGAAGGGTGGCCGAAGTGGCGCGGGCACCGGCGATGAGGAGGGAGGAGTCGGTGGAACTCGGGACACCTTGGAGCAGCGGTAAAACATGGCCGTAGCTCAACGACGAGGTCCGAAGCGATGGCGCACGGTGCGGGGGCAAACGAGTGCGAGAGAGTCTTGGGTGAGAGCGTGGGGAGCTCGGGAAGGGTGCAAGGATGCTTAAATAGGTCGCGGAGAGGGCGTCGGCGACAGGATAGGGGCGGAATTACTCGCCGGAGTGAATGGGGAGAGAGAAATGGGGAATTGATGACCGGCGATCAATTCCGCCATAAAGGGACGTGGGAGAGGCGGCCGGGGCTTTTAAATGTATGCGGACGCGGAGGGGAGTAAAGGCGGCGAGATCTGGTCGTGCGGGAGAGGCGGTCCGCCGAGATCCGCGCGGAGAGGGGCGACGGAAATGGCGCCGGGGCGGCCGGAGGTAGGGGACGACGGCCTGACAGGTGGGCCCTACCTGTCGGCATCCCGGGGTAGAGGGGAGGCAAACTGGACTTATTCGCGGCGCAAGAGTTAAACGGGATGCGGCCTTCTACCGGCCCGTGAGGGAGAGAGGGAGAGGGATGCACGGGCGGCAAAAGGACGGGCCGCGCGCGGGGAGGGATTGGGCCGTCGGCTCGGGTCGGCGGCCCACAGCCGGAAAAAGAGCGGGAAAGGACGGAGGAGAGAGAAACTGATTTTCCTGGGATTTATTAATTCCGATTTTGATTTTAATTGGTTAAAAATTATTTCTTATGCTCTGAAAATTCCACTAAAAATCTTGTTAGCGTATTTTGACATGTAGAATTTAGGAAAAATCCTACCATGCCATTTCCATTTAACATTTGGATTTTAAAATTATTAATTCTCTCCATTTAATTCCAGCGATTTTTCTTTTACGATTTTCTTATGGATTTTTTAAAAGGAGAAAACACCTCAGGGTGTTACAGTCACCCGGCAGGACTACGCAGAAGACGTCCACGGTGAGCGGATCACAAGGAGATTTCTATTTTGCTTTTCAGCTTTAGTCTGTACTTGCTTTGTACTTTAGGACCGAGCTTTCTTGCGTGTCAAGTCCATGTAACTGCCCCTCCTTCGACTATAAAAGGGAGGGTAGGGGTGCGCGCGAAAGGGGGATTGAAAACACTCTCTGGCTTAGGCCTTGTCTGCTATACTCAAACTCTATACATACACCACCCCAACAAAGAACACATGACGTACGCTTGTTATCCTCCGGGAGGATCAAACCTGTCTAAAAAACTTGGCTCGCTTTGTTTTTTAGTCGACCATCAGATCCATTGGTGAGACGCCCCGACCACTCTTTCACCTCCTCGGGTAGCCCCCTTGAAGGACTACTGACCCACTCGTCGACAGTTGACACGTCAGGTAGGGTCTTGTCTTCACCGATCTGAGCAGCTTTATGGCTGTCCTCTTCCCCACCGACTTCACGGCGCCCGCAGGGACGACGTTTGTCCTCGGGAGCCCGGTCTTCTGTGCCAATTTTACGCTTGAGCAGCTAAGTACCTTGTACTCAACTTTTTCAATAAAGCATTCTGTTTTCAATAGTTTTTCTCCGGCTATTGTTTTACTCGAATTTGTTCTCCTCCCATCGCCCGAGTAGCCTATGTAGGCTCAATAACTTCTTTGCTACGTTTACGGTCTACCCTAAGCCACACGGCCCCGACTAGCGGCGGACGGGGTTCCCTGGAAAGAAGCATATTGGGTACACTTGAGCTACTCGAGGGCTCGGCAAGTCTCCCTAAGTAGCCTGCCTGAGCTGCTCGGGGGGCTCGACAGCCTTCCCGAGAACCTATCCGTAACGTATCCGGCTAAGCACAATGGCAAGACCTAATGCCCTTCGGATTAGGACAGGGCATGCTCCCTACCAAAGCCGGCTCGGGTTGGGACCTAACGCAACTTAGGTGGATAATACGCGAAGGTGCTCGGAGGCTCGGCCGTCTCTATCTTAAACTTCTCCGCGCGCCTGTTGGCTATGTACATGACTAAGTGACTCGAGCACGACTTGAAGCCCTTCGGCCATGCGCTGTCGCGGGCCAAAGTCGCTCGAGCCCCAAACCAGTCTTTTGGGTTCCCTTAAGGTTGCGATACCAGCTCCATGTACTATCCGCCCCCATCATCTACCTGGCTTCGAAAACTAGAAGTGAGGGGAGTTCTGACGTCCCCAGGATTCTAAGGGAAGAAGTCTTAAGCACATTTAGTCCAATTTTAGTGTTAGATTTCACGCTTTCCATGAATTTTTTATTGTCGATGGGGTGCCAAGCAATCATCTAAAAGGGGTGCCCAAGAAGGTAAGAGAGTGGTCGGGACGTCTACTAAGGGGCCTGGTGGTCAACTTGGGAAGAGATGAGCCAAGGTTTTTTAGACAGGTTTGGCCCTGCCTAGGATAATAAGCCTACTCCTCTGTCTGCATTAGGATGATGTAAGATTAAGGTTTGAGTATAGGCGTGGAAGACTGTTCTTGGATTCCTCCTCTTTTTATCCTCCCCTCGCCCGGGTGATCCACTGTCACACCCTAAAAATCGCTTAAATATAAATTGTTGTGAGAAAAAAATTTCTAGAAATTATTGATAATTAAAGTGTTTGAATAAAATCTACGAAAAGTTGAACATCAAATTGACCATCAAGAGTATCTATAATAAATTTCATTTATTTTGTAGGTGAAGTAAATGTGAGAAATAAAATTTCCTAAATAAAACATGGGTGCATTTTATTTTTATTAAATTCTCCATGATTAATTATACTCTCTGAAATTTCCTCGGATTTTTCAGAGCTCAATTATTAATTTTAATGATACAAAGAAAATTTTAGTAACTATTTAAATAAATAAATTAATCATTAAATGATCTCGTTATATTTTTATTTAATAATTTGAGTGTTCACCTATTTTCAAGATTTTTCTTGAATTATTTAAGCATTGAAAGTATTTATAAAAATTCAAAGATCATTTAAGCGATTAATTTAAATGAAAAGTAATTGAATTCCTCTCTTCGGTTTTCGCCGAATCCTAAAAGTCTACTTCTCCTCCCTCTCGTTCGTATAGCGGCCTCGCCTCTATTCAAGAAGTCTGGTTTATCCCCCTGGTAAAATCAGCCTAGAACTATGTAGGAAGAAAAAAGTCTAGTTTACGTCCCTATCACTATAGGGCGTCTTCAACCTCCAGCCATACTGGACTGTTCATCTGACGCCATAGTTGTTTTTCCCCTTTCCAAATCCGGCCGATTCCCTTGCCCAAATCCAAAATTGGTTGAGGGATAATCTTTCCCTTTATCTCTTCTTTCCCTTCCCCCAAAAATCAACAGAAATCGCAAGGAAATCTCTCCCAATTTTCCTTTGCAAATCGGACTTCCTTTTTCCTAAACCTAGCATTCCTTTCCTGGTGAAATTCCACCGTGTTAGACTCGGTTTCTCCCTCCCAAGCCTATAAATAAGACTCCTGAGCTCTCCACTCTCGTTCCCCTCGATTTCCTGAGCTTGTCTCGTGCCCTAGCCGCCTCTCCCCGAGTTCGATCTCTCTCCACCGCCAGCTTCAACTTCGGCCACCTTCTCCCATCGTCTCGGCCATCCTCGGTCAGTGCCGTCTCCTCCCTCAGCATTGCAAGAGCTCAAGGAAGCTCGACAGCCATTTTCCCTCGCCGAAAGCCCCGGGATGTACCTCGTCATCATGAAGCCGAGCGTCGTTGTCTCTATTAGTCTCCGACCGAGCCTCGTCGTCGTTCCCGTTGTCGTCTTTGGTCATCGTCTTTACCGCAAGCTCCGCAAGGCCAAGCCAAATGCCATCTATCCCTCCTTTTCCTTAGAAGATCATCGGAAAACCGTTGTCGCCGTTGTTTCAAGCGTCACCTCCGTTTAGAGCTCGTCGTCGGCCTTCACTACTCGTCGTTCGTCGTCATTTTCACGTTGGTAAGTGTCGCCATGTTCCCTTCTCTATTTTGGTGCCCCTGGTCCTCGTCGCCATGCCGCCGTTCGCCGTCGCCGATGCCATCCTGACCTGCTGGCCATCGTGCCTGTGTGGCAGCCTTGTGGTCGCAGCGTCAGCGACTTGTCACCGCCATCTTAGCGCCGTGTCATCCCCTCTGTGCCACGCGTCTTCTGACGTGTATCCATCCTTAATCCCTCCAAATTCAATCTTGTCCGTTGGACCTTGGTCAACTAAATCTCAGCCATCCATCTTTATAGATTGGATTGGTTTAATCTCAGCCCTTAGACCTGATCTCATTCAATCTTAGCCATCCAATCCCTGTGAACCCGTGGCCCATCTTGGTGAACCTGGTCTACCATGGACCGATCAGGGATGACATCATAATCCCTTTTTTTCTTCAGAAAAATAAATCAATCTGACGCAATAAATCTTTTAGATGTTTTCTTTTTAGGTTTAATTCAATTAAAACTTCAAAAAATCATAACTAATTCATACGAACTCGGAATGAGGTCGTTCAAGTTCCATAATTCATATAAAATTAAGCTCCACCAATTTATAAACTTTAATTGTACTATTTATTTGGTTTTTATTAGTGTTTTTCCTCATTTTGCATTCTCAGTTTATTTTCCATAGTTTCGGAGGGTCGTTCGTTCGTTCGTCGGAGAAGTTCTAGAAGACGAATTGAAGACTAATTATTTCAAGGAAAGTCACATAGATCCTAAACAATCCATTTGATCATGTTGATCCCAGTTTTAAATTCTCTATTTATTTCAAATGTGCATTTATTTTTGAATGTCATTGGCTAAATTAGCATTGAATCCCACATTCCTTGGTACCTTGGGTTATAATTTGACTAGTTAAACTTTGTAATGGTTTAATAGGAGACACCATGGTGGTTTTTTTTTAACTTTTTAATTGTGGCAGACAACTATGTCCACAGGTGGTAGACAATTAAGTCCACATATGTTTCCCGTTGGGTAACTGGCCATTTTATGCCAAAGATTGGGACTTAGTGGGTGTCATTCATTTGGATGTGTTATGTGAAGGGTCTTGTCACAATTCCGTTCCGAGGTACCATGGAGGTATTGAGGTGCATGGCAACATGTTTGGATTGTGTCTTGTGGGTAAATTTGTACACCTCTGATCAGAGTAAAACTATTTGAATAGCCATACCCGTGGTTCTGGGTGGGCCTAGCAATGTTTTTTTTGTGATTAGTCCCACACTACTCATTAATGATGATAAATTGGTAATGATAACTTGTTAGCTCCTGTGTGGAGATTAGATCTGTGTAATTGAGTTTGGTTGTTTAGAGGTGGTTGGGCCTGTACAACATTGGGGTGCTGTTCAGTGATTATTAATATCGATGACTAATTATTCTAATGTTTTACAAATTCTCAAATATTTGCTAAATGCTGCCTTTGCAAAATCAAACCCTATTATAGCTATCCTTTGAATCCCTATGCACTTGCATATTTGTTGTGTGGCTTGTTGAGTATTCCATGTACTCACTCTTGCAATAACCAATTAACCTGAGTTGAAGAAGGATTTCGAAGGAGAAGACCATTTCGCTTAGATCCCAGTTGAGCTGCTTGTGGGAGTGGATTTGAAGCTTCGCTAGATCTTTTTCTTTTCCGCTGCAGTTTTCTTCGTGGTGAGGACTAAGTGTCTCTTTTGTAAGTATCTATCGCATTAGTTTATTTGATGAATCTATATATTAAATTGTCAATTTGTGTACCTCAGCTGATTCCTGGACGAGAATTGTATGCACAAATTATTTTGGAAATTACTAATGAATTTCCGAGTATGACAAGTTGGTATCAGAGCCATCTCGACTGTAGGTCAAGCCAAATGGTTAAGCCCTTAGGGACATGTCTTTGCTAAAATAAAAATCTATTTGCGAAAATATGTTTCCCTCCTTATCCCATTGCTTCTTGCAAAAGTTTTATTTATCCTCTCCTCCTCAGTTTTCAACTTATTCTAGATGGATCCCTATAAGGAGAAGTTGGATAAGATGTTGATTCGCTGTTACCTGCCTAAGAAGATCGAGAAGTTTAGTGAAAGTATGACAGTACAAGAATGTAAGACATTATTTGAGAAGGAAGCCGAGTAGCATGTGAACTATGGCTTCACAAGTGAGCTTTGTCGTATGGTGTATGATCTTGGATATGAGGTACCACCGAAGTACACTAAGGTATCCATCCATGTTGGAAATCAATCACACTGCAAGGCAACTGTTACTCTTGACTCGGACAAGGAAGATCTTCACCAGTTCTCTTTCAATGGCGAGGCTAATTGTTTTCTCTATGCTCGTGAAGAAGTCGCGTATGAAGCATTTTGTCATCTCCATCATCATTTCAAAGACCGTATGGAGAATACTATGTATCACTACCATCTGAAACATGGTGATGACTTTTGGATGAATGGTTTTGTGCATACTCAAGGTGAAGAGAATCAGATAATTGTGCATATGAGGACAATGTTGGATGCTCTTGATGACCTCTACACTGCTTGCAAGACTCAAGCCATGATTCAGAAGCATGCTCTACAAAAGAAGATTGTCAGGTTACAGAAGATGGTTGAACCGATGAGAGGCAAGTCTCAGCCTGGAGATAGTAACTCTGCCAACATTCTAGAATGCACTGGAGCTCGTTTTGTGCATTTTAGAAAGGACACCAATCGTAAGCTTGTTCTTCGTCACAAAAGGATCTTTGAGTTAGAAGATGAGTTAAGGAGGTTGAAAGGAGAACTTTCTTCAGAGGAAGATGAAGATGTGAAGCCAACTCGAGTTGTCAAGCATCTTTGCACTGGAGTTCTTCCTCCCAAGATTAGTCCCGGTGAAGATAAGTCAGTTAAGAAGCCTCCAAGACCAAAGGAAGATTGAAGAAGTCTCTAGAACTTATGGCAGAACCTAACCTTTACCCTCAAAAGTAGTAGTTTGTTGGTTAGTTAGATCGTTGTGTTAGCTCGTTTGCTTAAGTTTTATTTGTGATTGTGTGGGTTTTAGCGTATGGATTATATCAAGGGGTTGTGATATAACCATATTAGTTTAAGAGTTCAGTCCAATGTTAAAGAACAACTTATTTCACATCAATAAAAGTTAAAATTTAGTAAAGATGTCTGCTCCAGTCTGAGTTCCCCTGTCTCCTCTCTTTTCTCTTTTTGTCTCTCTTACCTTGCACCTAAGATAATGAGTTGAAGAAAAGGAAGTTTTATGCTCAACAGTGCTAGTGGTTCAAAACAACAAGTTAATAGTCAACATACTCCCAACCAAGTTCTTTCTGCCAAGGATCAAGGAATCATAATGGTGTTTCATCTACCAATCTCAAGAGCCCTGCCTTTTACTTTACGTTCTGTCCAAGAAAAAATACTTGGTCGCAACATATAAATCACCTTACCAGAGTTTAGAAATGGAATAAGTCAGCTCTGAAATCCAGTTCTGTGTCTTGATCAAGTGGTTACCATTTAGACTAACTTAAGATGAAAATAGAGTTAGTGGAATGCAGCTCTCAACTTACAGCAATACGGTGTGATTTTAATTACCTTGACGAGTCAGAATTAAACTCTTAAGTCAGAACCCAATCAGTCTAAGGAAATGGTCTACCATCCCTATTTGGAATCAAGTCGTAGTAAGCCAAAATAGTCCATTATAGAATTATGATAGAAATAATATTATTTTGAGATTCAGGCATTTACGAGACAAGTGTCCTAAGGAAGGTTAAAGGTCAGAAGCTCAATGGACACCATTGTTGAGTTAAGGAAAATTATTCACTGTTGGTCCCACACATAGTTTGAGGTTCAAAGTTTGATTTAAGACCAAGTCCTAAAGGAATGAGTAGGCCAAAGGTTTACCTTCGTGACATCAGGATGATTCATTATCACTGCGATATGGTTTGTAAGGAATGAGCAAATTTAGGTGTCTGAATGGATGATTCTTTTGACACTATACGTGGTTCAAGTTAATAGTGTCAACAAGATTAGGATCTTCAACAATGAGGAATCTAAAGAGGTGTTGTTTTAAAAGTACAATTCGCAACAAGAAGAGAATTAAGTCATAAAGGACACACAAAAATTCTAGCAGATCGCCTGACAGTCAGGGTGATGGTACTAACCATTGCAACATTTCCATTAGTTGTGACAAACAAGTACTGTTGAAAGTGATCAATGGAAGTATAGTGAACTAAGGCTCAAGTTTTGTCCCTATTTTGTTTGAGCAAGAAGAGAGCTAATTAAGAGGAACACATCCTATGCATGTTGGCATTGGCCCGTGTAAATTGTTTGAGTCAAGACGTTATGATATATTGCTAGTTCCAGTTAATAATGACTAGTTTCAGTAGTAAGATGTGGAGAAGTTATGTGGTAATTATGGAATGTAAAATAAGTTATGGACTAAGAAATGGCTTTGGCAAGTCTAACATGGTTAGTCGCAAGATAAGCGTATCGAGGAAGTGGTTTCTTAGTCAAGGATATATGAGATTTAGAGTTTCTTTCTAAGGAGTGTTAGTCCATTTAAAATTGTGGATTTAGTTGGATGGAACTATCGCTGTGTTGAATAGTTATGTAACCAAGCTAATGATACTATGGATACTATGATGTGGTTTTGGAATCTTATAATTGGACATTAACATTCATCAGAGGTCAGTATAATATCAATGTCAGATAGATGTTTATGGCCACTCAAGAATGATGAAGTGATGAATGAGAAAGGATACAGAAATTCATCATGGAAGTTCCTATTACAGTGGTTACATGGAAGTATTAAAACCAGTGTGTTACTCTAGTAATGTGGCTCAAGGTCAAGAATGGTTTGCTCGTTGACACGTCATTGCACAAGTCTTAGACGAATCACTACAAAGTTTCTATGATTTAGCAAAAGTGTTGTTGTACCAGTTACACGTACAATCAGGATACAAGAATGAGTGTGGATAATGTTACTAGGTTGATCTGAAGAAGGAAGATTGATCGCAAATGGTCCTTATCAATCAGGTTTATAATTTAAGAACCATTTGAAGTGGATCATCATTCACGAGATTGGTTTGTGAAACAATAAGGATCATGTCAAGCATGGGGTTTTCTATCTCAAAAAATATTGAAATGGTAAAAGTCGTAATAAAGGGGATATGATTATTAAGTAATTGATACCTATGATGGGGGCATTAATTTGATAGTCTGATTGACTGATGGTCAAACTGCACAGGAAATTCAGAAGCCTGAATGGTTAAAAGTCCTAATTATGGGAAACAACTTTCGAATGTTCGATATACCGACATAAAATGAAGGTTAGATCAAGCAAGATGATTTGGGTTGAAATATCAATTGGAGAACTATGAAGCCAGGAATGATAAAGTTTTAGTACTGGTTGAATTTAATTAAGGGATAGGCGATTATTGTCTTAGTGAATTAAGAGGAAATCATCTACCATAGAAGGTGGGATTGGAAGCAATGTTAGATATCATTTCTCCTCAGAGATGTGACAACATGGGAAATAATTCGACTCTAGTGTTAAGTAATATTTCTTTGGATTTGTTTGAATCAAGGATCTGCAAAGGATAAGTTAGAGCAGAGCTTATATCGGATGCCATAGTAACTAGAAATATCGATAACAAAATCCGATCAAGGTTGGAGTCAAGATAAATTCTTTTTGGAAGAAGCACAGAAAAAGAAAGTCAGACAAAGGTGTGTCAGATATCAGCCAGTTCTTGAGGAAGATGTATGAGTGAAGGTTTGCCCTACCGAAATTCTTACTAGCCGTTCCAAATATTGGGACGAGATTTTTGTAAGGGGGTGGAGTTGCTACACCCTAAAAATCGCTTAAATATAAATCGTTCTGAGAAAGGAATTTTTAGAAATTATTTAATAATTAAAAGAAAGTGTTTGAATAGAATCTATGAAAATTTGAACATCAAATTGAGCATCAAGAGTATCTATAATAAATTTATTAATTTGCAGGTAAAGTAAGCATGAGAAATAACATTTCCTAAATAAAACATGGGTGGATTTAATTTTTATTAAATTCTCCATGATTAATTATACTCTCTCAAATTTTCTCGGATTTCGAGAGCTCAATTATTAATTTTAATGATGCAAAGAACATTTCAGTAATTATTTAAAAAATAAATTAATCATTAAATGATATGGTTATATTTTTATTTAATAATTTGAGTGTTCAACTATTTTCAAGATTTTTTTTGGAATTATTTTGAGCATTGAAAGTATTTATGAAAATTCAAAGATCATTTAAGCGATTAATTTAAATGGAGAAGTAATTGAATTCCTCTCTTCAGGTTTTCGGCCGAATCTTGAAACACTATTATAGCCATCCTTTGAATCCCTGTGCACTTGCATATTTGTTGTGTGGCTTGTTCAGTATTCCATGTACTCACTCTTGCAGTAACCAATCAACCTGAGTTGAAGAAGGATTTTGAAGGAGAAGACCTTTTGGTTTAGATCCCAGTTGAGCAACCTGTGGGAGTGGAGTTGAAGCTTCGCTAGATTTTTTTCTTTTCCACTGCAGTTTTCTTTGTGGTGAGGACTAAGTGTTTCTTTTTAAGTATTTATCGCATTAGTTTATTTGATGAATCTATATATTAAATTATCGATTTGTGTACCTCGGCTGATTCCTAGACGAGGATTGTGTGCAAAAATTAGTTCGGAAATTACTAGTGAATTTTGGTGCGTGACATCTGCCCTCCCTTATATAGTCCAAGGAGGGCAGTTACAGGGGGCTTGGAGCGCAAGAAAGCTAGTCGTAAAGCAAAAAGCAAATACAGGCTAAAGCTAAAAAGCAAAAAGGAACAGCCTCGGGATCCTCTCGCCGTAGGCATTTTGTCCACAGTCTTGCCGGGTAACGTCATCCTCTGTTGGCTTGTCCTCCCTTGTCTTATCTGTGAGCTGTTAGTGATATGCCCTAGAGGCAACATGGAGATGTTGGATATCATGGTCAATGTTTATGTATTTATGAATAAAGTGTTATTCAGTTCCATGAAATAGACATCTTGTATTGATCAATAAGTACGTGACTTATTTATGAGACTCTATATGTATGAATCTATTTCTAAATGATCCCCGATCATATATCATATTATTGGAACTAATACGATTCTAAGATCGGCATGTTTATTGATTGATGATCATGTCTCATAGATCATGGGTATGGAGATACCAAATCAATAAACATGGACATATGTGTTAGAGAACACATTGTTGGATAGACCCACCATGAGACACTACAGAATTAATGTGTCATTAGTTGGTCTCGGTAGTGTTGGTACAAAGTCCTTAGACCCGAGATCACCATGGATTCCAACATGTGTAGTAGCCTACTTTGGGACTACCAAACGCTATTCCGTAATCGGGTAGTTATAAAGGTAGTTTTCGAGTTTGCTATGGAACATGGAGTGGGATGTGAGTGATCAAGAAGGAATTTGCCCCTCCTTTGGAGAGATATCTCTGGGCCCCTCGAGGTAATGGATTATGGAAATGCATGGCCATGCTAAGTTGATTGAGGAGTCAATCAACGGATGATAATCCAATATGGTTCGAGTGAATGGTTAAGCTATTGAAGGGATGGCACACATCTTGCCTATAGCTTAATTGGTATCGTGAGGCAAAGGGATTTGTGTACACATTACAGGTTCGAGCCGATATTATATTTTTGTATACTATGGTGTTAATATGTGCCGCTAGGCGTCGTGTGGATGTGTCGACCGAGTTGGACTCGAGCCGACGATCGCTAAGTTAGACTATAGCCGAAACCAAGTATACGTGAACCTACAGTGGTCGCACGCTTAAGGGAATAGAATAGATATTCGAGTTGGACTTGAATACGGCTTGATCGATAGGGATCCGATCGGATAGAGTCCTATGGTCTTACGACGTATGGGCGGCCAATTCTATGAGATTCGGATGAGATCCGATTCAAAATAGAGTCCCGATCGGCCACTAGTCCCGTCGGCCAACTCTATATAAAAGGGCGAGGGTGGAGAGCCGAGAGACATCAAGTACGTCAATTGAAGTCAATTGCGCCAAAATCAATCGATCACACGCGGCTTTAGAAGTCGGCGAGATCAATCTCCACGAAACCCTCCCCACCTTCGAGCCAAACCCTAGCCTTGCATTGCGTGCTAGCACACGGGTGTTCGGCGTTTTGTCCCCGGACGTGTGGATACCGGTAGAGGCGCTGCTACGTTGCGCGCTGTTGATCGGCTACGAATCGGGTGTGGTGGAATCAGCTACGGCCGAGTGCATCGGAGCGAGGCGCGAGAACGCGGCCGACGACTCGGTGAATCGGCTACACGGCGAATCGGCGATTGGTGAATCGGCTATCCCCAGGAATCGGCTGTCGGCTTGAGGGAATCGGCTACACTGTTCCGGATCGGATAGCCCTGATTGGCTATTTCCACTGCATACTCCAATCGGTAACGATCTATCAGCCCTTACTTGCAAGTGTTCCTAGTTTACGCGGTTAAAAGTTTTTGTTTTTTGGCTAGCGTAGCCTCCGCATAACCCTTCAGTGGTATCGAGCTAATCTTGCTTAGTTCGGGTTTTAGATTGGATCTGGAACAAGTTTTGTGCACGGGTTGATTAGATCAATCGGTTTTACGGGATCTGTTGAGGAGAGTAGATGGTTATTGCGTTCCTTGATATGTATCGGAACGACGTAATGTGATTACGTCGAAGCAATATCCATAGAACTCGGTTTGAGTCGGCTTCGAGATAGCATTCCTTGATAGTGTATCGGAATGGTATAATGTGATTATGCCGAAGCTATCTCATAGTCCGATCTTGTTAGCTGCCTCGCGCCTACGCAAACCATCTCCCTTGATAGTGTATCGGGACGGCATAATATGATTATGCCGACAAGGTTTCCGTAAGCGATTTCATAGATTGGATCTATGAATTTCATGCCCGGAAGCCCGCGAGGGGGCGGCTTCCCCCTTGACCCCCCGCCCGCTAACCGGCTAGCGGGACCGTCGTGTGCATACCCCTTATATGTCGTCTCGATGCCGTATCTCTGCGATAGGTAGAAAACGTTTCTACGCCTAACTTGTTTTACAGAGAATGCTTTGAGATGGTATGGCCCTATTGTATGTATGAGATGTATGAGATGCATGTGATGCATGTAATATTCTTTCATATGTGCAATCCCTGTAATATTCTTTCATACGTGCAATGCTTGTAATATTCTTTCACGACCTACGAGTCGATGTAATCTTCAATTAGAGCTTCTATAGTAGTAGCTTAGTTTGAAGATATCAAGCATTTGGCACTCGAAAGAACGGTGATGAAGATGGAGATACTTCTACACCGACATGGAGATGGAGATCACCATGTGAAGGGGGCCATACTATTTCATAATATGCTATTCTACCGCTTTCATATATGTGATAGCATCCCTCGCAAAATTAAGTGGTAATGATGCCCTTCCAATTGTTGCACCCGTCATTGTTATGCTCGTCAATGGTGGGTCCGCCAAAGCGAGTGCCATTCTCTATCATAACAAGAGGGGGTATATGTCGACATATACGACGCAGAGAATTTGGTTTACTTAACAAGGCTATTAAAACAGTTTTGGGCCTTGGGGCATAGGTTGGCGCCGGGCATAGAGATGCCACACCAACAACAAGAGTCACATAGAGATGTGATTAGCAAGGAGTTGCTTATCGATATTGTTAATCTTCTAGCAAAGTGATGCCAAAGCTCACTAGAAAATTAACTAACATGTGGATCTTGACCCAATACGTAACCTAGAGGGAACGTGTAAAATACGTAATGGGAGTCTAATGTTAAATTGTTTAACAATAGATAGCATAAACATTGTGCTAAACTTTGCTTTTTCTGTTGTAGAATAAATGGCGGCTAATACTACACCCAAGTGCTTTTAATTTGCAATCTATTCTCGAAAAGAAAAAATTAAACGAAACAAACTTTATGGATTGGTATCGCAACTTGAGAATTGTTCTCAAGCAAGAGCGTAAGCAGAGACGTTCTTGAAGTAGCTTATCCGGAGGATTTGCCTAATAATGCCACCGCAACGCACGGAGGGCTTACGAGAAGCACACTAATGATGTCGTAGATATAAGCTATCTCATGCTTGCTACAATGTCCCCCGAGCTTCGAAGCAATATGAGAGCAACGATGCTCACACTATTATTCAGGGGACTGCGTGGTATGTTTGAGAACCAAGCTCGGGCCGAGAGGTTCAACACCTCAAAGTTCTTGTTTGCGTGTAGGCTTGTTGAGGGGAATCCCGTCAGTCCGCATGTGATAAATATGATTGGCTATATCGAGAGTCTTGAGAAACTAGGTTTCCCCTTAGCCAAGAGTTGGCTACGATGTGATTCTCCGCCGCTCCCTCCGAGCTTCGAGCCATTCATATTAAATTATCACATGAACAATATGGATAAGACCTTGGCTGAATTGCATGGGATGCTAAAGACAGTGAGGAGAGTATCCAGAAAAACGGTCATCATGTGATGATGATGCGTAAGGCTAAGCGCAAACCACCGTCAAGAAACTTTGCACCAAGAGGAAGTTAACTCCGATGAGCTCGCGAGTGCCTCTAATGCAAAGAAGGGCAAAAAGGGGTCGGCGACATCGATGCCGTTTGCTTCTATTGCAAGGAGACAGCCACTAGAAAAGAAACTGCAAGAAGTACATGGAGGATCTCAAAAAGAAGCAAAGTACGACTTCGCTCTGTGTATTAATGTTATAGACATTAATCTTGCTACTTCACCTACCGACTCTTGGGTATTTGATACCGGATCGTAGCTCATATTTGCAAATCGTTGCAGGGAATGAGAAGAAGTAGAGGCTTAAGAAGGGGCGAGGTGAACTCGCGCGTCGGCAATGGAGCAAGCGTTGCTCTGTGCTTGTCGGCACAGCACCACTACATCTACCTTCGGATTAGTTTTGGAATTAAATAATTGTTATTGTGTTCCAACACTATGTCAAAACTTTATTTCCGCTTCATGTTTGCAAGCGGAAGGATATGATTTTAGATCAATGGACAATGGTTGTTCAATATATCTCGAGATATGTTCTATTTTCATGCTCCATTGGTGAATGGATTATACATTTTGAATCTTGAAGCGTCTCCCGTCTATAACATTAATACGTAAAGGCAACTATCTAATTATACAAACCCCACGTTTATGTGGCATTGTCGCTTAGGCCATATAAATCGAAACGCATGGAGAAGCTCCGTAAGGATGGACTGCTTCACTCTTTTGATTTTGAATCATTTGAGACATGTGAGTCTTGTTTACTTGGTAAGATGACAAAGGCACCTCTCACGGGACACAAGTGAGAGAGCAAGTGACTTGTTGGCACTCGTACATACCGATGTATGTGGACCAATGAGATCAACGGCCGAGGTGGTTATCGTACTTCATTACCTTTACCGATGACTTTAGTAGATATGGTTATATCTACTTAATGAGGCATAAGTCCGAATCCTTTGAAAAGTTCAAAGAATTCCAGAATGAAGTACAAAATCATTTAGGGAAAACAATCAAGTTTCTACGATCGATCGTGGAGGGAAATACTTGAGCCAAGAGTTTGGTAATCATCCGAAAGATTGTGGAATTGTTCCACAGCTGACTCCGCCAGAACTCCACAATGGAACGGAGTGTCCGAACGGAGAAATCGCACCTTGTTGGACATGGTGCGGTCGATGATGAGCCAAAGTGATCTTCCGTTATCCTTTCGGGGATATGCTCTTGAAAAACATTGCGCTCACACTAAATAGAGTTCCATCTAAGTCGGTTGAAAAGACACCATATGAGATATGGAAAGGGCAACCCCTAGTTTGTCTTTTCTCAAAATTTGGGGATGCGGCTTATGTAAAACGCTGATCGACAAGCTCACGAACAAATCGACAAGTGCTTCTTTGTGGGATATCCTAAGGAAACTAAGGGATATTACTTTTATAATCGGGAACAAGGCAAAGTGTTTGTCGCCCGACACGGTGTTTTCTTGGAGAAAGAGTTTCTTCAAGAAGGGTTAGTGTGAGCAGGGTGCATCTTGAAGAAGTTCAAGAAACACCGTAAAATATTTCAGCGACCACGTAACCACAACAGAGGAGCAAAGTGTTGCGCCACCGCTTGTAGATACACCAGCCCACTGAGGTCCGAAAGATCATGTCGTGCGCCCGACAGTACACAGTGCGGAACAACGTGATATATTGTTGTTGGACAACGATGAGCCTAAGACCTATGAGGAAGCGATGGTGGGACCCGATTCCAACACGTGGCTTGGAGCCATGAAATCCGAAATAGAATCCATGTACGACAATCAAGTTTGGAACTTGGTTGATCCACCCGATGGTGTCAAAACCATTGAGTGTAAATGGGTTTTTAGAAAAAAACCGATATGGATGGAAATGTTCACATCTATAAGGCGCGATTGGTGGCGTAAGTTTTAAACATATTCAAGGAGTTGATTATGATGAAACCTTCTCGCCCGTCGCAATGCTTAAATCTATTCGGATTATTCTAGCGATTGCTGCATATTTTGATTATGAGATATGGCAGATGGATGTCAAAACGGCTTTCCTCAATGGAAACCTAAGCGAGGATGTATACATGATAGAACCTCGTGGTTTTGTCGATCCACAATCGCGTGGAAAGATATGCAAGCTACGAAATCCATTTATGGATTGAAGCAAGCATCTCGGAGTTGGAATATTCGTTTTGATGAAGTAATCAAAGGGTTTGGTTTCATCAAAAACGAAGAGGAGGCCTGTGTTTACAAAAAGGTCGTGGGAGCGCAATTGTATTTCTAATCTTATATGTGGATGACATATTGTTGATTGGAAATGATATCCCTATGCTAGAATCGGTCAAGTCTTCATTGAAAAATAGTTTTTCCATGAAAGACTTAGGGAGGCAGCATACATATTAGCATTCGGATCTATAGAGATAGATCCAAGAGGCTAATTGGATTAAGCCAAAGTACATACATTGACAAGGTGTTGAAAAGGTTCAACATGCATGATTCCAAGAAAGGTTTCTTGCCCATGTCACATGGCATTAATCTTAGCAAGAATCGTGTCCTCGACACATGATGAGCGGAATAAGATGGGTATGGTTCCATATGCTTCGGCAATTGGATCCATCATGTATGCCATGCTTTGTACACGCCCGCATGTCTCGTACGCTTTGAGTGCTACGAGCAGATACCGCCGATCCAGGTGAATGTCACTCGGATCGCCGTAAAGAATATCCTTAACTACTTGAGAAGAACTAAGGATATGTTCCTAGTCTATGGAGGTGAAGAAGAGCTCGTTGTAAGTGGTTACACCGATGCTAGCTTCCAAACAGACAAGGATGATTATAGATTACAATCTGGGTTGGTGTTCTCGCTCGAACAGAGGCGCGATCACTGGAATAGTTCCAAGCAGGATACGTTGCTGATTCTACAACGGAGGCCGAGTACATTTGCGCCGGAAGCCGCAAAGGAGGCTGTTTGGATCAAGAAATTCGTTTCGAGCTTGGTGTGATGACTAGTGCGACGGTCCAATGTCTCTCTATTGTGATAATAGTGGAGCCATTGCACAAGCCAAGGAGCCGAGATCACATCGAAGTCCAAACACATACTTCGGCGATATCATCTCATCCGCGAGATAGTGGACAGAGGTGATGTCAAGATATGCAAAGTGCACACGGATCTCAACATAGCCGATCCGCCGACAAAACCTTTCCCTCACCGAAACATGAGGCGCACACAAGTGCAATGGGTATTAGATACTTACATGATTGACTCTAGTGCAAGTGGGAGATTGTTAGTGATATGCCCTAGAGGCAACATGGAGATGTTGGATATCATGGTCAATGTTTATGTATTTATGAATAAAGTGTTATTCGGTTCCATGAAATAGACATCTTGTATTGATCAATAAGTACGTGACTTATTTATGAGACTCTATATGTATGAATCTATTTCTAAATGATCCTCGATCATATATCATATTATTGGAACTAATATGATTCTAAGATCGGCAAGTTTATTGATTGATGATCATGTCTCATAGATCATGGGTATGGAGATACCAAATCAATAAACATGGACATATGTGTTAGAGAACACATTGTTGGATAGACCCACCATGAGACACTACAGAATTAATGTGCCATTAGTTGGTCTCGGGTAGTGTTGGTACAAAGTCCTTAGACCCGAGATCACCATGGATTCCAACATGTGTAGTAGCCTACTTTGGGACTACCAAACGCTATTCCATAACGGGTAGTTATAAAGGTAGTTTTCGGATTTGCTATGAAACATGGAGTGGGATGTGAGTGATCAAGATGGAATTTGCCCCTCCTTTGGAGAGATATCTCGGCCCTCGAGGTAATGGATTATGGAAATGCATGGCCATGCTAAGTTGATTGAGGAGTCAATCAAGACGGATAATCCAATACGGTTCGAGTGAATGGTTAAGCTATTGAAGGGATGGCACACATCTTGCCTATAGCTTAATTGGTATCGTGAGGTAAAGGGATTTGTGTACACATTACAGGTTCGAGCTGATATTATATTCTTGTATACTATGGTGTCAATATGTGCTGCTAGGCGCGGCGTTGATGTGTCGACCGAGTTGGACTCGAGCCGACGATCGGCTAAGTTAGACTATAGCCGAAACCAAGTATACCTGAACCTACGGGTCGCACGCTTAAGGGGATAGAATAGATATTTGAGTTGGACTTGAATATGGCTCGATCGCATAGGGATCCGATCGGATAGAGTCCTATGGTCTTACGACGTATGGGCGGCCAACTCTATGAGATTCGGATGAGATCCGATTCAAAATAGAGTCCCGATCGACCACTAGTCCCAGTCGGCCAACTCTATATAAAGGGGCGAGGGGTGGAGAGCTGAGAGACATCAAGTACGTCAATTGAAGTCAATTTCGCCAAAATCAATCTGATCATACGTGGCTTTAGAAGTCGGCGAGATCAATCTCCACAGAAACCCTCCCCACCTTCGAGCCAAACCCTAGCCTTGCATTGCATGCTAGCACACGAGTGTTCGGCATTCTGTCTCCGGACGTGTGGATACCGGTAGAGGCGCTGCTACGTTGCGCGCTGTTGATGGGCTACGAATCGGCTGTGGTGGAATCGGCTACGATCGAGCGCATCGGAGCGAGGCGTGAGAACGCGGTCAGACGACTCGACGAATTGGCTACATCGGTGAATTGGCTGATTGGTGAATCGGCTGTCCCCAGGAATCAGCTGTCGGCTTAAGGGAATCGGCTACACTGTTCCGGATCGGATAGCCCTGATTGGCTATTTGCGCTGCATACTCCAATCGGTAACGATCTATCGGCCCTTACTTGCAAGTGTTCCTGGTTTGCGTGGTTAAAAGTTTTTGTTTTTCGGCTAGCGTAGCCTCCGCGTAACCCTTCATGAGCCTTGCCAAGAAAGCCTCCTTGCCGAAGGTGAAAGCCTGCCCTTTTCGGGTCGAACCTGTGTGTAGAGATTAGACTAAGGGGCAGAGATTGGGCCGATCGTCCTCGCCCGAGGTCTGGCTTCCGACCCCAGCCCAAGGACTCCCAGTCCGACCTATCCGACCCCTTTCCATTAGCGTGGACTACCCCGGTGTCACACCCAAAAATTCCGATCCAGAATTTTCGAAGCTACATGTGTATTAAAAATCGTTGTCCAAGACCAGCTAGGATACACATATGACAATTGTTGATATTACAGATTCCATGTCTTAGAAACAATAAAAAAGATTACACAAATGCAGCGGAAAAGAAACGATTGGCCAAGTCTTGACGATCGCGAAGAAGCACCAACACACCACATGCATCCTTGACGTTGGACGAAGCCTACTCCTCATCAACGCCTTCCTCTGCCTCGATCTCTGACTCTGATGGGGGAGATAGAGCAAGACTGAGTACTAACCATTGTACTCAACAAGTCATACCACAAGAGAAAGTATGATGTAGGATAATTCACAAGGAAGGCTAGGGTTTGATTGCGTAAAACAACATTTCACAATAATAGTTGAAAGCAGTAAAACAGTAGTAGTAATTAAGCAGTATTAAAATAATTACTGTCCAATGTTACACTATGTTGCAATAGGCCCAACCAACCATCTATTCTAGTCAAGTACCATTAATCATGTTATTTACTAGAATGAGACTAAATCACGGCGAATCTGGTTGATCACCCATAACCACGGGCACGACTATTCGAATAGTTTTTACTCTGGCCAAAGGTGTACATCTGTACCCACAAGACACAGCCCCGCCATACGTTTTCCCGTGCCGGTGTACCACCATGGAACCCTAGAAAGGGATTGTGATAGGACCTTTCGCATAAACCCCTCTAACAAAAAGTACCACATCAAGGTTTCGCCCCCACTCCCATCAGGGCAATGGGTAGCCCCCCTGAGTGCCGCGGTGAATCTAGAAGCCGATCAACCGGTACACCCCAGCCGACCCAACTCCATCACACGCACCCCGGCCAGTGTACGTCCGCTAGAGGACAGCTATACTACAAATCCAACCATTACCCATGCTGGCTTGTGGTACGCACGATGTTTCTTCCAGGGTTTCTCGCGAACCGGTCCTTAACTGCCATGGGCGGGACTATCCAAAACCATCGCACCCACAGCCCACCATTGTCATGTTTTAATTGAATGTTAATATCACAGTGTCTCATACTTAACATCATCTGTATAAAGTCTGCTCTAAAGTGATTAAGTGAAATGATCCCCTTAATGAGCTAGTTGATCTAAGCAATGCTAAGCATGTACTAAACCAATATCGAATCATAATAAACCCAAGCTATCAATGGTACAAGGTAAACAAGTCATATGGCTGAGTACAATAAGTAAAATAAGCCCATAAAATGACATTCCAAAATATATGTGATATTTGAGGAAAATAAGACATTTAGAAAAAAGGCACAATGTGATCAATGTAAAGTATGACTTTCCTTGTTTCGAAGATTGGGAACTTTTGCTACTACTTCAAAGTAAACGGGGCCGCCAGAATCTACATGACAGACAAAGCACTTAACAAAACATGCTAAAAGTCTACTGAAACAACACAGAAAACTATTTTTAATGGATTCTTAGCATTTTTATGAATTTAATAAAATTTGAATGGGCTAAAATGGATCTTGGATTAAAAATATATGAATTTTAGAAGACTGTATGTGTTTATTACAAAAGAAAAAGCCTTAATAATTTCTTACGCAATTAGTCCCCGGGTGACTCAAGCGGGTAGGGCTGATGTCAGCAAGGCGCAGGATGCCGGTCCACATGCATCGGGTCCACGGGAGCGGGAATCGTCGGCGTGCCACGTGGACACACGTGGCGCCAACGCGGTGCCATGCGGCGCTGACGTGGCGGCTACACGAACGGTCGAGATCGAGCGGCCCCGATCTGCTGCTTGGCAGGTCGGACGGCTGGGGCTAGGTGGCGATGGCCGAAGCTTAACGCGGCCGGCCATGGCCGAGCGGCGGCCGACCGACTAGCCGGTGGCACGAAGCGACGATGCGGGACGCCGGCGCTAGCTCATGGGATGGCGGCGTAGGGTTGCGGGAGACGGCTACGTGCTCAAGATCGAGAGACGAAGAGAGAGGGGCTCACTGGAGATGAAAACGATGATGGAGACGAGCGGCCGCGGGATGGCATTGTGGTGATTTAGGGCACGGTTTTGCTTGGCGAACAAGGAAAAACGAAAAGGAGGAACTCGGCTCAATTTATAGGAGGTGTGAGAGACCGGATAAGACACGGATGGTTGTGGATTTCTCACCATTTGTTTCGGAATTGGATAGAGAGGACGGTAGGATTCGGGTTCGGTTCGACGAGCGCGTGCGGCGGTTTGGGCGGCACGAGATGTCGAGAGGGGAGGCGCGGCACGCGGGCGTGCATCCGGCGCGAGGAACGGCGAGTATGGCGCAGAACGGGCGGCCGAGATGCAGCGGCGGCACGGACATGGTGGCGACGCGGTCACGGGGAAGGGGATGGGACTAACAGGTGGGCCCCACCTGTCAGCGACTCGAGAGGAGGAGGGGGCAATGCAGACTTTGGCGCCGGCACGCGCAGCTCCTAGGCCACTGCCTACGGGTGGAGAGAGAGAGGGGCGCACGCAAAGATCTCCCCATCGCCAAGAAGATCGCCCCACCGCCAGAGAGAGAGGGACGCACGGTGGCGTCCCACATCCTTGGCATCGTCCCACCACCGAGAAGATCGCCGGGAGTCTTACCTTTTAGGAAAATGTAGAGATTCAGTCAGAGTCCCATGTAAAAAATTGTTCTTCCTTTTAATGCCATAAAACTTTAAGTTTGCAATATTGGAGAGTGAATTTAAAGTATTCACATCATATTTGACTGTCTTGCGTCGGGTCCTGACCCTAGCCCACAGCGGTAGGGAGCATGCCCTGGCTTGATCTGAGGGGTATCAGGCCGAACCCTTGCGTCTATTCCAATACGTTGCGAATAGGTACATGGAGAAACTAAGGGAGAAGCAACCGAGCCCTCGAGTAGCTCGGGCATACTCAATAGGCTTCCTTCCGGACAGGCGGACTCTTGCGCAGAACTCCAGCCGTCGGGGGTCAGGGCCGCGTAGCCCATGGCGGACCGTGAGCGTAGCGAAGAAGTTATTGAGCATGCACAGGCCGCCTAGGGGTCGGGAGGAGAACAAGCTACGAAAAATAAAGTGCTTTATTGAACGAGTAGGGTACAAGATACATAGCTGTTCAAGCGTAGAATCGGCGTATGTGCTCGATATTCCATGAATTTGGCACCTCCTGTCTATCCTCTCGAACTAGACGATAAGAACTCGGGTGCGTGACACGGAGACAATGAAGGGACCTTCCCAAGGAGCCGACAACCTGTGCATGCCCGCCAAGGATTGCACTCGGCGGAGCACAAGGTTGCTGACCTTGAAGGATCTTCCTTGGATGTTCCGGTCATGGTAGCGGCGGAGAGCTTGCTGATAACGGTCCGACTGGATCACCGCGGCCAGCCGAGCTTCCTCTAGGCTGTCAATGTCCTCGACGCACGTCTGCTCAGCTGTCCCTTCGTCATAGTGGCAAATTCTCGAGGAGTCATGGAGCATGTTGACTGGTAGGACAGCTTCCAACCCGTAAACTAGAAAGAATTGAGTCTGACCCGTGGCTTTGCTTGGCTGGTTGCAGAGTCCCCAAAGGACAGCCGGGAGCTCACGAAGCCACCGCCCCCCTGTACTTCTGGAGAGGATCAAAGATTCGGGCCTTCAGCCCCTGCAAAATCATGCCATTGGCATGTTCGCATTGTCCATTGGCCCGAGGATGTGCCACCGAGGCATACTTTACTTTGATGCACCTGTCTTCACAAAACTCCTAAAAATCATTCCCAGTGAACTGAGTGCCTAGGTCGGTGATGATTTCTCTCTAGATGTCGAAGTGATAGGAGATGCCCTCGATGAAGTCGGTTGCTTTTTTAGCAGTGCAAGTCTTCAGAGGCATTACCTCGATCCACTTCATGAACTTGTCGATAGCGACAAAGAGGCGGTCGAAGCCTTGCTGAGCCTTCGGGAAGGGGCTGACCATGTCGAGCCCCTAGCACACGAAGGGCCACGAAGGAGGGATCATCTGGAGAGCTTGAGTTGGGAAGTGATTCTGCTTGGAAAAGAACTGGCAGCCGACGTAGCACCGAACTAACTCCTTGGTGTCCTCATTGGCTACTGGCCAATAGAATCCCGACTGGAAGGCCTTGCCGACCAGCGTGCGAGCGCCCGCATGGTTACTGTAGATGCCCGAATGGATTTTGTCGAGGATCTGGACACCACGGTCCCGGAGGACACATAGCAAGAGTACTCGGGAAGAGGTCACGCACTTGTACATCTCGGTGCCAACCACCACGTACTGCTTGCAACATAGGACAACACGCTCGGCTGCAGCATTGTTGGATGGTAGCACCTTACTGGTGATGTAGTCGATCAGTTCCTGACGCCAGTCGTCCGGGGCGTTAGAGATGGTGAGCACCGAGTCGCCCGGAGGTGGAGGGGTCGGCGTAGACAACTCGGCCCCTTTGATTGATGGCTTGAGCACTTCTTGGACAGAGATTCCTCGCTGGACAGTTGCCCAGGAGGATCTCGGCTTGAACAACTGGTCGACGTCCGTGTTGGCGTCACGGAGAACGTGGTGGAATTCCATGCCGTGGAACTTGCCTTCCAGCTTTCGTACCTTGGAGCAGTATGCGGCCATCTTCTCACTCGTGCAAGACTAGTCCTTGTTGACTTTGCTTATTACCAGCTTTGAATCACCATACACCATAAGGCGCTCAGCACCGATGGATATAGCAATCCAAAGTCCATGGAGAAGAGCCTCGTACTCAACGGTGTTGTTTGATGCCTTGAAGAGCAGCTAAAGGGCGTACTTAATATGCTCGCCCTTCGGGGAGACCAGAAGCACGCCGGTGCTAGCTCCATCAATGTTGAGCGACCAGTCGAAGTACATAGTCCAGGTCTACCGAGTTTTGGGGGTCGATAGGATTTGGATCTCTATCTATTCAGCCATGAAGTCAGTGAGGGCCTGGGACTTGATGGCGTTGCGAGCTTTGTAGTCAATGGAGAACTCGCCCATTTCCACCGCCCACTTGACCATCCGACCGGTGGCTTCGTGATTCCGGACGATGTCCTCGAGGGGTACTCGGTCAGCAGCAGCACCACCTTGTGAGCTTGGAAATAATGCCTTAGCTTTCGGGTGGTGATGATGATGGCGTAGAGGAGTTTATGTACCTGGGGATATGGGGCCTTGGAGGATCCGACGATTTCAGAGATGTAGTAGATTGGCCTCTGCACCGGGTAGGCGTGGCCTTCCTCCAGGGGCTCGTCGACCAGCACAGTGCTTACGACCAAGGTGGTCGTGGGGATGTACAAAAGCAGTACCTTCACGGCGTTTGGTGCATCAAGAACAGGCGGCGAAGTAAGGAGACGCTTGAGGTTGGCGAAGGCGCGATCGGATTCTTCCGTCCACTAGAAGTCCGAGTCCTTCTTGACCAGCTTGAAGAACGGCGCACCATGCTCGCCGAGTCGGGAGATGAACCTTTCGAGGGATGTCATGCACCCGATGACCCTCTGGACATCCTTGACGCAGGTCAGCCTGCCCATCTTTAGGAGCACCAAGATCATCTCGGGGTTGGCCTCGATCCCTCGGTTGGAGACGATGAAACCGAGGAGCTTCCCGGAGGGTATGCCGAAGACACTTTTTGGGATTCAGCTTTCATCGGTACACGCGGAGACTCTCAAAGGTCTCAGTGATGTCTCTTAACAGGTCACCAGGGTCCCTTGTCTTGATCACTACGTCATCAACGTAGGCCTCTACGTTCCGACCGATCTAACTGGCAAGGCAGCGTTGAACGGCTCATTGGTATGTCGGCCCGACGTTTTTAGTCCGAAGGATATCGTAGTATTTCAAAAGGCCCTTAACGGCGTGATAAACAACGTCTTCTCCTGGTCGGCTACTTTGAGGCTGATCTGATGATAGCCCGAGTAGCAGTCTAAGAAACACAGGAGGGACCAGCCTGTGGTGGAGTAGACTACTTGGTCGATTTGGGGAAGGGAAAATGGACCTTTCGGGAAGTGCTTGTTCAAGTCGGTATAATCAACTCACATCCTCCATTTCCCATTCTTTTTCTTTTTCAAGAACCGGGTTGGCAAGCCACTCCGGATGGTACACCTCCTTGATGAAGCCAAAATCTAAAAGCCTAGCTAGCTCCTTCTTGATTTCGTCCTTACGCTCCTAGGTGAACCGGCGTAGCTTCTGCCTCACCGGCATGGCATCGAGAAAAACATGGAGTTTGTGCTCAATCATCTCCCTGGGAACTCCCGGCCAGTGGCGGATCTATGGGGTATGTCGGGTGGGCCCCGACAAACCTTGGGGTCCACGCGTACGGGGTATAATATATATATGTGTGTGTGTGTGTCAAAAAATTAAAAATGTGTTAAAAAGTAAAAATTAGAAATACGTAGATTAGCTGAGTTCTACCCAAAGGAGTTCTCAAATAATAATTTGCTCAAACTTAAATTGGAGCTGCATAATTATATTGATGACATCACATAGGGTGATTGTTTCAAAGGTTTAGAAAATATTGTTCATCTCTCAATTAAGCTTGTTAAAACAAAAAAGACACAAAGTGTATAATATGGTCTATGATCTTTCTCAAATTGGTATTGCTTCTACCTGTGGCAAGGACAAGTGTTGAAAGGGCATTTTCTGCAATGGTTTATTGAAAACAGAATTATGAAATAAGATGTGAGATAGTCTTTTGGATGATTATCTAGTCACTTTCATTGAGCGGGATATTTTCTTTCAAGTTTATGGAGATGATATAATTAAGACATTCATGTCCCTTCGAAAACGTCGAATAAATTAGTCAGAAAAATAGCATTGTAAGTCTATGGTACTTTTTATGCATATATTTTCAATTATCAGTATGGTGTTTGAACTATTTACTTAGTGGATCATTTTTATTTAATCTAAGAATTAAAGCTTTATCGTGTTAGTACATATATACCCTAAAATTAGTACATATCACATTGTAAATTTTATAATTATTATCAAAATCTTATGTTGAATTTTTTTTTGGCGGCATACCCTAAACTAAAATCCTAGATTCACCACTGCTCCCGGCATGTCGGCCGGTTTCCAAGTAAACATGTCAATGTTCGCATGCAGGAAGCCGACGAGCGTGCTTTCCTATTTTCCCCGAGGCCAGCACCTATCAGCACCATCTTGGAGGGGTCGGCGTCGGAGATGGAGATGACATTGTACTCGGTAGGGTCGGCGGTGAGTCCCTGAGTAGTTGGCTGTTGGTATTTCTTACAACCACAGATAAAATCCGCAAGCGCACGGAATACCGTTGTAGCACTTCACCCAGAGAGTATTCCAAGGGATATCGAATCCAAGGAACGGTAGGGACTATCTAAGAGAAAGGATCAACCAAGGACATCCAAGATTAGGTAGGCAATACTATAAAGAGGATTACTATGGTTGCGGCTCTTAGAAGCAGGTAAATTACTTCAGCTTTCCTCTTGCTTACTGCGGGTGCTGGCTTACACTCGGTCTGCCGAGTGACTCTGTCCTAATGCTCTACGTCATACCTCAACGTGGAGGGATACAAAGGATAGATAGGGTTGTCACCACCTGCTGCCTACCCATGGAGTACGAGGCAAACAAAGGTAAACTCTAGCCTAGACACCACATCTAAACTATCGAATACTACTCGAGCCTTACGCAAGAACACCCGTCTTAATCAGGGGTCTTAGTCCTAGAGCACCCAACTTGGGGCGGTGATCCCGCCAGAAAAATTAAAGTAAAGTACTCTATGTAAATGCTTAACAACAAAAGTAAACACGAACACTTACTTTATTGAAGAAAACATCCGTCGAGGTACAAGGCCAGAGGTCAGTGTCGAAACTCCTGGCACTCCTCCGAACTACCCCTCGGAGAAAACTCCGACATTTGGGGCACTCCTTTTGGAGCTTCCCCTCACTCTCTAACCTATTCACTAAGCCTTTGGAGTGAAGCTTTAATCTTGTTGGAGCGATCGCCGATTGGTTGGAGTTGTGTTTCTTCGCCATGAAAGCACACTTTTCACTTTATTTTGATATATTATTCACCTGCATACAAATAATCACCAACACTCATGGAAAGAGTTAGCAAATAACCCTACCACTACGTTGATGTGCATAGTTTGTTCGATTTATGCATGAGTTGACGGTCAGATTTTAGGTGATAGTGACCGTCAACAAACTCCCCCACACTTAGGCTTTGCTCGTCCTCGAGTAAAGGTCAAGATTACTAAGGTGGATGATACATAATTGGTATGATGCTAACATACAAGTTATTCCTAGACCTACTCATTACTGTGAATCTATATGTGTCTACCATGAAATTCTAAGTATTGAAGAATGAAACAGTCTAGATATGAGCTACTATGATTTCTTCTGCACTAAATAACTTGGGGTTTTGATAAGTTTTCAAAGATGAAAAGCATAACTTTATTCCTCCGATGAATCTCTCGAGTCACTCAAAAGTGTTTGGTTCCTCACCAAGGCAATGCTCGCCTTAATTTCTCCTACTTCTAATAAGGTTTATGTGGAGCTCAAGGTAGAGAAAATCATGCGACATACTTGCATCAAATATTTTGTAATCAAGATCAAGCTTGTGCATATTTATGTGGATAGGAATATGTGGGTGGAAGAATGGAAAAAGAAAAGTATTTGTTGTGGTGGCTCTTATGTTTGAATGATCCTCCTCCTACTTTATTTTAGAGAACGTGGCTATGATTCTCTTTTTTCTTTTTCTCTCTTTTTTCTTTTTTTCTCTTTTTCTCTCTTTTTTGTCTTTTTCATAGTCATTCTGCTTGAGAAGATTTTTCTTGTTTTTCATGAGCATCATGAACCTTTTGTTTTTATTTCTATAGCTCATGTCTCATTTGGCATGGGTAGGAGGATCACTAATTGATTGGAGTCTTTATTTTGTGGATGACTAAAGTGGATGCGAATTCCCGGAGTAGAAATCTGCATATATATGGATGTAGATAAAGTGGAAATATTTTTGGCTAAACCTCTGATGTAGAGGGAGAGCAAATTTTTATGTGGTGGATATGCACAAGACTTTGATCAATGAGAACATGAAAAGATTCTACCAAGGGTCTAAATATTTGATAAAACTCAAAATGATGACAAGTAGCATACATATAAGGTTTGATCATGTAATTCGATGTATGGCCTTGGTAGGAAGAGAACATCATCGAGGAGTTAAAGTTATGGTTTTTGAATTTTTGCAAAATAAATTCCCAAGTATTTTTATGCAGCATGATACAAAGTTGCTCATTACCAGACTATCTCTCATAGATCAATAGCTCGAATAACATGTTGTCCCTAACTAATTGATTTGACGTAGTATGAGTAAAGTCATGGAATAAAGTGTATGTAAGCCAACCAACATGTGTCATGTCTCCAAGGTTGATTTTTTCTTTTTAGACTCATGCTCATAGTGCTAGAAAAATTTATTAGCATGCGAGGTGCAAAAATAAGAATTGCAAACCTGCGCAACGGTAGAGTATGACGACAAGCGAGACCAAATTTGGTTTGAACCATATGAGGTCTTGTTGCGTTTACTTGCGTTACTCCCATGCAAAAATGTTCGACGTCATGGAGGTGGTCCGAGGGATTGCGCGTGTCGAACGAGGGACACCCCCACACTTATTTTTGTACCTACAGCTTTATTGAACACAACACAAGTGGAGACAAGAAATAATTCTACCGACGTGACAAACCGGAGAACTTTATTCAATTAAAATGAAACTTACCTGAAAACTTACTTCGAATCCACATGGGAACTTTGTGCGTGAAGGGTGCGTTACCCATGGGCCAAACAAAAGGAACAAGAGAAAAAGGAATTCTTACCTTCCTTATCTGTTTTATTATTTTTTATTATTATTTTATTTTATTATTATTTTATTGAAATTTTATTTTCACCAACTTTCTTATACTCAACCAAGGATAGATTAAAATTGACTCAACATAAACATTAGAGGGTTTTGCGCGCGCTCTATATGTTATGCATCTTTGTCATGTATCCAATGTCTTGGGTATCTCTAGTTGAATCAACTTAAAGCCCGAATGTTTACAACCAAGACCTAAACAAGCATTAACTCTAAGGTTAATTAAGCAAACTCGACACCATGTCTAGTTTGATTAAAGAAGACCTTTTAACCTAAGCACCATGCTTAATTTAAAGAGCCTATTAATGGACCGTCAAAATTCATCCAAACCAGAGCATGCAAGAATAGATAAAGGAAGCATATGATCTAGTTATATTCATGTGAAGATAAGTATGAGTATATGAATGGTGAATTTCGGGTACCTCCCGGCAGGGCTTTGTTTAATGTCAAAAGCAGCACATTTCAAACCCTTTTTCCAATTTTTTAGCAAGGCAAGATAGAACTAACATCATCTCTAAACCATTGTGGAATTATGCTTGAATGGAATTTGTTGAGATACATACCAAACTCCTCCACACTTGGATTTTTGTGTCACAGGACACCAAAAATCAAGTGTGTGGTGTCAAGCCTCCTTCAGAACTTGTTCCATCACCAAAAACACCAAGGTGCAAAAGCTGATGTAGCTTTATGTTCTCAGGCGTCACATGACCATTGTTATTTTTAATCTTAACCTAAAATGGTTAGTGAAAAAAACCCAAGGGCAAACTTATTGTTAGTGATATGCCCTAGAGGCAACACGGAGATGTTGGATATCATGATCAATGTTTATGTATTTATGAATAAAGTGTTATTCAGTTCCATGAAATAGACATCTTGTATTGATCAATAAGTACGTGACTTATTTATGAGACTCTATATGTATGAATCTATTTCTAAATGATCCCTGATCATATATCATATTAATGGAACTAATATGATTCTAAGATCGGCATGTTTATTGATTGACGACCATGTCTCATAGATCATGGGTATGGAGATACCAAATCAATAAACATGGACACATGTGATAGAGAACACATTGTTGGATAGACCCACCATGAGACACTACAGGAATTAATGTGCCATTAGTTGGTCTCAGGTAGTGTTAGTACAAAGTCCTTAGACCTGAGATCACCATGGATTCCAACATGTGTAGTAGCCTACTTTGGGACTACCAAATACTATTCCGTAACTGGGTAGTTATAAAGGTAGTTTTCGGGTTTGCTGTGAAACATGGAGTGGGATGTGAGTGATCAAGATGGAATTTGCCCCTACTTTGGGAGAGATATCTCTGGGCCCCTCGAGGTAATGGATTTTGGAAATGCATGACCATGCTAAGTTGATTGAGGAGTCAATCAACAAACAGATAATCCAATACGGTTCGAGTGAATGGTTAAGGTATTGAAGGGATGACACATACCTTGCCTATAGCTTAATTGGTATCATGAGGCAAAGGGATTTGTGTACACATTACAGGTTCAGAGCCGATATTATATTCTTGTATACTATGGTGTCAATATGTGCTGCTAGGCGCCGCTATTGACAGGTCAGCTGAGTTGGACTCGAGCCGACGATCGGCTAAGTTAGACTATAGCCGAAACCGAGTATACCTGAACCTACAGGGTCGCACGCTTAAGGGGATAAGAACAGGCATTCGAGTTGGACTCGGATACGGCTCGATCGGAAAGGGATCCGATCGGATGGAGTCCTATGGGCTTACGATGTATGGGCGACCAAGTCTATGAGACACGGATGAGATCCGATTCAAAATAGAGTCCTGATCGGCCACTAGTCCTAGTAGGCCAACTCTATATAAAGGGGTGAGGGGTGGAGAGATGTCGATCGATATATTGAAGTCAATTGCGCCGAAATCAATCTGATCACACGCGGCTTTAGAACTCGGCGAGATCAATCTCCACAAAAACCCTCCCCACCTTTGAGCCAAACCCTAGCCTTGCATCGCGTGCTAGCACACGGGTGTTCATTCTGTCCCCGGACGAGTGGATACCGGTAGAGGCGCTGCTACGTTGCGCGCTGTTGATCGGCTACGAATCGGCTGTGGTGGAATCGGCTACGGTCGAGCGCATCGGAGCGAGGCGCGAGAACGTGGTCAGACGACTCGGCGAATCAGCTACATCGGCGAATCGGCTGAGTGGTGAATCGGCTGTCCCCAGGAATCGGCTATCGGCTTGCGGGAATCGGCTGTCATCGGCCAACACAGTTCCAGATTGGATAGCCCTGATTGGCTGTTTTCGCTGCATATTCCAATCGGTAATGATCTATCGGCCCTTACTTGCAAGTGTTCCTGGTTTGCGCGGTAGAAAAGTTTTGTTTTCGGCTAGCGTAGCCTCCGCGTAACCCTTCACTTATCCCTAAAACATGTTCTTGCTTTTTACTTTTTAAGGGAAATGATAATCCGGGCTACCTCCCGGTAGTGCTTTGTTGATGGTCAAAAGCTCGACCATGGGGACTTCTTACCATGCAGCCACCATTGGTGATGTAGTTCCCAGCTTCACCATCAGTTGTTGATATATCATTGAAGTTGTAGCTGCAATGTTAGTGCCAAAGGTGCAACCACGAAATTTGCAATGTTTATGATAAACAAAAGCATCTACAACCAACCTTCTAAATGTTTCTTTAGTGAGGACATTAAGGTGGTTGTATGTGCTCATGGCATAAAATGTGACAGGTTCTAAAGATACCTTAAGAGAGCAAGGTTCCTCATGTTCAAGAAAGAAACTTTCATGCTCATCTTGTAGGTATGTATTCATTGATGGGTAGGTCCTGCACATTATGCACATGAGACACATGGCCTGCTACATAATTCTCTACTCTCTTTTTATCTTTGATTTCAATGTCAAATTCTTGGAGTAAGAGAACCCATCTAATTAGCCTAGGTTTAGTATCTTTCTTAGTGAGCATGTATTTTAAGGCAGCATGATCAGTGTAAATTATTACCTTGGCTCCTACTAAGTAAGATCTAAACTTATATATAGCAAAAACGACAGCAAGAAGCTCTTTTTCATTAGTAGCATAATTAAGTTGAGCTCCTGTTAAAGTTTTGCTAGCATAGGCTATGGCACTATGTTTCCTGTCCTTGGTTTGACCAAGGACTACTCCTATTATGTTTCCTGTCCTTGGTTTGACCAAGGACTACTCCTATTACAAAATCGCTAGCATCGCATATTATTTCAAATGGCAGCGACCAGTTGGGAGGTTGAATGATCGAAGCAGAGAGGAGTGCTTCTTTAAGGATATTAAAGGAGCACAAGCACTCATCGTCGAAGTCAAAGGGGACATCTTTGGCTAATAGGTTCGTGAGGGGTCTAGCAATTTGAGAGAAATCCTTGATGAACCTACGATAGAACCCCGCATGACCTAGGAAGCTAAGGATTCCCTTGACATTGATAGGAGGTGGAAGTGTTTTGATAACATCGGTTTTAGCTTTATCCACCTCTATCCCTCTTTCGGACACAAGGTGCCCAAGGACTGTGCCTTCACGGACCATGAAATGGCACTTCTCCCAATTAAGTACCAGGTCCTTCTCCCTACACCTTTGTAAGACCTTATCTAAGTTCTCGAGACAATGAGCAAAAGTTTTTCCATAGACGGAGAAATCGTCCATGAAAACTTCCATGATTTGCTCGATCATGTCTGAGGAGATAGACATCATACACCTTTGGAACGATGCGGGTGTGTTACACAACCCGAAAGACATCCTGCGATAGGCATACGTTCCATAGGGGCATGTGAAGGTGGTCTTACTTTGGTCGTCAGGATGGATGGGAATTTGATGATAGCCGGAACACCCATCAAGGAAACAAAAGAAAGAGTGATTCTCTAACTGTTCCAACATCTCATCGATGAAGGGAAGCGGAAAGTGATCTTTCTTTGTTGCCTTGTTAAGATTCCGATAATCTATTCACATTCTCCATCCATAGACAATGTGTTGCGGAATTAATTCATTCTGAGAATCGGCAACGACCATCATGCCTCCCTTCTTTGGCACTACATGAACTGGGCTAACCCACTCACTATAGGGAACGGGATAAATTATCCCGGCATTAAGGAGTTTCAAGACCTCTTTTTTCACCACCTCTCTCATCGCATTATTTAACCTCCTTTCAGGTTTCCTAGAAGGTGTCAGAGTTGGGTCTGTAGGGATGCGATGGGTACAGAGAGTGGGATTGATTCCCTTGAGGTCTTGGAGTGAGTAGCCTAGAACAGATCGATGCTTTTCTAAGATGGAGATGAGTTTGGAAGTTCCATCCTCGAAAAGCTTGTCTCTGATGATGACAGGCGATTCCGTATCTCCAAGTAGAAAAGCATATCGAAGGCCAGAAGGTAAAGGTTTGAGCTCTATCGGAGGTCGTGATGGTGGTTCTGACGTGGGCAGCTCAATTGTCTCTCCATAGTCGTCTGCTTCTTGAGTAAAGAAGTGAGCTTCTTTCTCAAGGACGGACTCTGGGGATTCAAAAGGAGAAACCTCCAAAACTTCCTCGATAGGCTCACACTCGGGAGAGGGTTCGGCTATGGAGTTCATAGCTCTAGAGGTAGGAATTGAAAATGAATTCCTCCCGAGTTTGATATTGAGGATTCCTAGTGTCGGTGCATCTAAGAAAAGCTTTTCAAGCGGATGCCCAATCAGAATGTCGAAGTCTAAAACTTCGAACACATGAAAGTCTAGGATTTCATCAAGATTTTTGTGACTCACGGTCATGTTGTACAAAATCCCATAACTTTATAAAATATCTCCATGAGGAGTTTTGAAAGTTTTATGGGTCGGGGTCAAAGGTTCATCACCAAGAAGTTGAACGCTAGGGAATCGGAAATGATATTTGCCCCGACGATGGGATTGTAGAGAGCCTTAACCAGAGTTCCCCTATGTTGCAATGAATGGTTGACGAAGGTGAACTAATCCGAATTGCTTCGGATGACAATTCACACTCTTTCAACCACTCATGGCTCATAATATACGTTAGCCCCTTCACGGTCTCTCTAAGGAATTTATCCTCGAGAGGCACAAGAGGAGAAACTGGAACTGGTGGTCTCTTTTTGCAAAAGAATTTCAAGGTATTTTCATAATCTTCGAAAAGATCGTCCTTAAAATTGAAGGGATACTCCAAAGACTGAATTGCTTCATCCTTTGGTGTTCCTGGTTCGGGTGAGGACTCTACAGTCAGATCTTGAGATATGCAAGTTAAAGCATTGGACTCAGCTGGAGAGTTATCTTCATCGCTTTCCTTGATCACCGGTAGTGATTCACGATAATCTTCGACGAAGGAGGTGTTCTCTAATATACGACTTAGGATTTCCCTTCCTTCCGTCGGAGTCTTATGTGAAAACGAACAATCGGATGCGGTATCAAGGTATTTCGCAGACTCTTTGCCAAGACATGACCAAAAATGGTGCAACAGCACATGGTCGGGAAGAGACAGGTCGGGCCAAGATTGGATAAGAGTTAAGAACCTGGCCCAGGCTGCACCTGTAGTTTCCTTCTAAGTCTGACAAAAGCTGAGAACTTCTACTCGTAGAGATGAGATACGGGTTAGCGGGAAGAAAGCGAGATAGAACTTGTTTCTGAGTTCTTCCTACTCATCGTTTACTTTTTTTACGGTAAGAGTGTACCATTGCTTCGCCCTTTCGGTAAGCGAAAAGGGAAACAACTTCCACTTCAAAGTTCTTTGTGTCATGCCTGGAATCATCAGGCATCATCACAGATGCTCGAACTCTCGGAGATGATAGTGTGGGTTTTCATGATCGTGCACATAGAAGGATTGCTCCCGAACCATGGCTATAAAGCCAAGGCAAAGTTCAAAGCCAGATAAAAGAATTGGCTCAGAAGATGATAGTGGCTCAAAGAACTTGCCCTTCGGAACGATTAAACTTTGGATAGATTGCTCCATAATCTAAAAAGGAAAATAAAAAGAAACAAGGATGACCTAGGCACTAGGATAAATCAGCAACCGTTCCCCGACAATGGCGCCAGAAATGCTTGTTGGTATTTCTTACGACCACAGATAAAATCTGCAAGCACACGGAATATCGTTGTAGCACTTCACCCAGGGAGTATTCCAAGGGATATCGAATCCAAGGAACGGTAAGGACTATCTAAGAGAAATGATCATCCAAGGACATCCAAGATTAGGTAGGCGATAGTATAGAGAGGATTACTATGATTGCGGCTCTAAAAAGCAGGTAAATTACTTCAGCTTTCCTCTTGCTTAATTCAGGCGCTGGCTTACACTCGGTCTGCCGAGTGACTCTGGCCTACAGCTCTACGCCGTACCCGAACGTGGAGGAAAACAAAAGGACGGACAGGGCTGTCACCACCTGCCGCCTACATCTCACCCATGGAGTACGAGGCAAACAAACGTAAACTCTAGCCTAGACACCACGTTTAAACTATCGAATACTACTCTAGCCTTGCGCAAGAACACCCGTCTTCATCAGGGGTCTTAGTACTAGAGCACCCAACTTAGGGCGGTGATCCAGCAAGCAAAATTAAAGTAAAGTACTCAATGTAAATTCTTAACAACCAAGGTAAACACGAACACTTACTTTATTGAAGAAAGCATCCATCGAGGTACAAGGCCGGAGGTCGGTGCCGGGACTCCCGGCACTCCTCCGAACAACCACTAGGAGAAAACTTCGACATTTGGGGCACTCCTTTCGGAGCTTCCCCTCACTCTCTAACCTATTCACTAAGCCTGTGGAGTCTAGCTTTAATCTTCTTGGAGGTGTCCTGAAATGAAGTGAGTGCCCTCCTTTTATAGCACCCTAATGGCGATTGTATGGTAGTTACCAACCGTGATACCTATCAAACCGACATCAGGGAGTGCTCTGGGAACGCCACGTGGAAGATGAGGCGGTTTGGCCACAATTTTGGTTCGACCGAACCATGGTTCAGCCGAACCATGATCTGGGCCAAACCCTAAAATTTTCTCCGATGGCTGACATGTGGGCCCCTAAGGCGGTTCCCGGGTGTTTGGTCCCACTTTAAGGCGGTTTCACCTGACTTGTGGGCACTCTGATCCGCGGGAAGCTAACGTGGCGATCGTCAATTGGGTGGAGTTGTGTTTCTTCGCCACGAAAGCACACTATTCACTTCATTTCGATATATTATTCACCTGCATACGAATATATCACCAACACTCGTGGAAAGAGTTAGCAAATAACCATGCCGGTACGTTGATGTGCATAGTTTGTTTGATTTATGCAGGAGTTGATGGTCAGATTTTAGGTGATAGTGACCATCAACAGAAATGCTTATTGGTATTTCTTACGTTCACAGATAAATCCGCAAGCGCACAGATATACCGTTGTAGCATTTCACCTAGGGTGTATTCCAAGGGTATCGTTATTTATTTTATCCCAAAGGAAGACTGTGGTCTTGAAGAAAATACTAAGGTGCCATGGATATTCATAAGCTATGGATGAGATACCTAAGTCCAGACAGGGGTAAGGTAATCATATGTTTTAGGTAGTGTGACACACACAGAAGAGTCCTAGATAAATAATACACTAGTGCTGAGTGGAGAGTAGTATTTAGAGTCAGATTCCTATAGTTCTTCTAGTCAGAGTACATAATTTAATTAATTATTCCAGTCATGCCTAAACCAAGTTAAATGCTCCCAGGACTACGGGGGTACCGCCGCCTAGTGGCCCGACCTGCCACCACGAAACGATCTCTTACCGTTCGCCCTACACCAAATCCAACCGTGGAGGAATACAAAGGACGAACAGGGCTGTCACCACCTGCTGCCTACCTCTCACCCGTGGGAAGTGGTCATAACCAATGTCTATGAAATAATCTAAGCACCATGCTTACATTACCATAAACACCTCTACGTCCCAGGGATAAGATAGAAGCAAACCTACATCCTAAATGCTCATTGGACTGTGTCCGTGGCAATAGAGTTACTCGTCTAAACACAACAAGACTATGAATTAAACTAATAATGGAACTCTTATCTACTAAAGCATAAGAAGTACCACACTCATATGGACTAGAAGATATAATCTTTATTAAGCTCAAAGTCATACAAAGGAAGAAGAGTACTAAAGACATACCCGAATTCCAAAGGTGACTCAGGAACCAAAAAGAACTATAAACTACTTCCTAATTCCACTAGCCTATATGACTAAGATAGAACTTGTAGGATCTTCTTCTTGTGGTGTGCCCTTGAAGTGAAGTGAGCTTCTCCTTAAATAGCCCTCCAATGATGGTTGTATGGCGGTTTCCAACCGCCATACCCACCTTACCGACCTTGGCACCCAATCACGAGGTGACTCGTCAAAGGTCGGTGGCGACGGACTCAAGGGTGGTTCGGCCGAACCAGGGTTTGGCCAAACCCCCAGCACTGCCATTCGCCACCGCCTTTCTTCCACCTCTGACATGTGGGCCCTTATGGTAGTTCCCAGTGGTTTGGTCCCATTCTAAGTCGGTTTCACCTGACTTGTGGGTCCTTCGATCCGCGGGAATCCGACGTGGCGATCACCGATAGGTTGGAGTTGTGTTTCCTCGCCACGTGAGCTCGACTTTGCTTCAATTATGTGGTAAATGTTCCTGCAAGTAACTAAAGTCCAAGGACATGTGGAACTTTATTAATTCTACTCCTAAATGCTGGTAGCGGACGCTAATTCCCTTTTATTTCTGAGGTCTGTGACGGTCGGAATCGTTACTTAACGACCGTCAACAAACTCCACGGCAACGGCGCTAGAAATGCTTGTTGGTATTTCTTACGTTCATAGATAAATCCGCAAGTGCATGGATATACCGTTGTAGCATTTTTGGCACCGTTGCCGGGAAGACAATGGTCTAGGAAGAAATAATAAGTGCTTGGATATCCATATAGTTATATTTGTCTTACCTTTGCTCTAGCAGGTTTATCTTGGTCTGTTTTCTCTTTTATGTGAAAACAGGGTAGTGGATGACCGGTTTCAACTTGCCGAATAATTATAATCCAAATCCAAAGGCCCTTGTGAGAGTTTGGAGCTACGTCAACCATCGGCGCTTTTCCCTTGTTGTCGGCCACTTGGGCGGCGAACTCGTCCAGGCGGACCGAGAGGTCGGTGCTCTCGCCCAGAGCGAGGCTGTCCTTTTCGCATGCATGAGAGGTGGCAACATTGCCTCGACAAAGAAAGCACCCGCGGGTCCCGGCACCTTGAGGTTCAAGTATGTGTAGTGGGGGACCACCATGAACCTAGCGAGGGCTAGGTGCCCAAGCACTGCATGATAAGCAGTGTCGAAGTCCACGTAGAACTTTACAAACTCAATGCGGTAGTTCTCCCGCATGCCAAACATCACGGGGATGGAGACCATGCCTGAAGGGTTACGTGGAAGCTACGATAGCTAATAACAAAAAATTTTCTACCGTGCAAACCAGGAACACTTGCAAGTAAGGGTCGATAGATTGTTACCGACTGGAGTATCAAGCGGAAATAGCCAATCAGGAGCTATCCGATCCGCAACAGTGCTGGCCGATCACAGCCGATTTGCTGACAGCCGATTCCCGCAAGCCGACAGCCGATTCCCGCAAGCCGACAGCCGATTCCTGGAAACAGCCGATTCACCGAGTCGTCCGATCGTGCTCGCGAGCCTCGCTCCGATGCACCCGACCGCAGCCGATTCATGTTCGATGAACAGCACCGCAACGTAGCAGCGCCTCCACCGGTATCCACACGTCCAGGAACAGAACGCCTAACATCCGTGTGCTAGCACAGGATGCAAGGCTAGGGTTTGGCTCGAAGGTGGGGAGGGTTTCCGTGGAGATTGATCTCGCCGACTTCTGTTGTGCCAAATCAGATTGATTCGGTTCAATGCAATCCAGTGACCTTCACTGGATCTCGACCGGTATCTGCTCATAGCACTCAAAGCGTACGAGACATCTGGCGTGTACAAAGCATGGCATACATGATGGATCCAATTGCAAAAGCATATGGAACCATACCCATCTTATTCCGCTCATCATGTGTCTGAGGACACTGATTCTTGCTAAGATTAATGCCATGTGACATGGGCCAGAAACCTTTCTTGGAATCATGCATGTTGAACCTTTTCAACACCTTGTCAATATATGTACTTTGGCTTAATCCAATTAGCCTCTTGGATCTATCTCTATAGATCCGAATGCCCAATATGTATCTTGCCTCCCTAAGTCCTTCATGGAAAAACTATTTTTCAATGAAGAATTGACAATTCTAGCATAGGGATATCATTTCCAATCGGTAATATGTCATCCACATATAATATTAGAAATAAAATTGCGCTCCCACTGACCTTTTTGTAAACACAGGCCTCCTCTTCATTTTTGATGAAACCAAACCCTTTGGTTACTTCATCAAAACGAATATTCCAACTCCGAGATGCTTGCTTCAATCCATAAATGGATTTAGTAGCTTGCATATCTTTCCGAGCGATTGTGGATCGACAAAACCCTCGAGGTTGTATCATGTATACATCCGGCTTAGATTTCCATTTAGGAAAGCCGTTTTGACATCCATCGCCATATCTCATAATCGAAATATGCAGCAATCGCTAGAATAATCCAAATAGACTTAAGTATTGCGATGGGAGAGAATGTTTCATCGGTTTAAAACCTTTTGCCACCAATCGCGCCTTATAGATGTGAACATTTCCATCCATGTCGGCCTTTTCTTAAAAACCCATTTGCACTCAATGGTTTTGACACCATCAGTGGATCAACCAAGTTCCAAACTTGATTATCATACATGGATTCTATTTCGGATTTCATGGCTCCAAGCCACATGTTGGAATCGGGTCCCACCATCGCTTCCTCATAGGTCTTAGGCTCATCGTTGTCTAACAACAATATATCATGTTGTTCCGCACTTGTGTACATCGGGCGCACGACGTGATCTTTTAGACCTCCGTGGGGCTGGTGTATCTACAACGGTGGCGCAACATATTGTTCCTCTGTTGTGGTTCCGTGGTAGCTGAAACATTTTCGGTGATTCTTGAACTTCTTCAAGATGCACCCCTGCTCCCACTAACCCTTCTTGAAAGAAACTCTTTCTCCAAGAAAACACCGTGTCGGGCGACAAACACTTTGCCTTGTTCCCGATTATAAAAGTAATATCCCTTAGTTTCCTTAGGATATTCCCACAAAGAAGCACTTGTCGATTTGGGTGTGAGCTTGTCGGACCTAAACGTTTTACATAAGCCTCACATCTCCAAATTTTGAGAAAAGACAAACTAGAGGGTCGCCCTGTCCATATCTCATATGGTGTCTTTTCAACCGACTTAGATGGAAGTCTTTTTAGTGTGAACACATGTTTCAAGAGCATATCCCCGAAGGATAACGGAAGATCACTTTGGCTCATCATGGACGGCACCATGTCCAACAAGGTGTGATTTCTCCGTTCGGACACCACATTCCATTGTGGAGTTCCTGGCGAAGTCAACGTGGAACAATTCCACAATCTTTCGGATGATTACCAAACTCTTGGCTCAAGTATTCCCTCCACGATCCGATTGTAGAAACTTGATTGTTTTTCTTAAATGATTATGTACTTCATCATCCGGAATTCTTTGAACTTTTCAAAGGATTCGGACTTATGCCTCATTAAGTAGATATAACCATATCTACTAAAGTCATCGTAAAGGTAATAAAGTCGATAACCACCTCGGCCGTTGAGCTCATTGGTCCACATACATCGGTATGTACGAGTGCCAACAAGTCACTTGCTCTCTCTGTGTCCCCGAAAGGTGCCTTTGTCATCTTACCAAGTAAACAAGATTCACATGTCTCAAATGATTCAGAATCAAAAGAGTGAAGCAATCCATCCTTATGGAGCTTCTCCATGCGTTTCGATTTATATGGCCTAAGCGACAATGCCGATAAACATGGGATTTATATCATTTGGGAGTTGCCTCTCTCGTATTAATGTTATAAATGGGAGATGCTTGAAGATTCAAAATGTATAATCCATCCATCAATGGTGTATGAAAATAGAATATATCTCGAGATAAACAGAACAACCATTGTCCATTGATCTAAAATCATATCCTTCCACTTGCAAACATGAAGCGGAAATAATGTTTTGACATAGAGTTGGAACACAATAACAATTATTCAATTCCTGAAGGTAGATGAAGTGGAACAGTGGCGACAAGCGTAGCAACGCTTGCTCCATTGCCGACGCGCAGGTTCACCTCGCCCCTTCTCAAGCCTCTACTTCTTCTCATTCCCCGCAACGATTTGCAAATATGAGCTACGATATGGTATCAAATACCCAAGAGTCGGTAGGTGAAGTAGCAAGATTAATGTCTATAACATTAATACCTGAAACAGAAGTCGCACTTTGCTTCTTTTTGAGATCCTCCATGTACTTCTTGTAGTTCCTTTTCCAGTGACCTGTCTCCTTGCAATAGAAGCAAACAACATCCGATGCTACGCGACCCCTTCTTGCCCTTCTTTGCGTTGGAGGCACTCGCGATCTCATCGGGAGTTAACTTCCTCTTGGTGCAAAGTTTCTTGACAGTAGTTTGCGGTTAGCTTCGCATCATCATCACATGATGATCGTTTTTCTGGATACTCTCCTCAGCCGTCTTTAACATCCCATGCAATTCGGCCAAGGTCTTATCCATCTTGTTCATGTGATAATTCAATATGAATGGCTCGAAGCTCGGAGGGAGCGACTAGAGAATCACATCAGTAGCCAACTCTTGGCTAAGGGGAAAACCTAGTTTTTCTAGACTCTCAATGTAGCCAATCATCTTTATCACATGCGGACTAACGGGATTCCCCTCAACAGGCCTGCACGCAAACAAGGACTTTGAGGTGTTGAACCTCTCGGCCCGAGCTTGGTTCTAAAACATGTCACGCAGTCCCTGAATAATAGTGTGAGCACCGCTGCTCTGATATTGCTTCTGAAGCTCAGAGGACATTGTAGCAAGCATGAGATAGCTTATATCTAGGACATCATTAGTGTGCTTCTCATAAGCCCTCGTGCAGAGGTAGCATTATTAGGCAACTCATCGGATAGGGTACTTCAAGAACGTACTCCTTGCGCTCTTGCTTGAGAACAATTCTCAAGTTGCAATACCAATCCATAAAGTTTGTTCCATTTAATTTTTCCTTTTCGAGAATAGATCGCAAATTAAAGGTACTGGGTGTGGTATTAGCTGCCATTATTCTACAACGAAAAAGCAAAGTTTAGCACAATGTTTATGCTATGTCTATTGTTAAACAATTTAACATAAGACTCCCATTACGTATTTTACACCTTCTCTCTAGGTTACATATTGGGTCAAGATCCACATGTTAATTAATTTCTAGTGAGCTTTGGCATCATGGCTAGAAGATTAATAACATCGGTAAGCAACTCCTTGCTAATCACACTCTATGTGACTCTTGTTGTTGGTGTGTCATCTCCATGCCCCGGCGCCAACCTATGCCCCAAGGCCCAAAACTGTTTTGATAGCCTTGTTAAGTAAACCAAATGCTCTGCAGTATATGTCCGACATATACCCCCTCGTGTTATGATAGAGAATGACACTCGCTTTGGCGACCCACCATTGACGAGCATAACGGTGACGGGTGCAACATTTGGAAGGGCATCATTACTACTTAATTTTGCGAGGGATGCTATCCTATCAAACAAACATATCACATATATGAAAGTAGGTAGAATAGCATATAATGAAATAGTATGGCCCACTTCACATGGAGATCTTCATCTCCATGCCGGTGTAGAGGATCTCCATCTTCATCACCGTTCTTCCAAGTGCCGAATGCTTGATTTCTTCAAACTAAGCGACTACTATAGAAGCTCTAATCGAAGATTACATCGACTCGTAGGTTGTGAAAGAATATTACAATTGCACGTAAGAAAGAATATAATAGGGATTGCACATATGAAAGAACATTACACGCATCACATGCATCTCATACATACAATAGGGCCATACCATCTCAAAGCATTCTCTGCAAAAACAAGTTAGGCGTAGAATGTTTTCTACCTATCACAGAGATACGGCATCGAGACGACCTATAAGGGGTACGCAGATGGTGGTCCCGCTATGAAATCCATAGATCCAACCTATGAAATCGCTTACGAAAACCATATCGGCATAATCACATTATGTCGTCCCAATACACTATCAAGGGAGATGGTTTGCGTTGGCGCGAGGCAACAAACAAGGTCGGACTACGAGACAGCTTCGTCATAATCACATTATACCGTTCTGATACACTATCAAGGAACGCTATCTCGAACCCAACAAAAACTGAGTTCTATGGATATTGCTTCGACGTAATCACATTACGCCGTTCCGATACACTATCAAGGAACGCAATTACCATCTACTCTCCTCAGTAGATCCCGTAAAACTGATTGATCTAATCAACCCGTGTGCAAAACTTGTTCCAGATCCAATCTAAAACCCGAACTAAGCAAGATTAGCTCTGATACCACTGAAGGGTTACGTGGAAACAAAAATTGTTCTACCGCGCAAACCAGGAAGACTTGCAAGTAAGGGTCGATAGATCGTTACAGATTGGAGTATGCAACGGAAATAACCAATCAGGAGCTATCTGATCCGGAACAGAGCTGGCCGATCATAGCCGATTTGCCGACAACCGATTCTCGCAAGCCGACAGCCGATTCCCGCAAGCCGATAGCCGATTCCTTGAAACAGCCGATTCATCGAGTCGTCTGATCGTGCTCGCGCACCTCGCTCCGATGCACCCGACCACAGCCGATTCGTGGCAGATGAACAGCACCGCAACGTAGCAGCGCCTCTACCGGTATCCACATGTCCGGGAACAGAACGCCTAACACCCGTGTGCTAGCACAAGATGCAAGGCTAGGGTTTGGCTTGAAGGTTGGGAGGGTTTCCGTGGAGATTGATCTCGCTGACTTCTGTTGCACCAAATTAGATTGATTCGGTTCAATGCAATTGCATACCCCAGCTCTCCACCCCTCACCCCTTTATATAGAGTTGCTGGTTGGGCCTAGAGGCCCATCGGGACTATTTTGAATCGGATCCTATCTGAATCTCATAGAGTTGGCCAGCTGGACTTCGTAAGCCCATAGGACACTATCCGATTGGATCCCTATCCAATCGAGCCATATCCGAGTCCAACTCGAATGCTTGTTCTATCCCCTTAAGCATGCGACCCTTTAGGTTCAGGTATACTCGGTTTCGGCCCGAGTCGAACTCAGCCGACCGTCGGCTCTAGTCCAACTCAGCCGATCGCCGGCTCGGGTCCAACTCAGCCGATCTGTCAACAATGGTGCCTAGCAGCACATATTGACACCATAGTATACAAGAATATAATATCGGCTCTGAACCTGTAATGTGTACACAAATCCCTTTGCCTCACGTACCAATTAAGCTATAGGCAAGATGTGTGCCATCCCTTCAATAGCTTAACTATTCACTCGAACCGTATTGGATTATCTGTTTGTTGATTGACTCCTCAATCAACCGGGCATGGCCATGCACTTCCATAATCTATTACCTCGAGGGGCCCAGAGATATCTCTCCAAAGGAGGGGCAAATTTCATCTTGATCATTCACATCCCACTACATGTTTCATAGCAAACCCGAATACTACTTTTATAACTACCCGATTACGAAATAGCGTTTGGTAGTCCCAAAGTAGGCTACTACACATGTTGGAATCCATGATGATCTCAGATCTAAGTACTTTGTACCAACACTACCCGAGACCAACTAATGGCACATTAATTCCTGTAGTTTCTCATGGTGGGTCTATCCAATAATGTGTTCTCTAACACATGTCCATGTATATTGATTTGGTATCTCCATACCATGATCTATGAGACGTGATCATCAATCAATAAACATGCCGATCTTAGAATCATATTTGTTCCAACAATATGACATATGACCAGGGATCATTTAGAAATAGATTCATACATAAAGAGTCTCATAAATAAGTCACATACTTATTGATCAATACAAGATGTCTATTTCATTGAACTGAATAACACTTTATTCATAAATACATAAACATAGACCATGATATCCAACATCTCCATGTTGCCTCTAGGGCATATCACTAACAATGCCAAGTGGCATGCTGGCCTTGCCAAGGACGATCCCATAGAAAGGCAAGTCAGTAGGCTCCAGGGTGTTGATGGAGAGATTGAGCCTATGCAGGGTTCCTCGAAAGAGAGCGTTGATGCCGCTCCCCCCATCGATGAGCACGCGCTTGAGGCACACCTTGAGGATCACTGGGTCCACCACCAGTGGGAAGCTTCCAGGCTTCGGGAGATCGGCCCACTGGTCAGCTCAGGAGAAGAAGATCGGGACCTCTGACCACCGAAAGCACTCGGGAGGATCCGTATAGATCATGTTCACCCAGCGAGCGAGGAGCTTCGGCTGACGGTGGCTCTCTGAGACAGCCTCCCCTCCATAGATCATGTTGATCGTATAGGTCGGCTCATGGAAGTCGTCGTCCTTCGGGTAGTCTTCCTTTTGGCTCTTGACGTCGTCATCCTTCCCCCTTCGTTTCCTCGCGGGTTAAGGATCGTTCCGTGCCTCTCGGACCATCTGGTCGCGGAGAGTGTAGCACTGTCGAATCGAGTGCTTGGCATTCGCGTGCAGGAAAAATGACTTGTCCAAAGCCTCCTGGAGAGAATCACCCCTGGCCTCGCCCCTCGGTGTTGTCTTAGCCTTGTCGATGGCTGCGACCTCGAGGCTCGTCTTCTGCTTCACATCGTTCTGCCGAGATGGCTCGGGCGGACAGCGGTCGGCCCTCCTCAGGGACCGGTGACTGGGCTTAGTTGGATCCTTGCCCCGGTGTTCCTTCAAAGGTCAGCGCTCGGGGACATGCATCTGCTCTCGCTCGGCGTCCTTGGCATCGGCGAAGCGCTCGGCAATGGTAATCATTACGGTGGATGAGGCTGGCTGGTTCATGACCAAAGGCTGGAACAGCTTGGAGGGCTTGCGAAGGCCCTCGGAGAATATGTGGATGATGTCATTGTCGGAGATACTCGCAACGGAATTGCGACACTCGGAGAAGCAGTGGATGTGGCTCCGAATCAACTCGTCGACCCCTTGCTGGACCTGTCGGAGGTCATAACGGGAGGCCAGGTGCTGCCAGGTTCCCTGGTAGTTGCGATGAAGGCATCACAGAGCTCGTCCGAAGTGTCGATGGAGTTCTCGGGGAGCCCGACAAGCCAGTTGATGGTGGTCGGTGCCAACATGAAGGGAAGGTAGTTTGCCATCATGTGAGTGTCGCCGTTAGCCGCTCGGACGGCCGTGCAGTATAGCCAGAGCCTCAAGGAGGGGTCGGTCTTGCCTTCATAAGGCTCGACGCCGGTTGGACGGAAACCCTTGGGCCACGTCACTCGGCATAGGTAGGTGGTGAAGGTTAGGAATCCACTATGCTGGGACGGGACCTTGGCGTCTACGACACCCTCAGGGGCATCGTGCTCCTGGTCGAAGTCCTCTCGGCGCTGTAGCTCTTGGCGTCTGCGGTTGATGCCATGGCGCGCGATGATGTTCTGAGCGTCAAGCCTCTACATGATGATCTCCCACGCGTCGCCAGTGTAGGTGCTCCCCTACTGCTCTTGGAGCGGGGCCTTCTTTTGGCGCCCGCCCAAGGCAACGAGGGTTGATCTAGCCTTCGCCGCTCGTTCCTAGGCGTTGCACGAATAAAGGGAGTGGTCGATGCTCTGTGGCTGCCGAGACCTCGGTTGACGAGCACCCCTGGAGGAGCGCTTGGACAGGCCCAGAGTGTTTAGCTGAGCCGAGGCCACTTAGGTCACGGCCATAGCCTTTCGTACCTCCGGGGAGTCAGGAAGGGCGATGAGCGCCCGCTCGATGGCTACCAAGTTAGCCGCAGGCATCTGGAACACCTGGTGCCCCTCGAACTCCATGGTGAAGTCAGGCTCCAGGTTCTGGGGTGGAACGTGGGTGTGCTGAGCTTCCTCGCGTCAGGCGACTCAGTCAGCGTTGCGACGGTAGCGGGCGTTTTGGTGGGCATCGGACTCATGAAAGCCCATGGCCTCGTCATCAGAGACCACATCCGCCATCATGACGAAGTTCGCTGGCCACCGGTTGCCAAGGGCAAACACCGATCGGCACAGCCTCTTGGTGGGTGCCGCAAGGCGAGGGAGAGCATGTCGGGCGGGCTTTGTGAAGCATCCAGCAGTGGGCGCGGCCGGTGAAGGTGCCTTCGATGCGGGGGAGCCGGGTGCATGGCGTGGCACCCCTTGGTGTGCTCAATCCGCGCCCACATGGAGTCCGCCTCTAGGACCACCGTGCGGGTAGTCGGAGGCTTGGATTGCCAGACCTTCATGGCTTGGTGGACCACTGGAGTTGAGGCTGTAGGGCACGGAGCCGGGCGCCTGCCACCGTCATCATGTGTCGCAGCGCAGCCGAGCGCTCTAGCTCACCAGAAGCCACCCGGGAGAGGGTGAGGTGGCTGAAGTCATCAGAACAAAAGACCAAGCCCCCAAAGACGAAAGTCATCCCTATGGGAGCAGAGAAGTTGGAGAAGAACAAAACAGCCATCAAAACCGCTCAAAATGGTGAAGACGGCCCCTACCTGCCGCGCCAACTGTTGATGGGGTGCCGAGCAATCGTCCAAGGGGTCAGGACATCTACCAAGGGGTCTGATGGTCGACTCGGGAAGAGATGAGCCAAGTCTTTTTAGACAGGTTCGGCCCTCCCATAGGATAATAAGCCTACTCCTATATCTGCATTAAGATGGTGTAAGATTAGGGTTTGAGTACAAACGTGGAAGAGTGTTCTTCGATTCCTCCTCTTTTTTCCTCGCCCCGCCCGAGTGATCTACCCTCCCTTCTATAGTCCAATGGGGGTGGTTACAGGGGGCTTGGGGTGCAAGAAAGCTAGTCATAAAGCAAAAAGCAACTATAGACTAAAGCTGAAAAGTGAAAAGGAACAGCCTCGGGATCCTCTCGCCGTAGGCGTTTTGTGCATAGTCTTGCCAGGTGACGTCATCCTCTGTCGGCTTGTCCCTCCTTGTCTTATCTGCGAGCCTTGCCAAGGAAGCCTCCTTCCCAAAGTGGAAAGTCTGACCTTTTTGGGTTGGAGCTATGCGTAGAGGTCGGACTAAGGGGCAGAGGTCGAGCTAAGGGGCAATGGTCGGGACGGCCGTCCTCGCCTAAGGTCTAGCTTCTGACCCCAGCACGAGGACTCCCGATCCGACTTATCCGACCCCTTTCCCTTAGCATGGGCTACCCCGGGGGGCATCCCCCACAGTCGTGATTTGATGATGTGATACAACTGTTGCTCACATTATATGTCCACAGGAAGACATGAAGTCAAGCTTAAAAAATTCTGGAATCCAATTCATCAAGCTCTAATAGCACTGAATTCAAACGGCCGCCAAATATGCATATGTGTTGTGAGTTAGGTCCATGAGTACTTGATGGAAAGCTCTCAGAGTCCTATTTCCAACGGATCCAACATCATCTCTAAATTCCATTCCGATCAGCCGTAATCACAAAAACAAGTTGTTGCATTTCCTATAATAGGCCTGTCGAAACTTGGTTTCGGCAATATATTTTATGGGGTCGCAGTCGAGATCGCCAAGCACAATGGGTTAGGAGAAAAAGAAGATTTAGACAGGTTCAGGCCCTCTCGAGAGGTAATACCCTACTCCTGTTTCGGTGGATTCGATCCGCCGAGTGTCTTTATTGATCTCGTGATCTAAAGCTCTTGCTTATGAAGTCGTATCTAGAATCTAATCTCTGATCAAGTCTAGGATATCCCTCAAGGGACGCCCCTTACCCCCCCTTATATAGTCTTGGGAGGAAGGGTTTACAAGTCGGAAACCCTATCTTATTCTAAGTTGGTTTTCTCAATCTTACCAAACCGTGACTATAGGCCGATTGCCTTATCTCTATCGGCAACCGTAACACCTAAGTCAAGTTCGGCTTACAGATATAGAAGGCGCAATCTATCCCTACCTCCAGTCGGATAAGCTTGCCATGTGGATACCCGATTGCCACAATCTCCACAGTAGCCCCCGAGTCCTTTTCAGTCGACGAGACAACTCAGCTTCAGACCAAAACAGCACTCAACCAAAAAAAAAATCTCTTTGACCGAGTGCCTTTGGTGCCGAGTGATTCCATCATCTCTGCCTGAATCTTCCCGAATGGCTCCAAAGACTGTGAAGGGCTGGAAAAACTATACATAAAAATTTCTCAAAAATAAATATTTAGGTGCATCTCCTGATGCACCTAATTATAGGTGTGGCCCCCGACTATGTGGTTAGTCAAAAATAGACTAAGCATGTAGTCAAGAACTATAAAAAATTATTCTCATGTAGATGCCTAGCTCATGCTAAAGCAATCATGGAAATCTCATTACTCAGCAAGTTCATACTCAACCGAGTGAATTTGCCCGAGTCATCTCGAACAAATAATTCAATCATCCCTCATGGGTAAAAAGCACTCAGTAAACTCTTGCTCAACCGAGTGGATTCGCCCGAGTAATCCCGGAATAATAACTCAATCAACCCTAGCGGGTAAAAAGCACTCGGTAAGCTCATGCTTATCCGAGTAGATCTGCCCAAGTCATCCCGGAACAAATATTTTAATCATCCCTCATGGGAAAACAAGTTCTTTCAATCATATGAAAAATATGACCAAGTTATTAAATAGCTTTTGCCATAATACTGGTCTCAATCTTATAAAGATCTTCACCAAGGTGGAAAACAAACAAGATCGGTAAGATTACCCGACCAAATGCCAAAAAACCAAACATCCCTTGTTCATCAAGGTGGCTATAAAAACTCAGCTGTTGGTCACCTCCCAAATTGCATCGTGTCAGCTTCTCATGAAGTCAGACAAACCGCGGTATGGAAGGATCTTTAAAGGTATTGGGCACTCGGACACGCGCATATTGCCAGGGCAAATCTGCTTAAGCTCATCCGCTTAAGTCCCTAAGGACACGTATCAGACCACACCTTAGTTGGGCCGTAGATTTTCTTATGGGCTCGGCCCACTCACCAGAAAACCTAGCACAACCCTCAAATCTTTCTTTATAAAGACACGAGGTCGTCCCCGCCTCTTCATCTTCCAAAAATTCCCCTTCTCGCAATACTGTTCATCAGTTCATTGCGGAGAACCCTAGGCTTGCGCACTTCTCAGTCCATCCGCCAAGAAGCTCGCTTGCCGCGACAACTAGCTTCTGCAGCCAAAACTCCCACATCCATCGCCCAAGATCTAACCTTTCTCAGCCAGATCCACTCCCCAACAACCTCGATCTCATGGCGGAGGAGAAGAATATTCCGTTCGACCAATGGGCCACCTCGGATGTGAGGGAATACACCCTCAAGGAGATGGTAAAGCACGGCGTGCTTCCGCCGAAGGAACTTGTGGGATGGCGTCCGGCGGCGGGGGAGGACTTCCCGACCCCAAACACCGGTGAGCTCGTCGTCTTTACTTCCTTTTTCTATTGCGGGTTCAGTCTTCCCACCTCCGAATTCTTTCGGGGGCTCTTGGACTACTATGGTCTTCACATCTACCATCTGAACCCCAACTCGATGCTTCACATAGCACTCTTCATTCATGTGTGTGAAGCCTTCCTTGGCATTCTTCCTCATTTCAATCTATTCCGTCGCATGTTCTACCTGAAACCCCATCCGAACAAGGACCAACCTTGCGTCGTTGGTGGGCAGCTTCAGCTTCGCGGATCTCTCCGCAAAGACTATTTTCTCTCCCTTTGAAATCTTCCAACAAAGGCGGCACGCGGGCTGGTTCTACATCAATAATCTCGAACCCAGTCTGCCCGCCTTTGTCGGTCTTCCTCCTGTCCCCAAACCATCTTGGAGCACCGTGCCGGTAGCCCAAGATTGGGATGAAGCCAACGACCTGCTCGCGAAGATCCTGGCGATGAAGAAGAGGAATCTTCACGGGGAACAAATCACTCGGCACTTCATCAGATGCCGACTGGCGCCGATCAAGGAGCGGTCGAAGCCGGCCTTCGAGTACGAAGGCGGAACGGACCCCAATCGGGAGGACCCGGATCCACTCACATACGAGATCCTGAAGATCCGGATGTACAAGCTCTTTTCATCCGGAATCGCAGTCGAGCGGGCCCTCATTCTACCAGTCCTTCCATTCAGCATCCATCGACCTCCTCCTCCGGTAAGCCGATTGGTTGCTTTATATTATCTTTTAATCTTGACGTCTTGTCGTTTAATGTTGCACTTTCCCTTTTCTGCAGGAAAACGCCACTATCACCTCCAAGCCATATAAGGTGGCTCACGATGACGCGCCACGTCGTCCCGCCAAGAAGCCGACTGGCGGGATCAAAATCCAAACTGATCCAGTCGGGAAGCGGGCTGCGCCGAGTGAGGACTCGAACAAGCGCGCAAGTAAAAGGAGGCTGATCATCGAGGACTCGGATGACGACGTCCCGGCTCCTCCGGTCGAGACCCCGCCTCTAAGGCGATCACCGCAGACGGCGCCGAAGATCTGCCGATCCTCCAGGTATGCTCTGAAACCAAAGCCCTGAGCTCTTTCGCAGAAAGCTTTTCTTTATCTTCGTTGTGTTCACTTGTGCAGGAGGCCCCAGGACATAGATCCTGCCGGAGGGGGTGAAGGGCCGACCCCGGCCGCTGCTCCCGAAGTGCCAAGGCCGTCAGAGCCAAAACCCCGGAGCCCGCAACCGAGTGCGAGCTTTCGGAGAAGCGTCCTTCTCCTCGAAGGAGAGCGCCTAGGGAGGAGCCCCCGACTACCGGCGGGATATCCCGACCGGAAACCGCTGGCCGAGGAACCCACGGCTGCGGCCCGAGCGCCCCGGCCGAGGGTCACTCGGCACGAGCCCGAAGAAGAAGAAGGGCCCGCTGCCCCACCTAGGCGTGCAGCCACCAAACCGGTGAGACTTGCTTCGTAACTTTCCTTTGTTCTTTCAATTTTAAATCCTTCATGTCTTCATTGGTCTTTCTCGTTTGCCGCCACGGTAGAAGAGATCCCCGGCTACGATCCGCGAGACTGGGTTCCTCCGATCGAATCGAGTGGCGGGACTCGGAAGGCGAGAGAGGGCATCATCCTCGACCGGCAAGCTGAAAAAGATGAAAGGGATGCCCTCGTCGAGAGCCTGAATGAGGCGACCCGACGCTCAACGTAGGCCTTCGTCTTTCTTTTCGATTATATCTTCGTTATTCTTCGCCGATCATTCTTCGCTTTCGCATGCGAAAGAATATTGCCGCTCAATGGCAAAATCCGAGGTGCTGGAAAAGCGGTGCCTCACTTAAACTCCTTGGAGGACGTTCGGCGACGCTGAAGGTCACTCGGGAGGAGGCCGCTTCGAGGGAGGCCGCTTTAAGGAGGGAGATCTCGAGCTTCGGGAAGCGAACCTCGACCTCCGCGGATCAATCGGAAGTAAGCCCGCCTCTCCCAGCTTTATTATGATTCTTTTGTTGATCTTGTCAATTGATAATCCTCTTTCGTTGTAGAAAATTCTTCGGAGGTCCACTCGCTTCAAGTCCAACCGGAAGCGGTCGCCTCGACAAGGCCGAGATGGAGGCCGAATTTGAAGGTAACCTTCTCTCGAAGTTGAATTTCGTGTCCGCTTCATTCCCGAGTGCCTTGAATGATCCGGAACTCCTTGCAGCTTATAAGATGAAGACCCGAGCCCAATACGACGTCTTACTTGGGCGGATCAAGTCTAGCGACGAGATTCGGGAGAGGTCGCCAACGCCGCCACGCCGATCTTGACATCCTTGTTCGATCAAGGAGTTGGGGCCAGCTCGCGAGCCGATCGAGATCTTCGACAAGCTTCGCGCTCCCGAACGATATCGAAGAACATCACCGAAGCAGCCAACATGGGGGCTGGTCTGGCTCTTGCACAGACCAAGTCCCTCTACCCCCGAGTGGATATTCATTCAATCGGGGAGGGCTTCGCTGAGGGGACAACAGACGAGCAGGCCTTAGATATGCTCAGCGAGGCGCAAGAGGCGGCGAAGAAGATCTCTTTAGATGTAGTAAACAATTTTAAACTCTGAACTGTATTTTGACTTTGCTTTATGAATGTCATGTAATCGTAACACTCTTGACATGAAATCTTTGTGACTATTTTTAGTTTATTTATGTCAATGCCTTGATTCGAGCCTTTGCGTGAAATTTCTTAAGTATTTTCGTCTCGTCGTCATCAAGCCTAGGCTCGATTAGGTCATCGGAAAACTCTCGTCCTTAGACACCGAGCTCGAGTCGAAGGACATTAAACAATGATAAACCAAATTATGCACAAAAATTTGCCGAAGAAAATTCGAGCTTTATTGATATGTGTATCAGCCCCCGACTGCTAGCTCAAGAAGTCATCTTGCTTGAGGTTGGCAGTCAAGGAAAACATGAGGCCTTAGCCAAATTAGGCGTAAAACCGTCGAAGATGCTCGATGTTCCAGGAGTTCTCCACCATAGACCCGTCTTCGCGCTTTAGCCGGTAGGCACCGGGCCGAGTCACTTCGGCGATTATATAGGGTCCTTCCCATAAGGGGGATAACTTGTGTCGGTCTTTGGTGGTCCGGATCTTGCGTAGGACCAGTCGCCAACAATGAAAGCTCGTGCTCGCACGTTGCGACCGTGGTATCTTCCGAGCCCTTGAAGGTATTTGGCCGACCGGATGAGGGCCCTCGCGGGCCTCTTCCAATCGGGTGAGGTCATCCACTCGGTCGATGTCGTAGCGTTCATCGTTGAAGCTGCGGACCGGAGGGACTCATACTCCATCTCGTTTGGCAACATGGCTTCTGCGCCATAGACCAAAAAGAAAGGAGTTTGGCCGGTGGCCCGACTGGGTGTGGTTCGCAGCGACCATAGAACCGAGGGAAGTTCTTGGACCCACTTGCCAGCGTAAGGGCTTAGCCGGTCGAAGACGCGAGCCTTGATGCCTTGAAGGACCATGCCGTTTGCTCGCTCGACTTGCCCATTGCTTTTAGGGTGGGCTACCGATGCATAGGCGATCTTGATTCCGAAGTCTTCGCAGAATTCCTTGAAGATGCCTCCCGTGAATTGAGTCCCATTATCGTTATGATTCTGTTTGGGACGCCGAAGCGGTGCACGATGTTGAGGAAAAATCCCGTGCTTTGTCAGCGGTGATTGTGGCGACTGGTTTGGCCTCAATCCACTTGGAGAACTTGTCGATTGCGACGAAGAGGTGTGTGAAACCTCCTGGAGCTTTCTTGAAAGGACCAACCATGTCCAGCCCCATACCGCGAACGGCCAGAAAGCGGAATTGTTTGGAGCTCTGGCCGGGACATGGGTTTGTCGGGCAAAACTGGCAGCCTTCGCAGGTTCTTATGACTTTTTCCGCGTCGGAGACCGCGGTAAGCCGAAGAATCCTTGCCCGTAAGCTTTGCCGACTAGAGTGCGTGCCACCGCGTGGCTTCCGCATATGCCCGAGTGGATATCTTGGAGCAATTGTTTCCCTTCTTCGGGTGTGATGCACCTCATTAGAATTCCAGAGGGGCTTCTCTTGTATAGATCGGAGTCGACCATGACGTATGCTTGGCAACGACGCCGGATGCGTTCGCTTCATCCGGTCATCCGCAGCTCTTGCCGAGTTAAGAATTTGATGAGCGGCGTCCTCCGCCGGTATCGATCATGGTGACTTCGTTCGTGGTTTGCTCGTTGGGAGCTGTCTTTGCCGAGACGGTTGGCTCGTAGAGATGTTCGACAAAGACATCTGTTGGAGCGGCTTCGCGCTTAGATCCGAACTGCGCTAGCTCATCGGCAGCTTCGTTGTTGTGTCTCAGGACATGTGAGAGTTCTAGCCCATCAAACTTGTCCTCAAGCTTGCGGACCTCTTGTCGGTAGGCCTCCATAGTGTCGTTTAAGCAGGACCAGTCTTTCATCACTTGATTGACGACCAGTGGGAGTCGCCCTTCACAATAAGCCGTCGAATCCCGAGTGAGTCGCGAGGCGCTCCATGTAGAAGAGCCGTATTCGGCGACGTTGTGTGAGGCGGAGAAGTGGAGGTGAAGGGCATATCTTAGCCTTTCCCCAGTCGGGGAGATCAGCACAACTCCTGCTCCCAGGCCGGTGATCCTCTTGGATCCGTCGAAGTGCATGGTCCGTGTTGGAGGTCTTCCCGAGGCACGTGTTCTTGCTGTTCGTCCACTTGGCCAGAAGTCCGCTAAGGCTTGTGACTTAATGGACGTCCCGGGCTTGAAGGTTAAATCCAGCGGCATCACTTCAGGCCCACTTGGCGATGCGCCCGCTGCCTCGCGGTTGTGGACGACGTCGCCGAGTGGAAAAGAGGTGATGACGGTGACAGAGTGACCCTGAAAGTAGTGTGCCAATTTCCTCGCGGTTATTAGAACACCATAAAGCAATTTTTGTACCGGGGTATCGGATTTTGGCTCCTGCCAATACTTCCGACAAAGTAAATTGGTCTTTGAATCTTCCGGGCCCGTCCTTCTTCCTCTCGTTCAACCACAAGGACCGTGCCGACCACTTGGTGAGTGGCCGAGACGTACAGCAAGAGGGGTTCCTGGGGCGAGGTGAAGCCAAGACGGGTGGCGTGGTAAGGAACTCTTTGAAATCTTCAAAGGCCTTGTCAGCTTCTGTGGTCCATTGGAAGTCGTCTGTCTTCTTCAGCAGCCTGAAGAAGGGCATGCCTCGTTCGCCGAGTCGGGATATGAAACGGCTCAGTGCCGCCATGCAGCCAGTGAGCTTTTGGACATCTTTTCGATTACTCGGGGCTTCATGTTTAAGATGGCGTTGATCTTCTCGGGTTTGCTTCAATGTCGCGATGTGATACCATGAAGCCGAGCAGCTTGCGATGGGACGCCGAAAGTGCACTTCTCCGGGTTCAACTTCATTCGAAGGCCGGATGTTTGCAAAGGTTTCTTCTAAGTCGGCGATCAGGTTTTCTTTTCGCTTGGTCTTGATGACAACATCGTCGACATAAGCTTCAACGTTTTTGCCGATCGCTGGAAGCATCTTTGGATCATGCGTTGGTATGTAGCTCCGGCGTTCTTCAGCCGAAAGGCATGGTGATGTAGCAGAGGCCCCAAACGGCGTGATGAAAGATGTCTTCAAGCGGTCGGATTCTTTCATCGATCCGGTGGTAGCCCGAGTAACAATCCAAAAACTCGGGAGTTCGCAGCTGCTGTTGAGTCGACGACTTGATCGATGCGAGGCAGCCCGAACGGATCTTTGGGGAGCTTTGTTGAGGTCGGTGTAATCGACACACATGCGCCATTGCCCCGTCTTTTTGCGGACCAGGACTGGGTTGGCTAACCAGTCGGGATGAAGGACTTCTTTAATGAAGCCGGCAGCCAAGAGCTTTGCAAGTTCTTCTTTGATCGCGTCTTTTCGATCCTGTGCGAACCTGCGTAATCATTGTTTTATTGGTTTGGCGTCATCTTTGACGTTCAGAGAGTGCTCGATCACCTCCCTAGGAATTCCAGGCATATCAGATGGTTTCCAAGCAAAAACATCTTTATTATTTTGGAGGAAGGTGACGAGCGTGCTTTCCTATTTAGGATCTAGGTCGGCGCCGATTACAGCAGTTTTGGAGGGATCAGACGAATCAAGGGAGATCTTTTTGGTCTTGGCGTCGCCGGATCCTGATTTGGCTATCTTCTTCGCGGGGACTTCGCCCTCTGCCGAAGTTGATGCAGCCAATCGGACTTCTTGTTGGCCACGTAATCTCTCGCGAGATTGGGCCATGTCGCAGCTCTCCTTGTCGCAGTGAAGGCTTGCTTCACATCGTCGCGAAGAGTGATGACGCCGTTGGGACCCGGCATCTTCATGCAGAGGTAAGTGTAGTGAGGGATCGCCATGAACTTGGCAAGCGCAGGCCTTCCGATGATGGCATGATACGCCGTTTCGAAGTCGGCCACCTCGAAGGTGACGTTCTCCGTTCGGAAATTCTCTCGGGCTCCGAAGGTGACTGGGAGGGAGATATGCCCGAGTGGAGTTGAAGATAGCCCCGGGATAACTCCGTGGAAGGGGGCTGAGCTTGCTTTGAGTTCGGACCTCGGGATCTGCATTTCATCCATGGTCTTGGCAAACAGGATGTTGAGGGCGCTGCCCCATCGATGAGGACGCGCTTGAGCTCGATGTTGCGGACCACGGGGTCCAGGACGAGTGGATAGCGTCCCGGGTGGACCACTCGGTCAGGATGATCCGAGCGGTCAAAGGTGATGGCCACCTCCGACCATCGCAGATATTGAGGGACTTCAGGTTGAGCCGCGTTGACCTCCCGGTCAGTTAGCTTTTGTTTCCTCTTGGATTCATAAGCTAACGGGCCCCCGAAGATGTGGTTGAGCTCCCCCACTGGATCTTGAAAAGGTTCGGCATTTTCAGCCGCGTTGTTCTTTTTGGCGCCGGATGGGCCAGCCTCGTCAGTCGGCTTCTTGTTGAGCTGCGCCGCGTACTGTTCAGCGAACTGCTTGTAGATAAAGCAGTCCTTTGCCGCGTGCTTGTGATTTGGATGGTGGGTGCACCGGGCGTTCATGATGGCGTCGTAGGCGGCGACTGGGATGGCGTTGAGTATTGGAGGTTGCGGCCACTGTGTCTTCGGATCGGCGCTTGCGATCTTTCGGGCCCGGTTGCCGTTGTTGCCGCCATCCTTCTTAGGATTTCGGCTTCCTCCCGCTTGCTTGTCTTCTCTTCGTCAGCCGGTCTTGACGGGCGGCTTTGATGGCGTCGTTTGATTTGGCGTATGAATTCGCCGTCTCAAACATCCGCTTCACCGTCTTCGGTGGCTTTCGTCCGAACTTGCCGATAAGCAGCTCATCACGGACTCCCTTCTGGAAGGCGGCGATGATGATGTCATCGGTGATGTTCGGATCTTGTTGCGCTTCTCGGAGAAGCGACGAATATAATCCTTCGAGGCTCGTCCGGTTTCGGATGACATTGTAAAGGTCGAAGTGCGTGCCGGGCCTCTCGAAGGTGCCTTGGAAGTTGGCGATGAAGTGGTCCCTCGCTCGCTCCACGAGCCGATTGAGCCTCTTGGCAGGCTGGTGAGCCAATTTCTGGCCGAGTTTGCGAGGGCCACGGGCAGGTAGTTGGCCATGGCTTTGTTGTCGCCACCTGCAGCTCGGATGACAAGGGTATATACGTTAACCAAGATTCGGGGTCGGTTTTGCCATCGTACCTTTCAATCCCGTGGGCTTAAAGCCACTCGGCCAATGCACTCGGCGGAGCTCCCGAGTGAAGGCCGGTACTCCATCGTCGCCGCTATCAGGTGATCCCCTCCGATCTTCCTGAGTGCGACGGTCGCGCTCTTGGTAGCGGCGGTCGAGGACTTCCCGCAGATCACTCGGCGGGGTCTTCTTGGCTGGTTGGGTAGCCGGAACATTGCGGCGGACTCGGTGGTGGACGGGTGGACGTCCATGTCGTTTGCGGCGGGAGTCGACCGTCGCTCTTGGTGCCTCGGCGAGGACTCGGGAGGTGGGCCTCTTGGCCTAGTTGACGACCGAGCCGGCTCGGGCCTCCTGTAGTCTCCTGACCTTAGGGGTGGGAGCCGGCTCTTGTCTGGCGTTTCGGCCACGGATTCAGTCGGCCTTCGCGCCGAAGTGGTGGGAGGTCCGTTGGCCGTGGCGGCAACGATGGTCTTGATCTTATCAAGTATAGGAGTCACGTTGGCCGGAGCCGTCTCCATGACGGTATCCAAGAGCGTGAGTGCGGCGGCACGTCGCCGCGTGGCGTCGGAAGACATTGGTGTTGCGAACCCGTGTTTGGAGGATGGCCTCCGGCGATCGTCCGGCCGCACGCAGATCCCGCTTCCTTTTGTCGGCCTCATCTTTGCGTTGTTTGTCTTCTTCACTGTCTTGCGTTCAAGCTCCACTCGCTCGCTCCTCTTCGGCAAGCCTTCGGCCATGGCTGAGTCGGATTCATCCGGCTCGCCATGAGGACGTCGAAGCACTTCGGCTCGCATCCATATGGCGTCGGAGTTGTCGGCTTCGTCGAAGGGATGTCGTAGAGATTGTCGAAGCCGGCGGAGCTGAGGTATCCGTTGAGCTCGAAGATGAACAGGAGCCAAAGGACGGGAGGATGACGGCGACCTCCCTTGATCTGGGAAATCCGGATGCAGGTCGCTCCGGTCGAGTCGGAGCTTGGGGATCAGGCTCCTCCGAGTGGATCGCCGCCAACTCGGGAGAGAGCGGTTGGCTGTAGATCTTGGCGACGTTTGGTAACCCAAACGGCACCGAGAGGTCTTCAACCGAGCGATCGCTTCCGTCGGGAGGCAAGAAGATTGGCGCAGATCTCGGCGGAATCCGGTAATCCGAATGGCGCCGAGTGAAGTCCGTCGTCGGGAAGGTGGATTGCATCTTGGTCTTCAAGATGTTGTCGAAGATCTCGGCGCTGTTGGGGAGCCCGAATGGCGCCGAGTAAGTTTTTCCTCCGACCGGTTCGAATCCGAGTCGAGGGAGGAGTCGTCGAAGAAGTTGGCGGCAAAGTCGCCGAGTCTTGAAGGTGATCCCATCACGCTTGTCGGCGAGATTGTTGAAGAAGTCTCGACACGCGGTCCCCTACCTGGCGCGCCAACTGTCGAAACTTGGTTTCGGCAATATATTTTATGGGGTCGCAGTCGAGATCGCCAAGCACAATGGGTTAGGAGGAAAAGAAGATTTAGACAAGTTCAGGCCCTCTCGAGAGGTAATACCCTACTCCTGTTTCGGTGGATTCGATCCGCCGAGTGTCTTTATTGATCTCGTGATCTAAAGCTCTTGCTTATGAAGTCGTATCTAGAATCTAATCTCTGATCAAGTCTAGGATATCCCTCAAGGGACGCCCCTTACCCCCCCTTATATAGTCTTGGGAGGAAGGGTTTACAAGTCGGAAACCCTATCTTATTCTAAGTTGGTTTCCTCAATCTTACCAAACCGTGACTATAGGCCGATTGCCTTATCTCTATCGGCAACCGTAACACCTAAGTCAAGTTCGGCTTACAGATATAGCAGGCGCAATCTATCCCTACCTCCAGTCGGATAAGCTTGCCATGTGGATACCCGATTGCCACAATCTCCACAAGGCCTATGGGCTTGCAACTTCATCTGGGACGCTGGCCCAAGTGGGGCCCAAGTGGTGTGTGCCCCAGCCTCAAAATCCAAGTATTCCAAAAGACCTCCACCAGGTCACCAGGTCACTTTTGCCCAAGTAAAGAAAGAGATATAATCCAACACGATTTGAGGTTGAATTCGGACTGCAGGATAGTACCAACTTGTGACGATTGCCACGGCTTCATACGAACTCCGATTTGGGTGTTTTAGTACTTCATGGAAAGCTTATGAAGTATACTTTCCAACAGATCTGATCTCACTTCTATATCTATTACAAGCTGGCCGAAATCATCAATTTAGTATAGATACCTTGTTCTGCCCGAGGTGTTGCGCCGCTAAAATTGAGCCGATGGGTCTTGTATCAAGTTGAGTCCATTACGGATGCATCCTAGGGTTGGAGAATGACCCCAACTCATCCTCCCACCTATATAAATACCCCCATAGCCGCCTAGAATAATTTGGGTTTTGATTATGTAAGTTTAGCTATCGGTATTTCCTGATAGACGCGTGTGTCGGCTAAACCATCTGTTCTATTTGATTCAGAACCCAACCTTTTCTTGAGTCAGATCTGAAACTAATATTTGCAATTTGAGTTGCTATTCATCTTGTTCTTGCTAGTTCTTCGCTTGCTTGCATGAATAACCCTAGTGGTTATGTTGATCGAGCTCCACAAGATCGCGTCAACCAGTAGAGTTGTTGTATCGGTCGCTAAGGCGCAATTACTCCATGGAGTATCATAGTAGGGCCGTGAACGTCGCTCCATTAAATCGAAGTTATCGTCTCAACCGAAAGATCGGGACACCCTAGTGTACATCAGGTGGTATCAGAGCGCTAGGTTGATCGGTGAGAGATTTTATTTTTTGCATCTATTATATTCCTATTGTCCAGAAAAAGCCAACAAAATAATAGATTAGATTTGTTTTCGTGATCCCATAAACCCTTGAGCCTATTTACTAGTTACTAGTTGGTCGTAGCTTGTTTAGTTTTTTGTTGCTTCGGTTGGGCCAACTTGCTGGTCATAGTATTAGTCCTTTAGAGTTACAAGTTCTTAACACGTTTTGTCACCCCCGTGCATTAATTTTGAATTCCGTTGGCCGAGCGCTGTTTTGTGCTCTTGGTAAACGAGACCGATTCCTATACAAGTTGGAGTCCAAATCCGACTTGATTTTACCATAGTCATATACAAGATTGGTTCGGCCTTACTTCAGAGAGAAAATTGTTCATTAGTGATCTTTTGGTTCATATATTCAGTTTTGAGGATCCCCTGAAAAAAGTAAAAAAAGGCAAAAAAAGGGCTGAAAAAAGAAAAAAAAAGGGGCATATTTTTATTGTTCTTCGCTTTGTTCTCGGTGATGTGTGTTGTGACTTCCTTTGTGCGTAGGCTCACGTCTCTAGCACGGTCTAGGCTAGGACCAGCATAGTACCACCGTTAAACGATTATTCAACTTGCTTGACTAACGTGGTTTCTACTTTTTCTTTAGAGAGAGCAGCCCACCTACAGCTCCACCTTCCCGGCTACAACTTCATAGGTTGTTCTTGCTACTGCTGCACCGATACACCTCTCCCAAGGTTACTAACTTGTTGCTTGCCATCACCTCCTGTCAGGCATGGTAAGAACTGGTAAGAGCTTGTGTGGACAGGTTGTGAGGGAGTGTCTTGCAGTAGCCACATCCTATTAGTTGTAGGGATTTTATTCCTTCACTTGTTTTCCTTGTTGTCTCTATTTGTTTGATCATGGTAGGATCAAAGGACAGCAAGGACATGGCGCATTCTCCTCGCACCAAGGGCATTATGCAACATTTTGAAAGGATAGTGTCGACGGATGGGTCGGTAGTCCTCCAAGGGGGATCCCCGAGGAGGTGAAAGAGACAGGGTGGTAGAGAAGCTGCCCTCCAACAGATCCGATGGTCGACTCGAATCTAATGATGAGCCAAGAAACAAGACACAGAGAGTTATACTGGTTCAGCCCTCCCGAAGGATAATAGGCCTACATCCAGTGTGCGGGTGTTCTTTCTTGAGGTGGATGATGAACAAGAGTTATAAATGAGTGTGCTAGGATGTAGAAGTTGGATCCGAAATCCACTCCCTTGGCCCCGTCGCCCTGCCCTCCCTTTTATAGTTCAAGGGGGAAGGTACAGATGAGCTTGGGGGCCAAAAAAGTTAAGACTAAGAGAGAAAAAAGGTGGGGTACAAGGAATATCTGATAAAGTACATGTTGGTCTGCTAGGGCCTGTACACCGTGGGCATCTTGTACTCCTGTCAGCCTTGGGATTCTGCTTCTGTGCCGCAGGGTGGTGTCAGATGCTGCCGGGCTGTGTCCTCCCTCTTCCTCCGTGCCTGCCAAGTTTCCTCCCGAGGATGCTCGAGGTCAGGCGACGAGTCGGGGTCGAGAGAAGGGGTCAAGGTCAGACTCAGGGGAAGGCTGGAATGCCCGACTCCCAGGGGGTTGGGCTCTCGGTCACATCCCGAGGACACTCGAATTGACTTCTGTTGGGGTTCAATCCGGGTTTTTGAGGCACCCCAGGGTGTCACCTCCCATAGCAGCCCCTAAGCCTAAGGAGGGATGAAGCATCCATCCTTAGGGTCAGAGTTCTTTCGGAGTGTTCTCTTCAATGGATCCTCGGAGCTTTGAGCCAAGGTTTTGGCAGGTGCACCGCCTAGGTGCACCTGCCAGGTGTGCCCCCGAGCCTAAGGTCGAATGGAACATTTGGCCTTAGGGTCAATCTTTCTTCGAAGGTGTCGATCCCTAGCAGTTACTGTGAATCGAGATTTTGCAGGTGCATGGCCTAGGTGCACATGGCAGGTGTAGTCCCTGAGCCTAGGGTCGGATGGCACATCCGAGCCTAGGGTCGAATCATCAAGAGCGTTTTGTCAATCTTTCGATGATCCGAGCGATGCTCGAGGTCCACCGAAAAAGGGGTTAGCCGAGACGAACAGGTCTGCCGCAGGGAGGTGTTTGGCAGTCCCTGCTTCGACCGAGGAGGTAGGCAATTTGGCCTTCAGCCCCCGAGTCGGAGATTCCACTGCCCAAGGGCAGTGAGGATGGGTGAGGTGTTCGGGGCTACAGGCCCTGGGGCTCAAGGTAGCCCCGACCTCACTTGTGGACTAGGTCGGAAGCCCACATTCGAGTCGCCAAGGTCACCACCCTGGGGCGGCGAAGAACATGGTTATGGTCGAGACTACTGCCCGAGGGCACATGGCAGTCCCAACCTCGACCGGGGGCTAGCTCGGAAGCCTGCTCTGAGTCAAGAAGAACCCGACCCAAAGGCCAGTGGGGTTTTGCTAATGTCAAAGTAAAGTCCTCTGACATTCTCTGCTACTACTTGTTTATGGTGCGAGGATTGGGAATATCGCTGCATCACATCAAACTTTGTGCATCCCACCTTTTCCCAAGTGTCAGGCAACGCTAACTGTTGAGATGGGAAAGGTGGTGTGACCTTACGGCGGATTCTTCGAAGTGGGCGACAAAAGTTGTGTAGACGTCACTTGCCCTTCTAAAGATCCGACGACCCAGATTTTACCCGAGGTCGACGTGTCAAGCTAAGAAGTTGGATGGGCGAGAGGCGCTTTGGATGTTCCGTGCTGGTCATAAATGACACAACACGTTTTCTGAAAACCAGGCCCGCAAGCCCATCGCCATCTCCCTATTTAAACGCCTTTACAGCGGGCTCTTCTCCTTACGCCATCTTACTTCTCCACTTTGAGGAAGAGAAAGTTTCTCAGTTCTCCCGCCTCCATTCTGCAACCTTCTTTGTCCTCTAAGTGGTCTTAGGCTCATGGCCTCGTCGCCAACTTCCAGTAAAGGTTGGAGTTCGATCAGGAGCCCTGAGAGACAGCAGTGGCAGGTAGGCTTAACCTCTCTCCCTTGCCTAAATGTTTCCTCCATTCCTCTAGTAGAACTTCACCTGCCAGGTGTTGATGTTGTGGCAGGAATTTGGTGTTATTCCGAAGCTGGAGATTGCGGAGATACGCCTTCCCGTTGTAACGACGGAGCAGAAAGGGAAGCGGAAACTAACTGCTTCCGTAGAGGTAGGGCCGAGCGTCCACGGGGAGGTGCGCGGGCAAGCGTCAGGACCCGCCCCCAAGATTGCACGCCAGGGTGCTGTGAAGTTCACAGCATCCACCAGGTGAGCACCATGGTTTCGTTTTATTGGCACTACCAATGCTAACTGGCATTGCTGACTGGAAGCCATCGGGAGCCAACCCTCACCTTGACGGGTCGTCATCTGCTAGCGGAGCTGCTGCATCTTCATAGCAGACCTAAGCCCTCATTCGGGACTTGACCGGGGCGCTTGACGATGCGGAAGTGAAGGTGTCGACGTCGGAGGCGGCGGTGGCCGAGCTAGAGAAGAAGTTGGCAGCCACCGAGGCAGCCAGGGACAAAGCCTTGGCCAAAATGGCTGAGGACCAAGCCACGCGGGCGAAGACTATCCGTAAGTACTGTCTTCTTCAATTCCTTTGTTGTTGAAGTAGGAGTGTGCCTTAGCCGACCTATTTCATGACCAGGCCAACTGGCAGGAGCCGGCCGATGGCTTCGTCGACTCGGGGATAGCCTGAAGACGATCGACAGGCGATGGGAGGTCTGTTCGGAGGCGGCCTGGACACTCCTCATCGAGATCGATCCAGACACGTCATCGCTCATCCTGAACGACAGCGTGCTTCAGGCGTGTCTACTGAGTGGCCGGGAACTTCTCCAGCGCTAAGACAGCAGCGACGCACGTCCTTGGCGTTGTACAGAAGCTGTACCCCCGGGCGGACATCGACGCGATCGCCGAGGGGTGGCCCGCCAGCGTCGAGTCGGGCGACATCGACGATATCTATGCTTCCATAGAGTTGACGGCGGATAAGATTGTCAACAACATGATCCTATAGGTTAGAAAAACCTTAGACCTTGTTGTTCCAATCATTCCAGCATGTGCACACCCTCTTCCCGGTCTGTGTAACTGATAGTAATGGAGGCCGCCGCGTCGATGCTACTGTATGTTAGGGGGACCTCGGGCCCTATGTATGTTCACCACCGCACGAGAAATGAAGAAAACTTGTGTCTGTCTTCGACTCACAATATGTCCAAAGTTTTTTTAAGTTTTTGGACACCCAACACACCACTATGCGACAGATCGTCAACAGTCCGAGTTCGGAGGGCAAAATGGTCAAAACTCGGGAAGGGCTATCACCTTAGGAGGATAGCTAACATCGAGTGACCAAAGTCGTCTACTAACCAACGGTCGGAAGGCTTCCGGTTAAACTCTAGGAAATCTGTGAGAAGGAGTAGATCCTACCGAGCAATCTCGGCCATCAACGAACCAAGTCCGTAGGGCTGCCGATCAAACTCCAAGCAGATCCTTCTCCTTCATAGCGGGTAGGATCCGATGCCGAGCGTTCTTCGGACCTTAACGGACGGATCCAAAGGCTTCCTCAGTCTACTCGGATCGACTCAGCCAAGTGTAGGATGAATAGGAGGGCGGGGGAGGATCGGAGATCACTTGATACGAGTATAACTCTCATGACTAAGCAGCGAAAGCTGGCGGGATGGATCCCGACTATGCCCAATAGCCATTTCAAGGGTGCAGCATTCGGTCAAGCAAAGTCACTTAGTTGTGTACGCATTGGGTGAACGCAAGGTCGTCGACGTCCGTCCGATCTCTTTGTGTCTAACCCTCGAAGTAGAGCGAGTCGGGCCATCAACAGACATTGTCCGGGTGGCCCGAGTTGAGCTCCTGGTGTCTTAGTCATATACACAGGATTCAGACGTTTTCGAGCCCCGAGCTCACTCATTGGCACTTGACCAAAACACGGTCAGCACGACCCCAGCTAGCCCCGGATAGGAAAGAAGTCACTACCTGAGGGACTCGGGGTCGAGCCAACCACATTCAGTCGAAGCAGGTAATGAATGAGCCCCGACCAGCTCAAGCATAGCAGGCGGAACAGCTTCTCTAAAACCCTTGACTTAGGGTCGCACCGCTCAGGCTTTGCCATAAGGGTAACTGCGTGAAAAGGGATCAACGCGGCTGGCGATACTGCTCGAGAGGGCATCCGAGTCCCCGAGTCTTTTCGAGGGTCGGGTATATGATCTGTAGGTGGGGTTTACAGATAACCAAAATTTGCAGAATTGAAGGGGACGGTGATGGGTACTTAGCTGTTCAAGCATAGAATCAGCGCAGGTGCTCAATGTTCCAAGAATTCGGCACTTCCTGTCCATCTTCGCGAATCATCCTGTACGAGCCTGGATGGGTTACGGCGAAGACGATGAAGGGGCCTTCCCATGGGGGTGAAAGCTTGTTCATGCCGGTGGTGGACTGCACTCTTCAAAGAACTGGGTCACCAACCTTGAAGGATCTTCCTTGAACATTTGCGGTCGTGGTATCGGCGAAGCGCCTGTTGGTACTGGTCCATCTGAATTGCGGCAGCCATACGCTCTTCTTCGATGATGTCAATGTCCTCGGCCCGCGTTTGCTTGGCAATCCCTTCATCGTACAGTCGAACCCTTGGGGATTCGTGAAGCATGTCAACCGGGAGAACTACCTCCGAGCCGTAGACCAGGAAGAACGGGGATCGTCCTATGGCTTGGCCTGGCTGAGTGCGGAGTCCCTACAGCACAGTTGGGAGCTCGCGCAACCAGCGGCCTTCATGCTTCCGAAGCAGGTCAAAGACCCAGGCCTTTAGTCCTTAAAGGATCATGCCATTCGCACGCTCGCACTGCCCGTTCGCTCAGGGGTGCGCCATCGAGACATGTTTGACCTAGATGCACCTCTCTTCACAAAAATCCCAAAAAACATTCCCAGTAAACTATGTTTCGAGGTCGGTAATGATCTTCCTTGGGACGTCGAAGTAGAAGGTGATGCTTTCGATGAACTCGGCCAACTTCTGGGCAGTGCAAACTCAGTGGTTGCACTTTGATCCATTTCTTGAATTTGTCGATTGCAACAAAAAGGTGAGTGTATCCCCCTGGTGCCTTAGGGAATGGGCCGACCATGTCGAGCCCCCAGCATGAAATGGGCCATGATGACGGGATTGTTTGAAGGGATTGTGCCGGGAGATGGTGCTATTTGGCGAAGAACTAACATCCCTGACAGCGACGGACTAGTTCCTTGGCGTCTTCATTGGCAGTCAGCCAATAATATCCCGCTCGGAAGGCTTTGCCGACTAGCGTCCTTGCGCCCGCATGGTTACCGTAGATGCCTGAATAAATCTCATCAAGGATCTGGGCTCCGCGATCCCGAGGGATGCACAGCAAGAGTACTCGGGTGGACGTCACGCGCTTGATCAGCTCGCGACCCACTACGACGTACTGCTTGCTGCGTCGGGCAACAAGCTCGACTTTCGCCTTGTCAGGCGGGAGCACCTTGGATGTGATGTAGTCTATGAGTTCGTGACGCCAGTCGCCAGGGGTGTCGGTAATGGAGAGTACTGACTCAGCTGATTGCACTGGGGCTAGATCCAGGTGATCTGTGTCCTTGATCGATGGCTTGTGCAGCTCGGGGATGAAGATCCCCTGTGGCGCCACTGCTCGAGAAGATCCGAACTTGGCCAGCTGGTCGGCCGCCGAGTTGGCGTCCCGGAGGACGTGGTGGAACTCAAGGCCGGTGAACCTGCCTTCGAGCTTACGGACCTCAAAAAAAAGCAATAGGCATCCATCTTCTCGTTCGAACAGGACCAGTCCTTGTTGACCTAGCTAATGACTAGCTTCGAATCCCCATAAACCATAAGGCACTCAACGCCAATGGATTTGGCGATCCAGAGACCATGGAGGAGAGCCTCGTATTCGGCAGCATTATTGGACGCCTTGAACAGTAACTGGAGGATGTACTTGAGGTGCTCACCCTTCGGGGAGACCAAGAGCACGCCAGCCCTAGCTCCGTCAATGCTAAGGGAGCCGTCGAAATACATGGTCCAGGTCAGGCGCGACTCGGAAGTCGGCGGGAGCTGGATCTCTGTCCATTCGGCCACAAAGTTGGCTAAGACCTGCGACTTGATGGCATTGCGTGGCTTGTAATCGATGGAGAATTTGCCCATTTCCAAGGCCCACTTGACTATCCGCCCAGCAGCCTCGCGGTTTCGAATGATGTCCCCGAGGGGAAACCCAGTCACCACCACCACTTTGTGGACTTGGAAAAAATGTTGCAGCTTCCAAGTGGTGATGAGGACGATGTACAGCAGCTTTTGCACTTGGGGATAGCGCGTCTTCGATGGCCTGAGGACCTCAGATACATAATAAACGGGCCTCTGGACCGGATAGGCATGACCTTCCTCTGCGCGCTCGACAACCAACACCGTGCTGACAACAGTGGTGGTTGTGGCGACATAGAAAAGTAGTTGTTCCTCGGGGTCCGGAGCAGTGAGGATTGGCGGCGTAGTCAAAAGGTGCTTGAAGTTGGCAAACGCCTTGTCGGCATCTTCTGACCACTAGAAATCCTTGCCCTCCCCGACTAGCTTGAAGAATGACGCTCCGCGCTCGCCAAGTCGGGAGATGAATCTCCCGAGGGATGTCATGCTACCCATGAGCTTCTGCACGTCCTTGATGCAGGATGGCTTCCGCATGTTCAGGATTGCAGAGATCTTCTCGGGATTGGGCTCGATTGCCCGCTCTGAGATGACAAAACCGAGAAGCTTCCCGAAAGGCACGCCAAAGACGCATTTCTCGGGATTAAGCTTCCATCGGTACTTGCATAGGTTTGCGAAGGTCTCTGCTATGTCGGGCAAGAGATCATCGGGATATATGTCTTGATCACTACGTCATCCACATAGGCTTCAACGTTACGACCAATCTGGCTAGCTAAACAACGCTGAACGGCTCGCTGATAGGTCGAGCTGGCATTCTTTAGACCGAAGCCATCGTGGTGTAACAGAAGGCCCCGAATGGTGTGATGAAAGATGTCTTCTCCTGGTCAGACGCTTTGAGGCCTACCTAATGATAGCTGAGTAGCAATCCAAAGAACACAGGAGGGAACAGCTCGCGGTAGAGTTAACGACTTGATCGATGTGAGGAAGAGTAAACGGGTCTTTAGGACAATGCCTGTTAAGATCAGTAATCAGCACACATTCTCCATTTCTCGTTTTTCTTCCTTACAAGGACTAGATTGGCTAACCAATCCGGGTGGTGCACTTCCCGAATGAAACCGGCATCTAGAAGTCGAGTCAACTCCTTTTGGATCTCGTCCTTGCGCTCCTAGGAGAACCGTCGCAGTCTTTGCCCGACCGGCTTGGCATCGGGGCGAACATGAAGCTCATGCTCGACCAACTCCCTGGGTACTCCTGGCATGTTTTCTGGTTTCCAAGCAAACATATCGATGTTCGCACGCAGGAAGTCGACGAGCACGCTTTCCTATTTACTCCCCGAGGTGTGAGCCGATCAGCGCCGTCTTGGAGGGATCACTGTCGGAGAGGGAGACGGCCTTGTACTCAGTGGAGCCAACGGAGGGCCTCGACGCTGATGGTGCCGGACATGGATCATTCTCGACCATTGGTGCCTTCCCTTTTTGGTCGGCACGCGAGGGAGGAAATCCGCCTACCCGGGCCGATGGGTCGGCGGACTTGCCGAGGGCGAGGCTCTCGGATTCACAGGCGTGGGATGTGGCGACATAACCACCCACGGAGAATTCCCCTTGGGGACCTCGCACCTTGAGAGCCAGGTACATGTAGTGGGGAATCGCCATGAACTTGACGAGGGCCGGACGGCCGAGTACCGCATGGTAGGCCGTCTCGAAGTCGGCCATGTAGAACCTGACGAACTCGGTGCGGAAGTTCTCCCATGTTCCGAGCATCATGGGAAGGGAAATCATACCGAGTGGCAGGCTTCCTCGACCCGGGACGATGCTGTAAAATGGTGAGTCCATACGCTCAAGGGTGGAGAGGGAGACTCCGAGCTCACAAAGGGTTCCTCTGTAGAGGATGTTGATGCCGCTCCCTCCGTTGACTAGAACACGCTTGAGGCGCACCTTGAGCACCACTGGGACCACCACCAATGGGAACCGACCCGGCTTTGGGATGTCGGTCCATTGGTCTACTCGATAGAAAGAGATCGGAACCTCTGACCATCAAAGGCGCTCAGGTGAGTCAATTGAGATGGTGTTCACGCAACAAGAAAGGAGCTTTTGCTGGCGTCGACTCTCCGAGGTCACCTCGCCGCCGAGGATCATGTTGACAGTGTGGGTCAGCTCCTGGAAGCCGTCCTCCCATCGTTGGTCCCCTTCTGGCACTTCAGGTCTACGCTCCTCCCTATTTTGCGGCCTTGGAGGTCGGGGGGTTTTGTGCCTCCCGGACCATTTGGTCTTGGAGGGAGTAGCACTGTCGGATGGTGTGGTTTCCGTCCGGATGGAGGAAGCATGGCTTGTCGAGCGCTTCCCAGAATGTTTCCCCCGAGGGTTCCCTCCTCAAGCTCGGTCCCTCGAGGGCCGCAACTTCCATGGTCGAGTTGCGTTTCGCATCATCTCGCTGATCCCGCTGATGTGGGCGGCGATCTGACCTCCTCGGCAAGCGGTGCTCGGGGTCGGCCTGCTCCTTTCCCTTCGACTCCCTCGGGAGGCAGGAACCAGTGGGAACCAATGGGCACCATGAGCTGGTTCTCGGCGTCCTCAGCATCGGCAAAGCCCTCGGTGATGGTAAACACTTGGGCCTAGGTGGTTGGCTTCGTCTGAGCGAGAAAGCGGAACAGCTCGGAGGGTCTTCGAAGGCCCTCAGAGAAGATTTGCATGACGTCGCTGTCAGAAATGCTCGCAGTAGAGTTGCGACGCTCTGAGAAACATCGAATGTAGTCCCAGATGGACTCGGTGGGGCCTTGCCGAACTTGCCCGAGGTCGTAGCAGGTGGCTGGGCGTTGCCACGTACCATGTTAGTTGGCGACGAAGGCATCACAAAGCTCATCCCATGAGTCAATGGAGTCCTTGGGCAGACCAGCAAGCCAGTTGATGGTCGTTGGCGCCAGCATGACTGGGAGATAGTTGTCCATGATGCGATCATCACCATTTGCAGCTCAAACAGCCGTGCAATATAGTTGGAGCCACAAGGTGGGATCGGTCTTGCCATCGTATGGCTCTATCCCCATCGGGCGGAAACCCTTGGGCCACGTGACCTACCGGAGCTTGGCGGTGAAAGCCACAAAGCCATCATGGCGGGGTGCGAGATCGGGCACGCCGTCAGGAGCTCCGTGCAATAGGTCGTATTCGTCCCGTCGCCGTATCTCCTGGCACCACCGATCGGCGACACGCCGCTCAATGGTGTTGCGAGCATCCATCCTCTGCGCGATCATCTCGCACAGATCACCCGTGTGGGAGCTCCCTTGATGCTTAGTCGTGCGAGCACTCCGGGAGCGTCGAGTCGTGCCCGCGGGGGGAACCACGGTCCTTGTGGATGCACCCGCCGCATGACACGGGAAGGCCGAATGACCGACACTCTGCTGTTATCACGACCTCGAGCGTCGAGCGCTCCCAGGGGGCGCTCAGACAGGGCCTGGACATTGAGCTATGCTGCGATGGCCTGGGTCATGGCCATGGCCTTCTGGATCTCCGGGGAGTCGGGAAGGCCGTTGAGGGCAGGCTCAATGGCGACCAAGTTGGCCACCGGCGTCCAGAAAACCTGGTGTCCCTCAAACTACATCGTGAAGTCAGACTCTAGACGTCGGCGTTGAACGTGAGGGCGATGAGCCTGCTCACGTCGTGTAACTCTCCCCGCATTATGGGAACGACGCACGTTGCGGTGAGCATCGGACTCCTGAGAGCCCATGATCTTGTCGTCGGACACCGGCTCTGCCATCATGACGAAGTTGGCGGGCCAGCGGTTACCAGGGATGAACACTAGTCCGCGGAGCCGCCCACTCAATGCCATGCGGCGGAGAGAGGCGTGGCGGATGGTCCTGCTAGGGTCCTCTGCACCAAGAGGCACAGGAACACCCCCAGCAATACGCAAAGGCGAGGAAGACGACCCTCAGCTTAGTGAAGCAAAACGTGTGGCGCGGAGTCGAGCTGGACGCTTAATCCGGGTCCAAGCATCATCCGCCCTCAGGACTGCCACGCGAACAGTCGGGGTTTGGGCTGCCAAACCTTGATGGTCGCGCGGGGCTTGGGGCCTGAGGCCTCAAGGAGTGAGACCACGCGCCTTGGCATCGCCACCATGTGCGGAGGCACGACCGCACGCCCTAGCTCATTGGAGGTTGTCAGGGAGAGAGTGAGGCGACGGAAGTCGTCCACGCAGAACACCAGAGTGCCAAAGACGAAGGTCATCCCGATGGGAGCCACGAAATCGGTGGCGAAGGAAACAGTCATCGGATCGCTCCAGGCGAAGAACAGCGCCCCCTACCTGGCACGCCAACTGTCAATGGAAGGGTCGGCAGTCCTCCAAGGGGGATCCCCGAGGAGGTGAAAGAGAGAGGATGGTAGAGAAGCTGCCCTCCGATGGATCCGATGGTCGACTCGAATCTAACGATAAGCCAAGAAACAAGACACAGAGAGTTATACTGGTTCAGCCCTCCCGAAGGATAATAGGTCTACGTCCAGTCTACGGTGTTAATCCTTGAGGTGGATGATGAACAAGAGTTACAAAGGAGTGTGCTAGGATGTGGAAGTTGGATCTGGAATTCTCTCCCTTGGCCCCATCGCCCTACCCTCCCTTTTATAGTTCAAGGGGGCAGGTACAGATGAGCTTGGGGGCCAAGAAAGCTAAGGCTAAGAGAGAAAAAAGGTGGGGTACAAGGAATATTTGATAAAGTACATGTTGGTCTGCTAGGGCCTATACACCATGGGCTTCTTGTACTCCTGTCAGCCTTGGGATCTTACTTCTGTGCCGCCAGGTGATGTCAGATGCTGCCGAGCTATGTCCTCCCTCTTCCTCTATGCCTGCAAGTTTCCTCCCAAGGATTCTCGAGGTCAAGCGATGAGTCGGGGTCGAGAGAAGGGGCCGAGGTCAAACTCGGCGAAAGGCCGGAATGCCCGACTCCCGGGGGGTCAGGCTCTTGGTCACACCCCGAGGACACTCGGTTTGACTTCTGTTGGGGTTCAATCTGGGTTTTTGAGGCACCTCAAGGTGTCACCTCTCACAACAGCCCCTGAGCCTAAGGAGGGATGAAGCATCCATCCTTAGGGTCAGAGTTCTTTCGGAGTGTTGTCTTCAACGGATCCTCGAAGCTTTGAGCCAAGGTTTTGGGAGGTGCACCACCTAGGTGCACCTGCGAGGTGTACCTCCTATTTTTCCATGTAATGATGACGTGCAAACTTGGGAGGAGCAATCTTTTGTATCTTCTGTTACTAACACTTTGCAGGAAGTTCAAAATATTCACCAAGAGGAGGAGAACAATGTTCCCGAGAAGAAAGGTGAGAAGCATGAAGCATCTAACATATTTCTAGAAAATTTGCAAGGTAAAATAAAGAGTGCTGAGATAAATGAAGGTGAGTATTCTCAAGCTGAGCTACACATGTCCACTTTACATGCTATAATAGAGCAACTATTAGTGGAACCAATTGCTGAGATTCCTTTGTCACAAGTTGATTTCATTGATGTTCCTTGTGATAAAGAAGAGTTGTGTGGTAATGCTTCACTTATATCAATGCCACAACTAGTTGATTTAGTTGATGTTCCTTGTGATAAAGAAGAGTTGTGTGATAATGCTTCACTTATATCAATGCCACAACTAGTGAATGAAAATGCTATTTGTGGTGTTAGTTCTTTAGACATTAATTTTAAGCATGTTGTTGAAATTGCTAATGAAGTTGTGGAACGTGAATTGCTATCTTCTTTAAATATTTTGGGCTATATTATGTTTGATGACTTTTATGAGCTCGATAATTTGAAGGAGAAATTATTTGCTAAGTCTAATTTGCCATGTTAAATTAAAATTATTTTTTATATCTTTGACGAATATAGTGATAGAGGAACATATTTGGTGCATAGAGTGTACATATGTTCGGATTTAGAATCTCTTGTAACCACGGATAAAAATTACAAGTTAGAGAGACATGTTATTGCTAATCATGTTATCTCGAGTTTGCGTTGTTTTCATTTGAAAGAACAGGATGGTTCTGAGGAAGAGGAGCAATCGGATCATTCAATGTGGTCACCATGCACCCAGTTAGTTGTACCACATGAGTACTTGACCTCTGAAGAAGGGGATCAAAATGAGTCGCAAGTAAAACAATCAAATGTGGTATCTATGTTCATTGTCGTCTATCTCCATTCCTAGGTATATTTGTTTCATAGGAGATTAATACTATTTGCTAAAGAACTAATGATATTACATGACAAAATTTTGCTGCATTTGTTTTCATGTAGACACTTCTATGGGCAAGATCATACTCTACGCGACAAGAACCATATGGAAAAACCAAGGATGGTTTTTTGTGAACATGGGGAGGATGATGTGACAATGCCTACTATGGATACAACCATTACTCATATATATGTCCACAGGAAGACGTCAAGTTCAAGCTTAAAAAATTCTGGAATCCAATTCGTCAAACTCTAACAGCGCTAAATTCAAACGGCTGCCAAATATGCATATGTGCTCCGATTTGGGTCCATTAGTACTTGATGGAAAGCTCTCGGAGTTCTCTTTCCAACAGATCCAACCTCATCTCTAAATTCCATTCCAATCATCTGCAATCACATAAACAAGGTGTTACATTACCTATAATGGGCCTATGGACTTGCAACTTCATCTGGGACCCTGGCCCAAGTGGGGCCCAAGTGGCGTGCGCCCCAACCTCCAAATCCAAGTATTCCCAAAGACCTCCATCAGGTCACCACGTCATATTTAGTCCAAGTAAAGAAAGAGATCTAATCCAACACGATTTGAGGCTGAATTTGGACTACAAGACATTACCAAATTGTGACGGTTGCCACAACTTCATATGAACTCCGATTTGGGTGTTTTAGTACTTCATGGAAAGCTTCTGAAGTCTTCTTTCCAAAGGATCTAGCCTTACTTTATCTATTACAAGCCGGCCGCAATCATCAATTTAGTATAGATACCTTGTTCTGCCTGAGGTGCTGCGCCGCCAAAATAGGGCCGATGGGTCTTGTATCGAGTTAAGTCCATTACGGATGCATCCCAGTGTTGGAGAACGACTCCAACTCGTCCTCCCACCTGTATAAATACCCCCATTGCCGCCTAGAATAATTTGGGTTTTCATTATGTAAGTTTAGTTATCGCTACTTCCTAATAGACACGTGTGTTGTCTAGACCATCTGTTCTATTTGATTCGGAACCCTACCTTTTCATGAGTCGGATCTAAAATTAATATTTGCAATTTGAGTTGTTTTTTATCTTGTTCTTGCTAGTTCTTCGGTTGCTTGCAGGAATAACCCTAGTGGTTTGGTTGATTGAGCTCCATAAGATCGCGTCAACCGGTGGAGTTGGTGTATTGGTCGCTAAGGCGCAATTACTCCGTCGAGTATCATAGTCGGGCCATGAATGTCGCTCCATTAAATCGAAGTTATCATCTCCACCGAAAGATTGGGACACCCTAGTGTACATCATTTGCTCTCTCACATAACCTACATTATTATGATTCTAAACCACAAATGACTGAGATGCTTCCTCCTTATGATGGCCCTAATCCTCTAGGTCTATGCCCATACGAGAAGATACAGTTGTACTCAGTTTGTTTCCTGACTGTTTTCCTGACTTGGTTCTTAGCTGACCAGGGTTGGCACTAGCCTTTGCCGAAATCCATGCAATTCATCGAGCCGCCCAGTCTAAATCATCTTGTTGTAATTAAATTTTGGTTTTGCATAAACAAATTCACATGTGTCTCGCGAGATGGCAATTTATGTCTCCATCCGCGTTTCAATAATCGCCACTACCCTGGTGACTATCTTCCCAAATCACATTATCATTTCATGTGATAAACCACTATAAGCATGGCTAAACGTGTGTAAATAATTTGACTAAGGACTTTAAAATATCCCGGGTTTGTCAAGGTAAAGGTAATCAACATCAAGGTAGGGCTTAATCAATGATTAGGTACGTAGTTTGAATATAGCATGCAGTTTGTTTGAAACCAAAAAAATTGCAACATAGGTACAACATGATAAAAGGAGGGGGACATGGCGACTTGCCTTGCTCCGAATGATATAAAGTGATTAACTTGTTTTTGCTCAACCTTCAGCTCCTTGGGTAGCACCTTCATGATCCTCACGAGTGACACAGTCTAGTTGGGCAGGAAGAACCAAATACAATAACCATTCAACACATGAAACCAAAATCTAAACCTAGGGAAGAACTAAGTGGTTGCTAGCTATCTTTCTCGCACTTCCTAAATCTATAGAGCTTCGTCGGTTAATTAATCTAAAGGATAAGGGTTTGACTTATGTTCTAACCATAACATCTCTAGAGGGTTTGGCTTAACTAAACTAAGGCAAGGCTAAGGCCTAAGCTTGCTATAGGGCACATCAGAACAATTTAGTGAAGTATTCTTTGGTTGATTTGTCGTTTGACTTTTACTGATGTGATAGGTTGTATATTATTAGTTGTTCAACTTGTAGATAGACATTTAGTCCATTTGGTATGTTTAAGAGTTGACGTTCATTTGCTCTTACATATTGATTTAGTATGTGAAGGTCTGCATGGAGTTTTAAAACTGATATTTTGGATTTGTTCGAGTTAGATGGACTACCGAAAGTGGGTTTACTAGGTGGAGGCATTTGTTTGTCAAAAGCTAATATTTAGGTATTGTCTCGTATATTTAATTATATGTATCCTTGACATAAAGGACCTCATGAGTTACATAAAGTGCTACCAGGTGGGTGCAACTTATCTGCTAATTGCTGAGTCTAATGTTTGTTGCTTATCCACTTGGTTTTGTGGGTTTAATCTATTTGTTAAAATTTAACCTTGTGTAGCTTTGGTATGATGTGGTCTAATAACTTGGACATAGGCATTTTATTGATTTGCTTGTAAAGGATGGTTATTTAGGTCTTACAACTTTAGATGTGTGCACAAATTAATTCCACATTTAATTAAAAGTATTTAGGAATTTATTTGATTTTTCATCAAACTTAGATTTGAGGTTTGTCTCTAAGGTCATGCTAGTGTGTTGTCGCCTATATTTTGAAGTATCTACTCCTTTTAGTTGTGATTTGCCTTAAGACAACTTTAGTACAGAAAAACAATTATTCTCTAGTGTTTTATTTATTTGTAGGCATAAAGAGAGTTAGGGATAACTTTTATTTTTTGTCCACATTATAGAGCTTGAATTTACAAAATTTTTAAGATAAGTTTCATTTGATTTGGACCTCATTTGAATTAGTTATGAATTTTCCAAGTTAATGCGCAGTTATTTATGTTAAAGAAAAGTCTTGAATCACTAACATATGGGACCTATGAGTTTTTATTTTTATTTGAAATTATTTTCTTTAGAAAAAAGGTCGGCTGCCTTTTTTTTGGCTGGAATTATTTTCCTTAGGTAAAATGTGTGTGTGACTGACATATGGGGCTGGGGCGACCTAGTCAAAGTTGACTTCTCAAGATGGTTATGGGCCCACATGTCAGTGACAAATAACTTAATTATAACTCAATTAGTGTTTTAATCAGATTTATTAATCAATTTAGTCCTACCTGTCACTCTAACGCTTTAAGCACATACTTAATTAAACTCATTACTTTTTTATTAAGGCAGACCAGAAGGGTTACGCGGAGGCTACGCTAGCCAAAAACAAAAACTTTTACCGCGCAAACCAGGAACACTTGCAAGTAAGGGCCGATAGATCGTTACCGATTGAAGTGTGCAATGGAAAAATGCTACCAATCGTGGCTATCCGATCCGAACAGTTGTAGCCGATTCCCGCAAGCCGACCGATACCCGGGGACACCTCGATTCGCCAATCAGCCGATTTGCAGATGCCGTAGCCGATCCGAGTTGTCCGACTGTGTTCTCGCGCCTCGCTCCGATGCGCTCGACCGCAGCCGATTCCTCCACAGCCGATGAACAGCGCGCAACGTAGCAGCGCCTCTACCGGTATCCACACGTCCGGGGACAGAACGCCGAACACCCGTGTGCTAGCACGCAATGCAAGGCTAGGGTTTGGCTCAAAAGTGGGGAGGGTTTCCGTGGAGATTGATCTCGGCGACTTCTGTTGCGGATTCGGTTCAATGCGATTTTGCAACTCTCCACCCCTTGCCCCTTTATATAGGGTTGGCCGACTGGCACTAGTGGCCGATCAGGACTCTATTTCAATTCGGATCCTATCCGAATCTCATAGAGTCGGCCGCCCATACATCGTAAGACCATAGGACTCTATCCGATCGGATCCCTATCCGATCGAGCCGTATGCGAGTCCAACTCGAATGCCTGTTCTTATCCCCTTAAGCGTGCGACCCTGTAGGTTCAGGTATACTCGGTTTCGGCTATAGTCTAACTTAGCCGATCGTCGGCTCGAGTCAAACTCAGCCGACTTGTCAACAGCGGCGCCTAGCAGCACATATTGACACCATAGTATACAAGAATATAATATCGGCTCTAAACCTGTAATGTGTACACAAATCCCTTTGCCTCACGATACCAGTTAAGCTATAGGCAAGATGTGTGCCATCCCTTCAACAGCTTAACCATTCACTCGAACCGTATTGGATTATCTGTCTGTTTATTGACTCCTCAATCAACTTAGCATGGCCATGCATTTTCATAATCCATTACCTCGAGGGGCCCAGAGATATCTCTCCAAAGGAGGGGCAAATTCCATCTTGATCACTCACATCCCACTCCATGTTTCATAGCAAACCCGAAAACTACCTTTATAACTACCCGATTACGGAATAGCGTTTGGTAGTCCCAAAGTAGGCTACTACACATGTTGGAATCCATGGTGATCTCGGTCTAAGGACACTGTACCAACTCTACTTGAGACCAACTAATGGCACATTAATTCCTGTAGTGTCTCATGGTAGGTCTATCCAACAATGTGTTCTCCAACACATGTGTCCATGTTTATTGATTTGGTATCTCCATACCCATGATCTATGAGACATGATCATCAATCAATAAACATGCTGATCTTAGAATCATATTAGTTCCAATAATATGATATATGATCAGGGATCATTTAGAAAGAGTCATACATATAGAGTCTCATAAATAAGTCACGTACTTATTGATCAATACAAGTTGTCTATTTCATGGAACTGAATAACACTTTATTCATAAATACATAAACATTGACGTGATATCCAACATCTCCATGTTGCCTCTAGGGCATATCACTTATAGGTCGTCTCGATGCCGTATCTCTGCGATAGGTAGAAAACGTTTCTACGCCTAACTTGTTTTTGCAGAGAATGCTTTGAGATGGTATGGCCCTATTGTATGTATGAGATGCATGTGATGCATGTAATATTCTTTCATATGTGCAATCCCTGTAATATTCTTTCATACGTGCAACGCTTGTAATATTCTTTCACGACTGCGAGTCGATGTAATCTTCAATTAGAGCTTCTATAGTAGTAGCTTAGTTTGAAGATATCAAGCATTCGACACTTGGAAGATGGTGCCGAAGATGGAGATCCTCAACGCCGACATGGAGATGGAGATCACCATGTGAAGGGGGCCATACTATTTCATTATATGCTATTCTTCTTGCTTTCATATGTGATATGTTTGTTTGTTAGGATAGCATCCCTCTCAAAATTAAGTAGTAATGATGCCCTTCCAAATGTTGCACCCGTCACCGTTATGCTCGTCAATGGTGGGTCTCCAAAGCAGAGTGTCATTCTCTATCATAACACGAGGGGGTATATGTCGACATATACATGCAGGAGCATTTGGTTTACTTAACAAGGCTATCAAAACAGTTTTGGGCCTTGGGGCATAGGTTGGCGCCGGGCATGGAGATGCCACACCAACAACAAGAGTCACATAGAGATGTGATTAGCAAGGTGTTGCTTATCGATGTTACTAATTTTCTAGCGGTGATGCCAAAGCTCACTAGAAAATTAATTAACATGTGGATCTTGACCCAATACGTAACCTAGAGGGAAGGTGGAAAATACGTAATGAGAGTCTAATGTTAAATTGTTTAACAATAGACATAGCATAAACATTGTGCTAAACTTTGCTTTTTCGTTGTAGAATAAATGGCGGCTAATACTACACCCAGTACCTTTAATTTGCGATCTTTCTCGAAAAGGAAAAATTAAATGGAACAAACTTTATGGATTGGTATCGCAACTTGAGAATTGTTCTCAAGCAAGAGCGTAAGGAGTACGTTCTTAAAGTACCCTATCCCGAGGATTTGCCAACTAATGCCACCGCAACCGCACGGAGGGCTTATGAGAAGCACACTAATGATGCCCTAGATATAAGCGTCTCATGCTTGCTACAATGTCCCCCGAGCTTCGAAGCAATATGAGAGCAGCGATGCTCACACTATTATTCGGGACTGCGTGGCATGTTTGAGAACCAAGCTCGGGCCGAGAGGTTCAACACCTCAAAGTCCTTGTTTGCGTGCGAGCTTGTTGAGGGGAATCCCGTCACCGCATGTGATAAAGATGATTGGCTACATTGAGAGTCCGGAAAAGCTGGGTTTTCCCCTTAGCCAAGAGTTGGCTCGATGTGATTCTCCGGCCGCTCCCTCCGAGCTTCGAGCCATTCATATTAAATTATCACATGAACAATATGGATAGGACCTTGGCTGAATTGCATGGGATGCTAAAGACAATGAGGAGAGTATCCAAAAACGGTCATCATGTGATGATGATGCGAAGGCTAAGCGCAAACCACTGTCAAGAAACTTTGCACCAAGAGGAAGTTAACTCCCGATGAGATCGCGAGTGCCTCTAATGCAAAGAAGGTCAAGAAGGGGTCGGCGGCATCGATGCCGTTTGCTTATACCGCAAGGAGACAGCCACGAAAAAGGAACTGCAAGAAGTACATGGAGGATCTCAAGAAGAAGCAAAGTACGGCTTCGCTCAGGTATTAATGTTATAGACATTAATCTCGCTACTCACTTACCGACTCTTGGGTATTTGATACCGGATCGGTAGCTCATATTTGCAAATCGTTGCAGGGAATGAGAAGAAGTAGAGGATTGAGAAGGGGCGAGGTGAACCTCGCGCGTCAAGCAATGGAGCAAGCGTTGCTACAGCTTGTCGGCACGCAGCACCACTTCATCTACCTTCGGGATTAGTTTTGGAATTAAATAATTGTTATTGTGTTCCAACACTATGTCAAAACGTTATTTCCGCTTCATGTTTGCAAGCGGAAGGATATGATTTTAGATCAATGAACAATGGTTGTTCAATATATCTCGAGATATGTTCTATTTTCATGCTCCATTGGTGAATGGATTATACATTTTGAATCTTGAAGCGTCTCCCATCTATAACATTAATACGAAAGGCAACTCTCTAATGATATAAACCCCACGTTTATCCGGCATTGTCGCTTAGGCAATATAAATAAGAAACGCATGGAGAAGCTCCATAAGGATGGATTGCTTCACTCTTTTGATTTTGAATCATTTGAGACATGTGAGTCTTGTTTACTTGGTAAGATGACAAAGGCACCTTTCACGGGACACAGTGAAAGAGCAAGTGACTTTTGGCACTCGTACATACCGATGTATGTGGACCAATGAGCTCAACGGCTAGAGGTGGTTATCGCATTTCATTACCTTTACCGATGACTTTAGTAGATATGGTTATATCTACTTAATGAGGCATAAGTCCGAATCCTTTGAAAAGTTCAAAGAATTCCAGAATGAAGTAGTAATCATTTAGGGAAAACAATCAAGTTTCTACGATCGATCGTGGAGGGGAATACTTGAGCCAAGAGTTTGGTAATCATCTCGAAAGATTGTGGAATTGTTCCACGCTTAACTCCGCCAGAACTCCACAATGGAACGGAGTGTCCGAACGGAGAAATCGCACCTTGTTGGACATGGTGCGGTCGATGATGAGCCAAAGTGATCTTCCGTTATCTTTCGGGGATATGCTCTTGAAACAATGCGCCACACTAAATAGAGTTCCATCTAAGTCGGTTGAAAAGACACCATATGAGATATGGACAGTGGCAACCCCTAGTTTGTCTTTTCTCAAAATATGGGGATGCGAAGCTTATGTAAAACGTTTACGCCGACAAGCTCACACCCAAATCGACAAGTGCTTCTTTGTGGGATATCCTAAGGAAACTAAGGGATATTACTTTTATAATCGGGAACAAGGCAAAGTGTTTGTCGCCCGACACGGTGTCTTCTTGGAGAAAGAGTTTCTTTCAAGAAGGGTTAGTGGGAGCAGGGTGCATCTTGAAGAAGTTCAAGAAACACCGAAAATGTTTCGGCGACCACAGTAACCACAACAGAGGTGCAAAGTGTTGCGCCACCGTTGTAGATACACCAGCCCCACGGAGGAACGAAAGATCACGTCGTGCACTGGAGTGTACACAAAGGGAACAACGTGATATATTGTTGTTGGACAACGATGAACCTAAGACCTATGAGGAAGCGATGGTGGGACCCGATTCCAACAAGTGGCTTGGAGCCATGAAATCCGAAATAGAATCGATGTACGACAATCAAGTTTGGAACTTGGTTGATCCACCGATGGTGTCAAAACCATTGAGTGTAAATGGGTTTTTAAGAAAAGGCCGATATGGATGGAAATGTTCACATCTATAAGGCGCGATTGGTGGCGAAAGGTATTAAACAGATTCAAGGAGTTGATTATGATGAAACCTTCTCGCCCGTCGCAATGCTTAAATCTATTCGGATTATCCTAGCGATTGCTGCATATTTCGATTATGAGATATGGCGAGATGGATGTCAAAACGGCTTTCCTGAATGAAAACCTAAGCGAGGATGTATACATGATACAACCTCGGGGTTTTGTCGATCCAGAATCGCTCGGAAAGATATGCAAGCTACGTAAATCCATTTATGGATTGAAGCAAGCATCTCGAGTTGGAATATTCATTTTGATGAAGTAATCAAAGGGTTTGGTTTCATCAAAAATGAAGAAGAGGCCTGTGTTTACAAAAAGGTCGTGGGAGCGCAATTGTATTTCTAATCTTATATGTGGATGACATATTACTGATTGGAAATGATATCCCTATGCTTGAATCGTCAAGTCTTCATTGAAAAATAGTTTTTCCATGAAAGACTTAGGGGAGGCAGCATATATATTGGGCATTCGGATCTATAGAGATAGATCCAAGAGGCTAATTGGATTAAGCCAAAGTACATACATTGACAAGGTGTTGAAAAGGTTCAACATGCATGATTCCAAGAAAGGTTTCTTGCCTATGTCACATGGCATCAATCTTAGCAAGAATCGGTGTCCTCGACACATGATGAGCGGAATAAGATGGGTATGGTTCCATATGCTTCGGCAATTGGATCCATCATGTATGCCATGCTTTGTACACGCCTGGATGTCTCGTACGCTTTGAGTGCTACGAGCAGATACTCACGATCCAGGTGAAGGTCACTGGACGCCGTAAAGAATATCCTTAAGTACTTGAGAAGAACTAAGGATATGTTCCTAGTCTATGGATGTGAGGAAGAGCTCGTTGTAAGTGGTTACACCGATGCTAGCTTCCAAACAGACAAGGATGATTATAGATCGCAATCGGGTTCGTGTTTCGCCCGAACGGAGGCGCCACGGAAGAGTTCCAAGCGGATACGTTGCTGATTCTACAACGGAGGCCGAGTACATTGCGCTTCGAAGCGCAAAGGAGGCCATTTGGATCAAGAAATTCGTTTCGAGCTTGGTGTGATGACTAGTACGACTGGTCCAATGTCTCTCTATTGTGACAATAGTGGAGCCATTGCGCAAGCCAAGGAGCCGAGGTCACATCGAAGTCCAAACACATACTTCGGCGATATCATCTCATCCGCGAGATTGTGGACAGAGGTGATGTCAAGATATGCAAAGTGCAGACGGATCTCAACATAGCCGATCCGCGACAAAACCTCTCCTCACCGAAGCATGAGGCGCACACAAGAGCAATGGGTATTAGATACTTACATGATTGACTCTAGTGCAAGTGGGAGATTGTTAGTGATATGCCCTAGAGGCAACATGGAGATGTTGGATATCACGTCAATGTTTATGTATAAATGAATAAAGTGTTATTCAGGCCCATGAAATAGACATCTTGTATTGATCAATAAGTACGTGACTTATTTATGAGACTCGATATGTATGAATCTATTTCTAAACGATCCCGATCATATGTCATATTGTTGGAACAAATATGATTCTAAGATCGGCATGTTTATTGATTGATGATCATGTCTCATAGATCATGGGTATGGAGATACCAAATCAATAAACATGGACATATGTGTTAGAGAACACATTGTTGGATAGACCCACCATGAGACACTACAGAATTAATGTGCCATTAGTTGGTCTCAGGTAGTGTTGGTACAAAGTCCTTAGACCCGAGATCACCATGGATTCCAACATGTGTAGTAGCCTACTTTGGGACTACCAAACGCTATTCCGTAATCTGGATAGTTATAAAGGTAGTTTTCGGGTTTGCTATGAAACATGGAGTGGGATGTGAGTGATCAAGATGGAATTTGCCCCTCCTTTGGAGAGATATCTCTGGGCCCTCGAGGTAATGGATTATGGAAATGCATGGCCATGCTAAGTTGATTGAGGAGTCAATCAACGGTAATGATAATCCAATACGGTTCGAGTGAATGGTTAAGCTATTGAAGGGATGGCACACATCTTGCCTATAGCTTAAGCGGTATCGTGAGGCAAAGGGATTTGTGTACACATTACAGGTTCAGAGCCGATATTATATTCTTGTATACTATGGTGTCAATATGTGCCGCTAGGCGCCGCTATTGACAGGTCGGCTGAGTTGGACTCGAAGCGACGATCGGCTAAGTTAGACTATAGCCGAAACCGAGTATACCTGAACCTACGGGTCGCACGCTTAAGGGGATAGAATAGATATTCGAGTTGGACTCGGATACGGCTCGATCGGATAGGGATCCGATCGGATAGAGTCCTATGGGCTTACAACGTATGGGTGGCCAACTCTATGAGATACGGATGAGATCCGATTCAAAATAGAGTCCTAATCGGCCACTAGTCCCGTCGGCCAACTCTATATAAAGGAGGGAGGGGTGGAGAGCTGAATAGACATCAATTGCATCGCGTGCAACGAAGTCGCCGAGATCAATCTCCACGGAAACCCTCCCCACTTTCGAGCCAAACCCTAGCCTTGCATCGCGTGCTAGCACACCTGTGTACGGCGTTGTCCCGGGACGTGTGGATACGGTAGAGGCGCCGCTACGTTGTGCGCCGTTGATCGGCTTCTGATCGGCCGCAACGGAGCGATCGGCCGTGGTGGAATCGGCACGCGGCTCGGCGCATCGGAGCGAGGCATGAGAACGCGGCCGACGACTCGAATCGGCTGATTGGCGAATCGGCTGTCTCCGGGAATCGGGCTACACCGTTCCCGGATCGGATTGCCCGATTGGTTATTCCGCCGCACTCTACTCCAATCGGTAACGATCTATCGGCCCTTACTTGCAAGTGTTCCCGGTTTGCGCGGTAAAAGTTTTTGTTTTTGGCTAGCGTAGCCTCCGCGTAACCCTTCACTCGCTCCTTGGCTTGCGCAATGGCTCCACTATTATTACAATAGACATTGGACCGCCGTACTAGTCATCACACCAAGCTCGAAACGAATTTCTTGATCCAAACAGCCTCCTTTGCAGCTTCCGAAGCGCAATGTACTCGGCCTCCGTTGTAGAATCGGCAACAATATCCCGCTTGGAACTCTTCCAGCCGACCGCGCTCCGTTCAGGCAGTAACACGAACCTGCATTGCGATCTATAATCATCCTTGTCTGTTTGGAAGCTAGCATCGCTGTAACCACTTACAACGAGCTCTTCTTCACCTCCATAGACTAGGAACATATCCTTAGTTCTTCTCAAGTACTTAAGGATATTCTTTACGATCCCAGTGACTTTCACTGGATCCGATCGTATCCGCTCGTAGCACTCAAAGCGTACGAGACATCCGGGCGTGTACAAAGCATGGCATACATGATGGATCCAATTGCCGAAGCATATGGAACCATACCCATCTTATTCCGCTCATCATGTGTCCGAGGACACCGATTCTTGCTAAGATTAATGCCATATGACATGGGCAAGAAACCTTTCTTGGAATCATGCATGTTGAACCTTTTTAACACCTTGTCGACGTATGTACTTTGGCTTAATCCAATTAGCCTCTTGGATCTATCTCTATAGATCCGAATGCCTAATATGTATGTTGCCTCCCTAAGTCTTTCATGGAAAAACTATTTTTCAATGAAGACTTGACGGATTCTAGCATAGGGATATCATTTCCAATCGTAATATGTCATCCACATATAAGATTAGAAATACAATTGCGCTCCCACGACCTTTTTGTAAACACAGGCCTCTTCTTCATTTTTGATGAAACCAGACCCTTTGATTACTTCATCAAAACGAATATTCCAACTCCGAGATGCTTGCTTCAATCCATAAATGGATTTCGTAGCTTGCATATCTTTCGAAGCGATTGTGGATCAACAAAACCTTGAGGTTGTATCATGTATACATCCTCGCTTAGGTTTCCATTTAGGAAAGCCGTTTTGACATCCATCTCGCCATATCTCATAATCGAAATATGCGTAATCGCTAGGATAATCCGAATAGATTTAAGCATTGCGACAGTGTGAAGGTTTCATCATAATCAACTCCTTGAATCTGTTTAAAACCTTTCGCCACCAATCGCGCCTTATAGATGTGAACATTTCCATCCATATCGGCCTTTTCTTAAAAACCCATTTGCACTCAATGGTTTTGACACCATCAGTGGATCAACCAAGTTCCAAACTTGATTGTCATACATGGATTCTATTTCGGATTTCATGGCTCCAAGCCACTTGTTGGAATCGGGTCCCACCATCGCTTCCTCATAGGTCTTAGGCTCATCGTTGTCTAACAACAGTATATATCACGTTGTTCCTTTGTGTACTCCGTTAGGCGCATGACGTGATCTTTCGACCTTCGTGGGGCTGTGTATCTACAACCGGTGGCGCAACACTTTGCTCCTCTGTTGTGGTTCTCGTGGTCGCTGAAACGTTTTTGGTGTTTCTTGAACTTCTTCAAGATGCACTGCTCCCACTAACCCTTCTTGAAAGAAACTCTTTCTCCAAGAAGACACCGTGTTGGGCGACAAATACTTTGCCTTGTTCCCGATTATAAAAGTAATATCCCTTAGTTTCCTTAGGATATCCCACAAAGAAGCACTTCTCGATTTGGGTGTGAGCTTGTCTGACCGTAAACGTTTTACATAAGCTTCGCATCCCCAAATTTTGAGAAAAGACAAACTAGGGGTTCCCTTGTCCATATCTCATATGGTGTCTTTTCAACCGACTTAGATGGAACTCTATTTAGTGTGAGCGCAAATGCTTTCAAGAGCATATCCCCGAAGGATAACGGAAGATCACTTTGGCTCATCATGGACCGTACCATGTCCAACAAGGTGTGATTTCTCCGTTCGGACACTCCGTTCCATTGTGGAGTTCTGGCGGAGTCAAGCGTGGAACAATTCCACAATCTTTCGATGATTACAAAACTCTTGGCTCAAGTATTCCCCTCCACGATCCGATCGTAGAAACTTGATTGTTTTCCCTAAATGATTCGTACTTCATTCTTGAATTCTTTGAACTTTTCAAAGGATTCAGACTTTATGCCTCATTAAGTAGATATAACCATATCTACTAAAGTCATCAGTAAAGGTAATGAAGCACGATAACCACCTCGGCCGTTGAGCTCATTGGTCCACATACATCGGTATGTACGAGTGCCAACAAGTCACTTGCTCTCTCACCGTGTCCCGTGAAAGGTGCCTTTGTCATCTTACCAAGTAAACAAGACTCACATGTCTCAAATGATTCAAAATCAAAAGAGTGAAGCAATCCATCCTTATGGAGCTTCTCCATGCGTTTCGATTTATATGGCCTAAGCGACAATACCGGATAAACGTGGGGTTTGTATCATTAGAGAGTTGCCTTTACGTATTAATGTTATAGATGGGAGACGCTTCAAGATTCAAAACATATAATCCATTCACCAATGGAGCATGAAAATAGAACATATCTCGAGATATATTGAACAACCATTGTTCATTGATCTAAAATCATATCCTTCCGCTTGCAAACATGAAGCGGAAATAACGTTTTGACATAGTGTTGGAACACAATAACAATTATTTAATTCCAAAACTAATCCTGAAGGTAGATGAAGTGGTATTGTGCCGACAAGAATCTAGCAACGCTTGCTCCATTGCCGACGCGCAGTTCACCTCGCCCTTCTCAATCCTCTACTTCTTCTCATTCCCGCAACGATTTGCAAATATGAGCTACCGATCCGGTATCAAATACCAAAGAGTCGTAGGTGAAGTAGCAAGATTAATGTCTATAACATTAATACCAAGGCGTAAGTCGTACTTTGCTTCTTTTGAGATCCTCCATGTACTTCTTGCAGTTCTTTTCCAAGGGCCTGTCTCCTTGCAATAGAAGCAAACGGCATCTGATGTCGCCGACCCCTTTTTGCCCTTCTTTGCATTAGAGGCACTCGCGATCTCATCGGGAGTTAGCTTCCTCTTGGTGCAAAGTTTCTTGACAGTGGTTTGCGCTTAGCCTTCGCATCATCATCACATGATGACCATTTTTCTGGATACTCTCCTCACTGTCTTTAGCATCCCATGTAATTCAGCCAAGGTTCTATCCATATTGTTCATGTGATAGTTTAATATGAATGGCTCGAAGCTCCGGAGGGAGCGACTAGAGAATCACGTCTATAGCCAACTCTTGACTAAGAGGGAAACCTAGTTTCTCAAGACTCTCGATATAGCCAATCATCTTTATCACATGCGGGACCTGGGATTCCTCAACAAGCTCGCACGCAAACAAGAACTTTGAGGTGTTGAACCTCTCGGCCCGAGCTTGGTTCTCAAACATGCCACGCAGTCCCCCGAATAATAGTGTGAGCATCGCTGCTCTCATATTGCTTTCAAGCTCGGGGACATTGTAGCAAGCATGAGGCGGCTTATGTCTAGGGCATCATTAGTGTGCTTCTCGTAAGCCCTCCGTGCGGTGCAAGTGGCATTATTTAGCAAATCCTCGGGATAGGGTACTTCAAGAACGTACTCCTTACGCTCTTGCTTGAGAACAATTCTCAAGTTGCGATACCAATCCATAAAGTTTGTTCCATTTAATTTTTCCTTTTTGAGAATAGATCGCAAATTAAAGGTACTGGGTGTGGTATTAGCCGCCATTATTCTACAAATGAAAAAGCAAAGTTTAGCACAATGTTTATGCTATGTCTATTGTTAAACAATTTAACATAAGACTCCCATTACGTATTTTACACCTTCTCTCTAGGTTACGTATTGGGTCAAGATCCACATGTTAGTTAATTTTCTAGTGAGCTTTGGCATCACTACTAGAAAATTAATAACATCGATAAGCAACTCCTTGCTAATCACATCTCTATGTGACTCTTGTTGTTGGTGTGGCATCTCCATGCCCCGGCCCCAACCTATGCCCCAAGGCCCAAAACTGTTTTGATAGCCTTGTTAAGTAAACCAAATGCTCTGCCGTATATGAACCGACATATACCCCCTCGTGTTATGATAGAGAATGGCACTTCTGCTTTGCAGACCCACCATTGACGAGCATAACGGTGATGGGTGCAACATTTGGAAGGCATCATTACTACTTAATTTTGTGAGGGATGCTATCCTATCAAACAAACATATCACATATATGAAAGCGGAGTAGAATAGCATGAAATAGTATGGCCCCCTTCACATGGTGATCTCCATCTCCATGGCGGTGTAGAGGATCTCCATCTTCATCACCGTTCTTCCGAGTGCCGAATGCTTGATTTCTTCAAACTAAGCTACTACTATAGAAGCTCTAATTGAAGATTACATCGACTCGCGAGTCGTGAAAGAATATTACAAGCATTGCTCGTATGAAAGAATATTATAGGGATTGCACATATGAAAGAATATTACACGCATCACATGCATCTCATACATACAATAGGGCCATACCATCTCAAAGCATTCTCTCGCAAAAACAAGTTAGGCATAGAAACGTTTTCTACCTATTGCGAGAGATACGGCACGAGACGACCTATAAGGGGGTACGCACACGCGGTCTCAGGAACACCACACGAAATTCATAGATCCATCTATGAAATCGCTTACGGAAACCATATCGGCATAATCACATTATGCCGTCCCGATACACTATCAAGGGAGATGGTTTGCGTAGGCGCGAGGCAACAAATAAAGTCGACTATGAGATAGCTTCGGTATAATCACATTATACCGTTCCGATACACTATCAAGGAACACTATCTCGAACCCAACTCAAACCGAGTTATATGGAAATTGCTTGACGTAATCACATTACGCCATTCGATACACTATCGGGGAACGCAATTACCATCTACTCTCCTCAACGATCCCGTAAAACCGATTGATCTAATCAACCCATGCACAAGACTTGTTCCGATTCAATCTAAAACCCGAACAAAGTAAGATTAGCTCGATACCACCGAAGGCGTTACGCGGAGGCTACGCTAGCCGAAAACAAAAACTTTTACCGCGTTGCAAACCAGGAACACTTGCAAGTAAGGGCCGATAGATCGTTACCGATTTGAGTGTGCAAAATGGAAATAGCCAATCAGGCTATCCGATCCGAACAAGTAGCCGATTCCGCAAGCCGGATGTACCGATACCGGGGACACCGATTCGGCAATCAGCCCGATTTGCGAGATGCCTCTACCGGTATCCACACGTCCAGGACGTAACGCCGAATACCCGTGTGCTAGCACGCGATGCAAGGCTAGGGTTTGGCTTAAAAGTGGGGAGGGTTTCCGTGGAGATTGATCTCGGCGACTTACATGCGGATCTCGGTTCAATGTGATTTTGCAACTCTCAACCCCTTGCCCCTTTATATAGAGTTGGCTGACTGGGACTAGTGGCCAATCGGGACTCTATTTAAAATCGGATCCTATCCGAGATCTCATGAAGTCGGCCGTCCATACGTCGTAAGACCGTAGGACTTTATCCAATCGGATCCCTATCCGATCGAGCCGTATCCGAGTCCAACTCGAATGCCTGTTCTTATCCCCTTAAGCGTGCGACCCAGTAGGTTCAGGTATACTCGGTTTCGGCTATAGTCTAACTTAGCCGATCGTCGGCTCGAGTCCAACTCGCCCGACACATCAGCGGCGCCTAGCAAGCACATATTGACGCCATAGTATACAAGAATATAATATCGGCTCGAACCTGTAATGTGTACACAAATCTCTTTGCCTCACGATACCGCTTAAGCTATTGGCAAGATGTGTGCCATCCCTTCAACAAACTTAACCATTCACTCGAACCGCATCGGATTATCTGCTCCGTTGGATTGACTCCTCAATCAACTTAGCATGGCCATGCATTTCCATAATCCATTACCTCGAGGGCCCGTAGAGATATCTCTCCAAAGGAGGGGCAAAGTCCATCTTGATCACTCAAATCCCACCGCATGTTTCATAGCAAACCCGAAAACTACCTTTATAACTACCTACTTACGGAATAGCTTTTTGGTAGTCCCAAAGTAGGCTACTACACATATTGGAATCCATGGTGATCTCAGTCTAAGGACTTTGTACCAACACTACCGAGACCAACTAATGGCACATTAATTCCGTAGTGTCTCATGGTGGGTCTATCCAACAATGTGTTCTCCAACACATGTGTCCATATTTATTGATTTGGTATCTCCATACCCATGATCTATGACACATGATCATCAATCAATAAACATGCCGATCTTAGAATCATATTAGTTCCAATAATATGATATATGATCAGAGGATCATTTAGAAATAGATTCATACATATAGAGTCTCATAAATAAGTCACGTACTTATTGATCAATACAAGATGTCTATTTCATGGAACCGAATAACACTTTATTCATAAATACATAAACATTGACGTGATGTCCAACATCTCCATGTTGCCTCTAGGGCATACCACTAACAAGACCCACATGTCGGGCCAAAGTAAGAAGGGGATTTATCCCCTTTTCCTCCCCTCCTCGCTTGGCTCGTGCGGGACCCAGCA